>PVIW01001125.1:0-337038 GCA_004026585.1 Noctilio leporinus
CCTTCTGGCTTGAATTGTTTCTGTTGAATAATCATTTGATAGCCTTATTGGAGCCCCTTTGTATGTTATTTGTCTTTTCTCTCTTGATGCTTTTAGGATTCTCTCTTTGTCTTTGAAATTCGCCATTTTAATAATAATGTGCCTTGGTGTTGGTCTGTTTGGGTTGATCCTCATTGGGACCCTCTGTGCTTCCTGAACTTGATTAACGTTTTCATTCATCATGTTAGGGAAATTTTCTACCATGACTTTTTTGAACAGGTTTTCCATTCCTTGTTTCTCTTCTCCTTCTGGCATCCCTGTGATACGGATGTTGTTACGTATCATGTTGTCCTGCAGCTCTCTTAACCCCTCTTCAGTCTTGTTCAGCTTTTTTTTATTCTCTTGTACTGTCTTGGAGTATTTGTCTACATTATCCTCCAACTCGCTGATAAGTCCTCTGCTTCCTCTAGCCTACGTTGATTCCTTCTACTGTATTCTTCAATTCAGAAATTGTATTCTTCATTTCCTCCTGGCATTTATTGATGTTTCCATGTCCTTTTTCATGCTGTTGTAGTTCTCAGTAAGTTCCTTGTAACTTCCCTGGAGTTCTTTGTAATTTCCCTGGAGTTCTTTGTATTTTCCCTGGAGTTCTTTGTAGCTCTCCTGGAGTTGTTTATAGTTTTCTTTGATGTGGCTGAGCTCACCGAGCTTCTCTATCACCATTCTTTTGAATTCCTTATCTGATATTCCAAGTGCCTCTGTTTCATTTTGTGTTCTTTCTGGGGATTCTTCCTTTCCTTTTGGTGATGGACTGATTCCTTTTTTCCCCATTTTGGGTGTCTGTTCTTGCTTGTTTTTTATTTACTTATTTATTTTTGTTCTTTCCTTGGTTTAACCTTTGCCTCCTTGCCGTAGTTGAGCACCCTTCTGTGATAGGAGATTTGTGGAGTTCAATATTGCCGTCTCCCAGATTTTCTCCACTTGCTGTTCTTGGTGTGTCCTTTATTTGGGCTGTCTGGTTGTATTCTGGACCTGTGGGCTTTTAGCAGAAAAAACAAAAAATAAAAAACAAAACAAAAAAATAAAAGGATAAAAGAAATAAAAATGATAATAATAATAATAAGAAGAAGAAAGGGTTTAGATGGCTGTTCACCCTTAATAGTCCCTGACTGGTCCAGATGGAGCCTGGACCTGAGGGCTTTTAGTAAAAAAAAAAAGAAAGAAAGAAAGAAAAGAAAAGAAAGAAAAAAAGGGAGAAAGTCACAAGACAAAGAGAAATCAATATTAATAAAGAAAAGGTTTAGGTGTCTGTTCACCCTTTATGATCTCTGTTTGGTCCAGGTGGAGCCGGGACCAGTGGGCTACTCTCTTGCTGGTCTCCGCTGCCTCTGGGCTGTGCTCCCCTGTGTCCAGATGCTGTCCGCTCCAATTCTTAGGGTCCTGAAGACGTCTCACGCTCCCTATCTTGTCCTCTAGCTGCTCTGGTACTTGAGAACATCATCAGCACTGCTCTCTACTCTGTTGCCATCTTTCTTCTGATCCATTTGTTGGTTCTTTAACAGAAACTGTTTGGGGATCCATCAGTTTCTTCCACTGACTCAATCTTGCTAGATTTTGCAGCCAGAAGTTGTGGGAACTTATCTTCCTGACACTGGGATACTGGGCTGAGTAGCCTGGTGTGATTTTAGAAGTCCATCCTAGCACAATCTAACTTGAATTGATTTTCTCTTTATCTGTCACATTCTCACTTTTCCCATCCTCAGTACTGACCTACCCTTTGCCTGAGATTCTTGCACTGGAGAGTGAATGGGGTCTCTTCACTCTCTATTTTTCCTCCTTCACCTTCATCCCCTTCTCTTCACTGGTTTTCTAGCTTGGGAGGCAGGAAGGAGTGGGAAGGGCAAGTATCCTTGGCTAACTGGAACTGCTGAAGCCCTCTGTCCTTTGCCATTACCCTGATGGTGCCCCTGGCATTCTTCAGTGTCTGGCAGGGCCCTTGCACATTTACAGTTTTATTGAATGGGAAGTCTCCTTAAATGCAATCTCTTACAACAGTCCCTCTGCTCCTGTTCCTGAGAGTTGGATGGCAGTTGGACTTGGCTGGGGTCTTTGTAACCCAGCCCGAGAGTAGCTATTCTGCAGCATCACCTGGCAAATGGAAATTTATGTATTCTGTATATATCACGGCAGAAAAAAAAAGATTCTTTCCTCCGTCCGTCTTAGATTGTGGCATTGGCTCTGTAACAAACATGATTTTTAAAAGCATATAAATTTAAGTTTTAAGTTACTTGAATGCACTCTAAGGAAATAAAGACCCCCACCCCCATCCCCAAAAAAAGTGGCAAAACATAAATGCTTTTATTGTAGTTTAAATGAAGAGAGGCAACTGTGGAAATGTAACTAAAATATCTAGGAAATCCAAAGGCAGATAAGAATTATGTTAACAAGGCTTGTTTGTGCAGACCTTAAATAACCCTCTTTGCAATGAGACCCTGCCATTCTACCCACTGAAAATAAAATCTACCTCTCCACATATAGCATCTGGGTAGCCTTGCCTTTTGCTCCGCCAATACAGTATATCAGAATTGAAAGGACTCATGTTCTGCATCTAGTCCTCACCAGACTCCACACTGTTCCTCCTAGAACCCAGCTGAGACAGCATTTGAACAGGCCCAGACTATCCTGATAGATGATGAGAGACATATGGCTGGTTGATCCTATTGCTCTCGCTGATATCATGCCAACCAACACACATATGAATGGAGGCATCTTAGGCCTGTCTCTCTCAGCCACCCTGCACCTGGATGGCAGCTGGCCACAGATGAATGAAGCAATTCAGCCAAGAATAAAACAGTTTGTTTGCCAAATCCAGCCAAAATTGCCAAACCACAAAATTGTGAGTTAAATTAATGGTGGTTGTTTTAAGCCACTATGTTTGGACTGGCCTATTAGGCAGCAATAGATAACTAATACGCTACATATTTATGTTCCTTTTAAATCATTATTAATCTGCCCCAAGTATTTGAGTAAGACTTCCAGGTCAAAACTACTTTATAATAAATTTGGTCTAGGCAAGTATGTAGTGTAACCCTTGAGTGGATCCAGGTTTGTAATATTCACTGAGAATACCACTACTGGGATTCTGACAAAATTTTTTTAAAAAGGTTTATGAGGAGTGTTAATAATATTCTGATCATGCAAACAGTTTTTGTAGAGATATACACTGTACTAATACTGAACTATTAATATATTTGTTTTTACTTTAAATAATTATTTTTAAAAATGTAGATGAAGCAAATATAGAAAATACTTATAATTGTTAAACTGTGAGGCTATGCAGCATTATACCATTTTAAAGATTTTTCATGTTGATTTTTTTCTAATAAAAAAGTTTATTAATGGATTTTTTCTCCCTTTCTATTGAAAACTATATTCATTGTTAATAAATCCTGATCCAAATACCATCTTATGAATTTTCAAACTTGGATATACTTGGAAGTCAAGTCCATCTAGATTCATACCCAAATGGTTAAATGAGAAATGACATATTCAACTTCTATTTGTTTCTACTAGTAAAAGCTCTCTATATCAAATTCCATTTGCTTATGTTCAAGCAGTAGATAGAAGGAAATCAAATACATAAATTATGTGTGTCTAATTAACTATGTTCTTCCTTCCTCCATTACAAATTATCTTCCTCATCCAAGTGGACCTATTGGTCCTTTCTTTCCATGCTTTTAAATCAACAAGTACTACAAAACTTTAGTATGCACTGGATTTGATTAAAGAATGTAATGTGATGGAAATACTATTTGCCTCACGCACTTCCTTATTCTAAACATGAAATATATGTGTTCAATGGTTAGCCTAGTGATTGGAATATAAAATGAACACTAAACAAAGCAAAGTCATTAGTTTCATGACTAATTTATACCATGTGATTGATTCATTTAAATAAATACTCATTGAATACTTTGATGTACAAGAACTATTTAAGATGTCATTGGAAATATTTGGAATAATAGAAAGCTTTTGTTCTTACAATCTTCTCATGAATATCTTAAACCTTGATAATTTTAGAATAATGTGTGAATAAAATGCCATGAAGTCATATTTGCAGAGACATCCCCAGAGCTCCATTCTGAAATAATTGCTTTTCTATGTACTATTCCTCACCTTTTTGCAAAAGTAACTTAAGTCTAAAAAGTATATTTTATTTTGTCATCATGCCTCAGTCATCTTTGATTCTCTAAAGTGTGCAAACAAAACACAGATCATTCAAATCCAGGTGGAAAAATTATTTAATTCCTTATCTATAAAATAAAATGATTAGCCTGGGTAACTGTGAAGATGGGCCCTTGTAAAATTCCAACGTTTTCAGCAAACTGAAAAAAAGCTGTGGTAAATGGAATAATCCTAAAAGCAAGGAAGTGAAGGCAAAGCTTGGCTCTTATCTTTGATATATGGGTCACATTTATAGAGTTCCTTGTGCCTCATCAATAAAATGAAGATAGATACCCTAAAAGTTTTTTTTGTTGTTGTTTATTTTAAATTAAATGACAAGCATTTGCAGAAGCAGTTTGTAAACTATGATGTCAAGCATCTAATAACTCGTACAGTGTTGTTATCATGATATCTAAAGAATGAGCAAAGACAGACAAAATTGTGGTTGTAATAAGGAAACAATGAGCTTCACCAAGTCAACACTGAGATTAATATAACTATGAAAAGCAAGGTCTATAAAGTATGACATGTACTTTTAAGTCTTCTTTAGTCCTGGCTGGTGGCACAGTGGATAAGGCTCTAGCCTGCAAACCCAAAGGTATCTGGTTTGATTCCCCAGCCATGTCACGTAACAAGGTTGCAAGCCATGTCTCCCACCAGGTCCATAGCTGGAGGCAGGTGAAAGGCAACCATACATTGATGTCTCTCTCTCTCTCTCTCTCTCTCTCTCTCTCTCTCTGCCTCTTTTCCTTCTCTCTTAAAAATAAAATAAAATAATTAAAACATAAAATAGAATATTTTTTTTAAAAGTCTTTTTTAAAGACTTTACATTCCAGGGTATAGAATTTTATGTGAGTAAAGATTGATAATTTGTGTTGGTTTAGAGGAGAAATAATCAGAGCTGATCATGAGAATTAGTAAGGTAGCAGCAATAAATTTACTGTGGTGGTTTGGGAAAAGAAAAAAATCACTTTAAAGGACTCTGCAGGAGTATTTTTTTTTTGGCTGTGTCAAGCAAATCTATGTAGGGCCTGAAAAATTTAACTAAAATTTGTATATATTGGAAAGTTATTTGCATAATTTTTAAAAAGATTTCATTTATTATTTTTATAGAGGGGAAGGGAGAGAGGCAGAGAGGGAAAGAGACATCCATGTATGGTTGCCTTTTACCTGCCACCAGCTACGGACCTGGATGGGGACCTGGCTTGCAACCTGGTTAGGTGCCCTGGCTGGGAATCAAACCAGCAACCTTTGAGTTAGAAGGCTGGCCCCTTATCCATTGTGCCACCAGCCAGGGTTATTTGCACAATTTTGACAGTGAAAATATCCTGGACATTTTAGAATCTGATAATAGAGTAAGTGCAGGAATTTTTTTAAAAAATTGTAATTTACCATAATTATTATTGGACCTATGTAAATGGATTGTTAATTTTGTATAAGATATAATCTAAATTTATAGGAAATAATCTCTGAAGAACATCTGTATTTAATACACATAGTAATTATATGTAACTTAGTTAAATGAAGATAAATACAGATGACATGAAATAAGAAGTCTATAAATTATTTACAGACCCAATAATTTTCCTTTTTTAATACTCTATTATAATATTTACAACTTTCTGTAGCTAGAGAGAAATTGAAATGTGTATATTCAAAGGGGATAATTAGAAGAGTTTATGGAAATGAGAAAGTGTACTTAGAAAAGGGAGAAAATAGATAATTATTGAAAATTACTCTTATTAATGAGACATGTTGCATGAAATCTAATTCTTATTTTTTAAACATTTTTTTCTTACTCTCACCCAATAATAGTTTTTCATTGCTTTTAGAAATAGAAGAAGAGATAGTGAAACATTGATGTGAGAGAAACAACAATTGGTTGCCTACTATTTGCAACCAATTGATAGAATGAACAACCTAGGTATTTGCCCTGACTAGGACTCGACCCCAAAACATTTTGGTTACAGTTGGCTCCAACCAACTGAGACATACTGGCCTGGAGCTAAAGTCTAATTCTTGATCAGAAAATCATGTATGTTGTTGATTCACATGATGTATAAAAATGAAATGAAGCCATGATTTTTAGTCCAGGAATACAATAGTACATAATATATTTGTTAATTATGTTACATCAATATTAACTACCAAAATGTGCTAAAAATTATCTTTTATATACATAAAAATTAACCTTATTCCTATTGCACATTTTCTCTGTGACAAAATAAAATAAAGCATTTTGTACAATGTATTATTGAAATTTTCCATACAAACATGATCAATTTTATTTTATATAATCAAGAATTCCAGATGTCTATTTATTAAAAATTCTTGAAATAAAAATCCTCTAGTCAATGTGACACACACAAAAAACAGACTGGACAATTAAATCTCATTCATCATTTTTCCTCACATGTACGTAATGTTTTTATGATCAAGTTACAATGCCTTTTCATGAATCACAATAAAAGAAAGGTTGACTAGTATCATCAACTATTCTAGTCTGACCATTGTGCTATATTCAAACTGTTATGCATGATGGATAATAAAAGGTATAACTTTTCCAGTATTCTCCTTTCCTCCCTCCATCTCTTTTCCTTGACTATGTGCTCCGTATTCTACAGACATAAAAATATTAAGAATTTCCAAAATCATAGGATAGAAAATTATTAGCATTATTTTCTAGATTGAAGATGTTACCTTGTTCTCTAACCACATTTGATATAAATGAAAAGTAGCCCTCCAATCACAACTCATTTGTAACATTAGAACCTGTTATGTATGTCAGTGTCTGTCCATATGTTACCGAATAAAGCACTACTGCATGATGGATACATTTTGATATGGAAAAGCATAGAATGAGCTGTGTCTCCTGGGTGGAAATTCCACAGCTGAATGACTGACAACATGTTACTCAACTTATCTAATCTTCAAATTTCTGTTTTTAAACTGTTATAAAATAGTTGCCATATTACGAAGTTAATGTGAGATTTAAGTTAATTATATACTCATATATAGATCAATTTAGTATTGGATATGCTAAATATTCAGTGATTATTTGGTATATTTTGAAGTACTAAAATGGCCTTTTATATTATACAACACAAAGTGATAGCATTCCAAAATTGGTGAGGCAAAAGTAGGTTGAGAGTTGTTCGTATGGAAAACACTATAATAGCTCACAACTGTAAAGCTACTTTTGCCTTACCCTGTATATTAATTAAATAGCACTAATATTCAATTAAATTCAATGCAAGGCATTGGCTATTAAAACTCAAAATATTTTAAATTAATTTTTGGAAACTTCCTTCTCACAGATTACCACATAATATGCTTAATCTGTAAAATGAATGACGTATCTCTGAAATTTTATGCTTCCCTTTATCTTATAGTTTAATTAAGAAAATGTGAAATTGATATATTATTAGGTACGTAGAATGCTCCACCCTCCGAGCTACAAAAGCCCAGGATACACATCAAATAATAGCAGATACCTTTCTTCTGGTAAATCTTTCTTGTTGACCTTTGTTCGAATCTAGCACTATCAATATTGCCTTTTCAAGCTTACCTCAAAGGTATGCATCAAGAATTATTATCCCTTAACAGGTGACTCCTTAGGTAACTGCCATTTCAGATTGCTGGGGGTGAATCAGCTTCATCTAATGTGTATAAGTGCAAAACAGTACAACTGAACCAGAGAATGCTACTGCGTTTCTGCGAGCTTCATCCATCGGAATATTTTCATCGGAAGTTAGGGTGCTCACGCCGATTGCTTTATTCCAATGGCTGTTCCCAGACCAATTCTTGCATTAAAGCAAAGCTGGATGAATCCATCTGACAAGTTAATTTCTTCACTTCTTTTTGGACCCTCATGACTTACTTTGTTTCAGTGCCACATACTTAAAGTCCAGTAATTTGTTGTCTTAGTTCTCACAGATTTTTCTTAATGTTAACAATAGTGTGGGGTTCAAACTTTTCTGGAAAAGATTGAATTTCTCACCTATCCATTGATCTAGCCATTCATTTATCCACCTATCAATTCATCATGATTTGTCCATCATCAGTTCATTCCCAAATAACTTAGTGAAAAATGTTCTCTGAGTATACAATATTGCCTTAGTTTCTCAGGGGAAAAGACAGGAACCACAGTACTAACAATATCAATTAACCATAGGTGAAAATACTGCTGCTACCTAATAAACATAAATATCTCATTTATTGCTCCATTTTGCAGATGTATAAACCTTGCCTGATCATGACCAAATAAAACCCATGGTATTGACTTAAAATTTTGAGCAAAGGAAAGTAAATTTTATGAGCAATTAACCAATGGGTTTGACTATTTTGAGAGCATCCTCTAATGAACTAATCAAAATAATTAGTATGCATAAATGAGTATTTAAGTTTCAATGCACAGTGGGAAGAATACATTCTTTTGGTTTGTTTTTGAAAAATCATTAACTTATACTGTTATTCTTCTATTTATTTAGTTAGGAATTAGGCAATCCCTGGCATATATTAAAATTCAGAAAAGACCCAACAAAATCAGGCTGATTAATAAATCAGCCATCACCTAAATTAATTGTGAAATTGAAATAGAGACACTTCTTACTATTTACAAGATACAAATGAGCACTATAAGAATGTATTTGGTTAACTATGTAAAATAATTTATTAGTAATACTCAAAAAATCTTGTTCTTTAAATATTCTTGACTCAAGCAAATATTATCTATTAAAATACCCTTTTTCATTTGATTCCCCAGCCAGGGCACATAACCAGGTTGCAAGCCAGGTCTCCAGCCAGGTCCGTGGCTGGAGGCAGGTAAAAGGCTACCATACATTGATGTTTCTCACCCTCTCTGCCTCTCTCCCTTCCTTTCTCTCTGAAAATAATAAATAAATCTTTAAAAAAAATTTTTTTAAATACCCTTTTAAGTCACAAGATATTTCCATCACAAAACTTTATGTCATGTTTTTTCTCTTTCATCAAATAATCCAGTTAGGTTATTCATTGTTTGGCATCTTCCCTTGATGTTGGTCTTACTTTATACTATTGTCTTTAGTTGTCCCAAAAGGTCTATGAAAATGCTAAACATTTCTATTTCATGGTAACACAAAATAAATAAATAAAGTTAGATTTCAAACACCATCTGTGAAATGTTATAAGCAAAGCTTTCTTTCATAAAGGTATAAGTTAATTTATATTTCATTATTTGCTGACTCACAATGGTTTTGAAGGGACAACTTAAAGGTTATATGTTTTAAAATGTACCTGCAAAATGTTTTAGTATTGCTTCATATTTTTTTCAGTTTATTGTATGGTCTAATTTTTACAAGGTAATTATAATCTATGCAGTTCAAGATTATTCAGGCCACTATCTCTTGGAAATTCAGTGTTTATTAATAAACTCCTCAGTTGATCAATATTCTCCTGCCTTCCCATATTTTTTATCTTCTTTCTTTTTTTTTTAAAGAGTTTATTCATTATTTTTAAAGAGGGGAGAAGAGAGGGAGGAAGAAAGGGAGGGAAACATCAATGTGTGGTTGTCTTTCACCTGCTTGCAGCTGGGGACCTGGCTGGGGACCTGGTTATGTGCCCTGACTGGGAATCAACCCAGCGACACTTGGGTTTGCAGGTCGGCACCAATCCACTGAGCCACACCAGCCAGGGCTTTTCAAAATCTTCTTATCAAGAGATATTTGGGCTTCGGGATGGCTTAAATAATACCAAAGAGTTTGGAATATGCATGATATGATTTTTGCTCACTGACTTCCACAGACTATATCAGACGTCACTGTTTTCTGCCCTCCCCATCTCTGGGTGCCTCTGCTTTGTCCACTCAGGCATATTCCTGCTTCGTGGCCTTGGCAATTGCTGCTTCCTTGTGTCTGTCTCCTGGTATGCAAGCGACTTTCTCTCCCCTTCCCCAAGGTTTCTCCTCAGTCATTTCATCAGGGAGTCTTTTCTGAACAAACTATAGAAGCCAGTAGCAAGTGTCCCTCCCCAGCACTCTTTATTATAATTTATTTTGCTTCATAAGGTATTTTATTTATTTTCTTTCCTGTTTATGGTCCATCTTCCCCCAGGAGCTCCACAGTAGCAGAAAACTTTAGATCCATCTTTGCTACATCCTTAGTGCCTAGAATAATGTCTGGCACATACTATGTGCTCAATAAATACTGGTTTAAAATAAGTGAAAAAGAAAGAGATTAAAAATAAAAAGATTAGACTTGAATTTTGTTTCCCCTTTATTTGTTGTTTATACTCAGTTATCACTTCTTTATTTCTCCTTCCATAACATTTGCTCTCAACCAAGTTTCAGCTGCTTCCACTTGCTCCTGGACCCCATCCAGCATGCTCCACTATGCTCCAGGGGGAGTTTGCACTTTTCATTTCCAGATCTAGGCTGAGCTATGACTTCTGTAAAAAGCTTGCTTTCTTTACAGGATACAGTCTTGGATTTGATATATAATCTCTTCACTGATAAATTCCCTGAATTTATGCTCCCAGAGATTTTTGTCCTTGACAGCCTAAAGTATCAGAAAACGTGGAAGTGTAAGTTATCAAAAGCTAATGGTTGTTTATTCCATTAAGCAAAAATTATTTGTCAATTATGAGTGCATCTCCATGTCCATGGCTGTAGGTTTAAATGCAACTTCCTTCCTTCCTTCTTTCCCTCCTTTCTTCTTCCTTCCTTCCCTCTCTTTCTCTTTCTTTTGAACAAACTCCAAGGTCAATTGTCTCATTCTCACTACAACCATAAAGGGGTATCATAGGAAAAATATTTGAGCTTTGATTTACTCATCTATAAAGATTGGACTTTTGTTCTAATTCCTAGATCTTCTTCAAAGACTTATTGATAAATACATATAAAGCTAGTAAAAAATACCTGGCACATAAGCATGCAATAATGTCAATTACTAATTGCTGAAATTTATTTATAAAAATGTTCAGAATTTTTAAAAGATTTTTATTTATTTTCAGAGAGAGGGGAAGTGAGAAAGGCATCAATATATGGTTGCCTTTCACTTGCCCCCAGCCACAGGCCTGACTGGAGACCTGATTATGTGCCCTGGCTGGGGAATTGAACCAGTGACCTTTGGGTTTGCAGGCTGGCATCTTACCTATTGTGCCACCAGCCAGGACCAAAATGTTCAGAATCTTTGTAGTTCTTGTTCTTGTTGCTGGGGAAATTCTGATCCCAAACCATATTTTCCTTGGCCTTCTTGCCCCTCAAAACAGCACCCAGTAGTATGTATTCAAAGTTCAATTTAAATAAACAGGGATTATAAAAGGCACATTTAAAATCAAATTTCTGTCACACGCATGTGGTTAAAATGAAACTTAAAAGGTAATTACTTATAAAAGTCTTTTGTCCTTTTTCGCACCAAATTTTTAATCTACCATATTTCCCCCAACTACATTGCTTCTTTAAAAATTGGGACCTAAATTTAACACCTAATTGAATTCTAGCCTCTGCAATTCTCAGCAGCATTTTCTTGGTAAACATATGTAAGGGGTTTGTAAAAATGTATAAAACATCATGATTAAAATTTGTAAAAACACCAAAGCCCTAAATCTTACACTATAATTCTATGTCATGATCAGTAAACTGGTAGGAGTGTCAGAGAATAGGGACAAGGTTGATTCTTCATCATTTTGGTTTGGGGACATTTAGGACAGCAGTGAATTTACTGCATATAGAGCATTCTTCAGCGAGTTTGGATTAGGAATATGAATAAATTAGTTTCATGAACCAAAAAGGAAAATAATTCCTGTTTATATATTGTAGGCATTGTTGCTACTGAGAATTATTAATAGAAAACCCAAGTTACAATATGTTTTCTAAAACTGGCCTCAGAATATCAGAAAAATGTGTCAAGGCATCAATAGGAAGCAAATCTCAGCAAATGGTACTCCAGAAATCCTTCTAACATCTCCACTTAGTGTGTGCCTCACCAAAGTCAGTTCATGGGAGGGCCACCCCTGCCTCCAGTCCAAGCCAAGAAGACCTGTCTCAGAGCTGTGACAGATGTGTGTACACCAGGAGAGGGTTGGTGTCGGTGCTGTGCTGCACTCTATTCCTTTGAAAGCCTGAGTGTGGTCTAATTCTGGCTCTGTTATGTTTTCATGTTGCAGCACTATGTCGACATGAGAGTACAATATTTGGAAAACCATTGTTTCCACAGCTTGCACTGATTTATGCTTCTTTCTGTTTGGAGGCCTTTGTAGTAGCTCAGCCCTGAATGTCATATGGAGCAATGCACTGGAGGATTGTTTATCATTACTTTAAGCCACATGCTGTTATAGCATTTAAGATTGTTTTGTTAACTGGACTTGGATTATGGTTTACAAAAGATGTTTCAAGAGATTCAAATAAATGAAAGAATTCCACCTAAAGCTACAGACATGAATATGTCTAACCACCCGCAAAACTTTTAAAAAGTTTTTTTGAAAAAGCGTGTAAAATTTAACATGTTTTTTAGAGCAGAATTTAATGTACATGATTTCAAAAAACTATTTTCATCCAAAAAATAAACTTCCATGTAATATTACTCAATTTTCTTTTCCTTTGAAATGAATTTTTTTCTCTTAAAATAGTTACAAAGAAATGTATGAGCCATTCCTTTTTGAAGCAAAGCCAAGACACTTCCTAAAAATTAAAGAAAAACATTATTTTGCAGCTAAGAATGAGTCACGGAACCACCTAGACTAAGTCTTCAATTCTCAAAACTCTACATATTATAGAATGTATCTGTATGAAAATTGCACCCTCTCAATAATCCCTGATAAACCCAGGGAGAAAAATAAAATCAGTCATTTTACTGTTGTGATTGACTTTGCTTAAAAATTATTTCCATGAACCAGGACAGTCAACCTGTAACTATCAATGCTTTTCCCACAAAGGTGATTATTTGACCAAGTCCTGCAGTTCTACTCAGAGGGTCCTACATGCAGGAAGGGAGTTTTCATGCACAAATTCAGAGAATTGCTCCTCTATTTCACAAAATCATCAGTTTTTATTTTTTAAATATTTTGTTTATTATTATAAAGAGGGGAAGGGAGGGAGAAAGAGAGGGAGAGAAACATGTAAGAGAGAAATATAGATTGGTTGCCTCTCATACAGGCTCTGACTGGGGACCGAACCCACACCCCAGGCATGTGCCCTGATCAGAGAATCAAACTGATGATGGCTTTTGCTCTGTGGGACCACTTCCAATCAACTGAGCCACACCGGTCAGTGCTAAATCATCAGCTTTTAATTTTAACTTCCAAATATTTATTTTATATAGCTGATTACTTTATTACACATCAAAGTAGATTATTATTTTATGATCACACAGTTTTTAATACGTATGAGGCATATAGTAAATAAGTTCTGATTGAATAAAATCAGGTGCAGATGTGCATAGTGAATTAAGATAAAATGTTACCTGGTAGGCAATTTATTATAGTCTCATAATATATATTATTGTTAAGATTTTATTCAAAGTACTATGTTCAAACAAAACTGCTATCCAATTGAGTTTATTGAATTGGCGTAAATATTATTCATGAAAACATAATAGTTTGGATGGTCTGCAGGGAGAGTCATAACATTATGCATCAATACATTGTATGCAGTCAATATGTGAATTTCAATTCATGTTCTAACTTTAAATTATTAAGACATTGCATATTCAGCTTTGTTCTTATACAGTAACGAAAGATGTCAGCATTTTAATTCATTAATTTTTAAAAAGTGACTTTCTGTTAGTCTGTTAATGGGTAAGTTGGTGTGTATGAAATAACATAAAAGTAACTACTACTAATATGTAACAGTATACTTAAAATGTTAAAATACCTAAAATTAAAAAGCCTTAAAAATCTGTATTAAAACATTCCCACCCTAAAATCCAATAAATATTTTAAAGAAATGCAGTCTTCTCTAATTAAAGAATAAGAAATGCTCAAACAAGCTTGAAATTCCCTTTACTTAATATCTTTTTGTCTTAATCTAATCTTAATGTCTTCTACCTGCCCCATTAATTGTGTTGAGCTTCTGCTTAAATTTGAAAAGAATGAAGCTTAATTTTTATGTTTTTTTTCTATAAAGATTTGAAGTCTCTATAAAGATTTGAATTTAATTTCTATGAAGTGTTTGCTTCATTTGAAAAGAAGCAAAGTGGTTTGATTATGAGCATATTTTATTCACTTCTCAATATTTTCACACTTTCTATAATCAATATATTTTGGTTTCATAATTAAAAGTCAACCCAAACTATTCTTTAAAATACTTTTTATAAAGCAACCCAATTTTAAATTGAAACAATTTTTTTAATAAAAACTTTAAAGTAACTTAGTATAATATTGAATTCTGGCTACAATAAATACTTCTGTGTGACTCAAGGGAAGATTATTGACCTTCTGCTCTGACACTGATTAAACTCGCAGTTTCTGAATCCCATTTTTTAAAACAAAAAGTGCATAGATTATCTTGGGTGGTTATATATCACTTCTATTTATAATATTCTTTGTAAGTCATAAGTTGGCCAAAGGCTTGGTATAGAACACTTATTTTCTGACTAAAGGCTAATATGCAGTATTTTATTTTATTATTAGTCATGTATAAATGCTAATGCATTAGTACAAAATCAAAATATCCATAAATCATAGTTTGGTAGATGCCAGTACTACAATAATGGAGTTGAAAAGAAGAAAAATAATGGCTTGAAGTACAGTCCTTATGTTATTAATAATTCCATATATGTTATATTTTCCACTATCTAATTTTTTATTCTATTTGGAGAATAATACTAATGTTACTGTATGTGATGAGATGTGAAAACAAACCTGCACGATCCAATTGTATGAAGAAAATATTTGTAAATTGAGGATGAGACAGTAATACTAACTTTCTCTCACATACCAAATGTACTACAACTGTGCTAATCTTTATAAGAACTTCAAAAATAAGTTAGATATTAATTTTGTACAAAGAAAGTCTGCTATAGAGCAAAGAATCTGAACAAGTATTCTTTTCACCATACTGGAAAATAGAATATAATCATCTCCATAATAGAAATGTAAATAAAGAGGGATTCCTTCTTTATATATGTTCCTTCATACATACACTCACACTTTCTTTAACAATAGAGATGGTAAAAATAATAGAAATGAAGCTGGAATATGCTTTGGAACTTTCATATGAAACATGGTAGATTAAATACGTTAAACCGTTAAACCATTAAACCAGTGCTACTTCCTCCTAACACTAAATGTCCTTTCAGTACATCTTATAGGATTCACTCACAAGATACGTAGACATATAGGTGCAGTAGCTGAAATATATTTAAAAAATTTTGCAGGATAGAAGGCATATGCATGAATATCAACTTACTCGGTACATGGACAGATTAAATTCTATTTTTTTCCCATTTAAAAATATTTTCTTTTATAGTTGTCTCATTTTTCCCTTATTGACTGCCCTCTGGTTAAATTTTAGGTAATAAGGTTGAAAATGCCCCCGAGGACCAAGTTATATTGTCCGAATAATGACTAATACAGAGAAGCTTTAGGTACCAGTGACTTTAGGTTACAAAAGAGAAGAATGAATCTAGAAACAAAAGCATTTATGAACTCAAGGTAAAGACCAGGCATATACTCATATTTCATCCCCAACAAAAGTCAAATAAGAATCCATACACATGTACAAACATAAAAATGTCATTTCCTGAAGAAATGGATGTCAAAAGGTCCTTAATACTAGACTAGTATACATAGTAGAGCACAAGTTCAACTGTCAATATGCAAACAAGAGACTTTGTGAAAGTCTACAAATCCCCTGTGCTAGAAAAAGGACTCCCTAGGGAAAATTGAGCTAAGAGAAAGCCGACTAAGAGACAACATTAAGTTTGTCAATTCATTGCTTGATAACCTCCCAGAGAAGCCAAGCAGGTACAGAAAATGCCCACATGGAAATCTATTTCAATGCTTTAGTTTCCTTTCATTTCCCTGTGAAATAGAAAAGATCAGCAGATCTAAAGAAAGCTACTCAGACAAAAATGGAGACAAATCAATCAAATAACAACAGTAAAAGGGAAAAATACTGGGAAAACAATGCAAGGAGCAGATAAGCAAACACACTGTAAAATTAATATTGTGGAAATTCAAATTAAATAGTTAAAATTTACAAATAAGTTGAATGGTTGAAAAATAAACCCACAAGTGTAAAATAGAAGAGGAAAATATGTTAGAAAAATTAAAAGATAAGAATGAGACCAGAAAATTTTAATGTCCCAATTCATGGATTATCAAGGGAAACTTAACAGGAAATAAAAAAGGGAAAATTATCAAATATATTTATTTTTTAATTAATTATTTTATTTTTTATTTTTTTTTAATTTTCTTAAAATTTAGTTTTATTGTTGTTATATTATATTATCCATTCCCTTTTTACTCCCCTCTGTCCCCTTCCCCACCCACCCTCTCCCCTCAAAGTCAATCCCACTTGTTCTCCATGTCCATGGTTCTTCCATGCTAGTTCCTTGACTAAACTGCCCACCTTCTTTGACTCATTCTCCCCCTCCCCCTTTCCCCTTCCCCTGTACCCTCTGTCCACTGAAGGTCTATTCATTGTATTCATGTATCTGGTTCTGTATTGCTTGTTTGTTTGTTTTGTTCATTATTGTCATGTAATGGGTGAGATCATATGGTATTTGTATATCTCTGACTAGCCTATTTCACTAAACATAATACTTTCCAGTTCCATCCATGTTGTTGCAAAGGGTAGGAGATCCTTCTTTCTTTCTGCTTCGTGGTATCCCATTGTGTAAATGTACCAAAGTTTTTTGATTCACTTATCCACTGATAAGCACTTAGGCTGTTTCCAACACTTGGCTATTGTAAATAGCGCTGCTATGAACACAAGGGTATGTAGGCTCTTATGAATTGGTGTTTCAGGTTTCTTTGGGTGTAGTCCTAGTAGTCGAATTGCTGGATCAAAAGGTAGTTCCATTTTTAATTTTTTAAGGAAACTCCATACTGTCCCACTGTGACTGCACCAATCTGCATTCCCATCAATAGTGCACCAGGGTTCCCTTTTACCCACATCCTCACCAAAATTTGTTTTTTGATTTGTTGATGATTGCCATTCTGATAGGTGTGAGGTGGTATCTTATTGTGGTTTTAATTTGCATCTCTCTGATGGCTAGTGATGTTGAGCATTCTTTCATATGCCTTTGGGCCCTCTGCATGTCTTCCTCAGAGAATTATCTATCTGTTCAGTCCTTTGACCATTTTTTAATTAGGCTGTCTGTCTCCCTGATGTTGAGTCTCATTAGTTTTTTATATACTTTGGAGATCAAACCCTTGTCTGAGGTACCACTGTCAAATATGTTTTCCCATATAGTTGGTTCCCTTTCAATATTGCCAGTATTTTCTTTAGCTGAACAGAAACTTTTCAATTTGATATAGTCCCATTTGTTTATTTGTTCTTTTATTACCTTTGCTCTTGGAGAGGTATCAGTAAATATATTTCTGCCTAGGATATCTAAAATTTTACTGCCTATATTTTTCTCCAGGACCTTTATGGTGGCACTGCTTATGTTTAAGTCCTTTATCCATCTTGAATTTATTCTAGTGTATAGTGTAAGTTGGTGGTCTAGTTTTGTTTTTTATTTTTTTCAATGTTGCTGTCTAGTTCTCCCAACACCACTTGTTGTACGAAGACTGTTTTTGCTCCATTTTATGTTCCTTGCCCCATTGTGAAGTATTAATTGACCATAGAGACCTGAGTTTATTTCTGGGCTCTCTATTCTGTTTCATTAATCTATATTGTCTATTCTTATGCCAGTACCAGGCTGTTTTGATGATAGTAGCCTTGTAGTATAGTTTGATATCCAGTATTGTGATTCCTCCTATCTTATTCTTCTTTCTCAAGATTGCTGTGGCTATTGGTGGGTGTTTTTGCCTCCATATAAATTTTTGAAGTTATTTTTTCTAACTCTGTGAAGTATATCATTGGTATTTTAATTGGGATTGCATTGAATCTATAGGTTGCTTTGGGTAATATGGACATTTTAATAATGTTAATTCTTCCCATCCATGAACATGGCATATACTTCCATTTATTTGTATCTTCCTTAATGTCTTTCTTCAGTGTTCTGTAGTTTTCTGAGTATAGGTCTCTTACCTCCTTGGTTAAGTTTATTCCTAAGTACTTAGTTTTTCTTGTTGCTATGGTAAATGGGATTTGGTTTCTAGCTTGTATTGTTGATGTTTCATTATTAGTATGCAAAAATGCTTTTGATTTCTGGATATTGACTTTACATCCAGCTATTTTACTAAATTTGCTTATTAGGTCAAGTAAGTTTACAATGGAGTGTATCGGGTTTTCTACGTACAGTATCATATCATCTACAAATAATGACAGTTTGACTTCCTCCTTTCCAATTTGGATACCTTTGATTCCTTTTTCTTCTCTGATATCTATGGCTAGAACTTCCAAGAAGATGTTGAACAGAAGTGGGGAAAGTGGACAGCCTTGTCTTGTTCCTGATCTTAGAGGGAAAGCTTTTCATTTTTGCCCATTGGGTATGATATTGGCTTCAGTTTTCTCATATATGGCCTTTATTACATTGAGGTATGTTCCCTCTATTCCCATCTTGCTGAGTGTTTTTATCATAAATGGTTGCTGTACTTTATCAGATGCTTTTTCAGCATCTATTGATATGATCATATGGTTTTTGTCTTTCACTTTATTTATGTGGTGTATTACATTTATTGATTTGTGAATGTTGTACCATCCTTGCATCCTTGGGATAGAACCCACTTGATCATGGTGTATGATCTTTTGAATGTATTGCTGGACCCGGTTGGCCAATATTTTGTTGAGAATCTTAGCATCTATGTTCATCAGAGATATTGGCCTATAGTTTTCCTTCTTAGTTGTGTCTTGACCTGGTTTTGGGGTTAGAATAATATTGGCCTCATAGAAAGAGTTTGAGAGTCTGCCCTATTGTTGGATTTTTTGGAATAGGTTGAGAAGGGTAGGAGTCAGTTCTTCTCTAAATGTTTTGTAGAATTCACCTGTGTAGCCATCTGTTTTGGGGCTCTTGTGCTTTAGGAGATTTTTGATTACTTCTTCAATTTCACTAGTTGTTATTGGCCTATTCAGGATTTCTGCTTCTTCTGGATTCAGTTTTGGTAGATTATACATTTCTAGAAATTGGTCCATTTCACCCAGGTTGTCAAATTTCTTGTCATATAGTTGTTTGCATTAATTTCTTACAATCTTTTTTATTTCTGAAGTATCTGTTGTGATTTCCCCTCTGTCATTACTGATTCTGTTTTTTTGGGTCCTCACTCTTTTTCTTGATGAGTCTGGTTAAAGGCTTGTAATTTTTTTTTTTTTTTTTTTAAAGAACCAGCTCCTGGACTTATTGATTCTTCAAATTGTAGTTTGAATCTCTGATTTATTTAGTTCTGCTCTGATCTTGATGATTTCCTTCCTTCTACTTACTCTGGGCTTTGTTTGTTGTTGTTCCTCTGGTTCTTGCAGCTTTATGGTTATGTTGTTTGTATAAGCTTCTTCTATCCTTTTTTAGGTAGGCCTGTATTGCTATGAATTTCCCTCTGAGCACTGCCTTTGCTGTGTCCCATAAGTTTTGGGCTGTTGTGTACTCATTTGTCATTTGTTTCTAGAAACTTTTTGATTCCATCTTTGATCTCATTATTAACCCATTCTTTACTTAAAAGCATGTTATTCAATTTCCATGAGTTAGAGAGTTTTTGGGTTTTTCCCTTGAATTTGGTTTCCAGTTTCAAGCCATTGTGATCTGAGAAGATGCTTGATATGATTTCATCTTCTTGTATTTGTGGAGGCTTGTCTTGCGACCTACCATGTGGTCTATCTTAGAGAATGTTCCATGTACATTTGAAAAGAATGTGTATTTTGTTTCTTTGGGGTGAAAAGTTCTGTATATATCAGTTAGGTCCATTTCCTTTAGAGTGTTGTTCAATGTGACAATATCCTTGATGTTATTTTGTTTAGAAGATCTGTCTATTGTTGATAATGGGGTATTAAAGTCCTTTACTATTTTTTTTTTAATTTTATTGTTGTTGTATTACATCCATCCCCTTTTTGCTCCCCTCTGTCCCCCCAAAAGTCCTTTACTATTAGTATGTTATTTTCTATATCTTTCTTGAAATCCTCCAAGATATTCCTTATATATTTAGGAGCTCCTATGTTGGGTGCATACATGTTTTCCAGAGTTATATCTTCTTGATTGATTGTTCTCTTAAGTATTATAAAATGTCATTCATTGTCTCTTTATATAGCCTTCAAATAAAATCTATTTTTTTCTGAAATAAATATTGCTACTCCAGACTTCTTTTCATGTACATTTGCATGATATAAATTTTTCCATCCCTTCACTTTCAATCTGTGTTAATATTTTGTTCTGAGGTGTGTCTCTTGAAGACAGCATATAGGTGAGTCATGTTTTCTTATCCATTCAGCTACCCTATGTCTTTTTATTGGTGCATTTAATTCATTTACATTTAAGGTTATTATTTATTGATACTTATTTATTGTCATTTCCCCCTTTGTACTTGTGTTCCTCTCTGTCTCTCTCTATTTCTTCATTTTTTTTTTTTTAAAGTAGACCCTTTAGCATTTCTTGCAATGCTGGTTTGGTAGAGATATATTCTTTTAGTCTTTTGTCAGGGAAGCTCCTTATTTCTCCTTCCATTTTGAATGAGAGCCTTGCTGGATACAGTATTCTTGATTGCCAGCCGTGGTTCCCCATTACTTGGAATATTTTTTGCCATTCCCTTCTGGCTTGTATTGTTTCTGTTAAGTAATCATTTGATAACCTTATCAGAGTCCCCTTATGTGTTATTTGCTATTTCTCTCTTGATGCATTTAGGATTCTCTCTTTATCTTTGAAATTTGCCATTTTAATTATTTTGTGTCTTGGAGTGGATCTATTTGGATACATCTTCATTGGGACCCTCTGTGCTTCCTGAACTTGAGTAACATTTTCACTCATCATGTTAGGGAAGTTTTCTTGAACAGGTTTTCCATTCCTTATTTCTCTTCTCCTTCTGGTATCCCTATGAGATGGACATTATTGTGTTTCATGTTGTCCTGCAACTCTCTTAAAACCTCTTCATTCTTGTTCAGCCTTTTTTTTCATTCTGTTGCATTGTCTTGGAATATTTTTCTAGGTTGTCCTCCAGCTGGCTGATTCAGTCCTCTACTTCCTCTAGCCTGCTGTTGATTCCTTCTACTGTATTCTTCAATCCAGAAATTGTATTCTTCACCCTGGCTGGTGGCACAATGGATAAGCTGCCTTCGTGTGAACCCAAATGTCACTGGTTCAATTCCCAGGAAGGGCACATAACCAGGTTGCAAGCCAGGTCCGTAGCTGGAGACAGATGAAAGGCAATCACACGTTGATGTTTCTCTCCCTCTCTCCCATCCCCACTCTCTCAAAATAATAAATAAAATCTTTTTAAAAAGAAGTAATTGTATTCTTCATTTCCTCCTGGCTTTTACTGATAGTTTCTAAGTCTTTTTTAATGCTGGTATAGTTTTCAGTAAGTTCCCTGCAGCTTCTCTGGAGTTCTTTGTAGTTTCCCTGGAGTTGTCTATAGTTTTCTTTGAGCAGTCTGGGCTCATTGAGCTTCTCTGTCACCATTATTTTGAATTACATATCTGATAGTTTGCTTACCTCTGTTTCATTTAGTGATCTTTTTGGGGAGTCCTCCTTTCCTTTTGGTGATGGGCTGATTCTTTTTTTACAATTTTGGGTGTCTGTTATTGCTTGTTTTCGTCTTGGATTAATCTGCTTTGATTTCCTGTGTTCATAGAATGTCATTCTGTGTTAGGAGATTTGTGGAGTTCAGTGTTGCAGTCTCCTAGATTTCCTCAACTTATTGCTCTTGGGGTGCCCTTTATGTCATTAACTTGGGCTGTCTGGTTGTATTTTGGATTAGTTGTGTGTGTTGCTCCTTTCCTTCCAGTTGGCTGATTGAGAGATGTTCCTTTTATCCTTTCTCATTCACTGTTTTTGAGCTACTCCTGAAAAAGAACCACCGGTCCAGGCAAAATAACCACACCTTCAAAGATATCTTTCGACTTTAATCCCCCTTTCAACTACCTATGAACCTAGCTAAATACCCATACCCTCCACAGTAACCCCCACTTTTAATCACACCCTCAGCTGCAACGAAGCCAGTCTTAATAGGGATATAGATATGATAAGATTGTTATAAGAGGGGAAAAATGATTAAGTTGATTAATGTATAGATCATTTTGAAGGTGCAAAGGGGTAGCAAAGATAGTAGGGATGCAAGAAAGAAAGCCAACTTATCTCTTATGTAGAAATGGGGAGAGGGAAAATCAGAATGCCTCATGTGCAAGTGAACAGTATAAGCCTATATACATAGTTGCCACATCTGCCTCCCTGTCCACCCTCAATGAGCACTGATTGGTCAAGGTGAAGCCAGGACCCATGTGTTTTTAGCAGAAAAAATAATGTGTAGTCCCTAGTAGTGCACCCACAAAATAAAGTTTTAAGAGGCTGAGGAGGGGTGGATTACTTAGATTGAGAACAGAATGAGCTGTAGCAGGAGAGTGAGTAGACTTTAAAACAATAGTAGGAGGAGGATCTTGGGTAGTTAGATGAATTGCGAGAAGGGAGGAGTAAAAATATGGGAATTGGGATATACTACGATATAAACAGTTAAATAGCATTCTTTTAAATATTAACAACTGAAAAATATGATTTTCTAGACTGAAATAACCAACTGAGATTCTTGTGAAATAAGTGAACACAAGGAAACACACACACACCCTCTCTCTACAAGCACATGACTGTGAAACAACAGAACATGCAGTGAAATGGAAAGCTGATACAAATTAGGCAAATACTCATTTTATAATATGGAAATAGAGAATTGGTAATTTAAATATAGATATACTGATATTATATCAGTATAATATTATCATGCATGGAGTTAATAAATTTAAAAAGTAGAATAGAATTAATTAAAAATACAACTGAGAATGAGAGAGCAAATATCTTTGATATATCCTCTCACTTAAAACTAAAATTAAATTAGTAAAGCAAAATAATCAGTGTTGTTTGAGACATACAGCTTTCTTTATCAGTTAAGCATCAAAGCCATCAGTGATGATGCTGAATTTCTCCCTTCATCCCTATCTCTATTCTAGCTGCATGGACTTTGAGCTTACATGGTTTAGGGGAGATAGACAGAAGGTAAATGACACCAATTAAAAGCATTAATATAAAGCTATCTTAAACTTATAAACAAAATATATATCTTCTGGCAAATATTTCTTTCTCCTGTATTTATTCATATCCTTTTCAATGCCCTTGTTCAATAAAATAATCCCCCAGCACTCATTAAAAGCACATATTTTAGATGGCTCATTTTATAACTTCTTGTGATAATGAGAAATAGACTAAAACCTCAGAATTATTTACTATGTACAAGTACTAGATTTTAGTACACAGTAGAAGTTGTCTCTGATTCTAATTATTAGCAATTTTTCCAATAGAAACCAGTCTAAATATTATATCATAAAAATTAAGGCACATAGGTAAAAATTAGTGTCATGTTATTTTCTGGTAAGCATATGATAAATCTAAAAATTCATAACAAAATTTTTTTAAAGCACTTACTCTTGGAAATTTTTTAATACCTTATTAAAATTTAAGAATTCAAGTTAAGAAATAAACCAAAATTATATTTTTAAAAAAACCTGATACATTATACAGAAATCAACTTATAATGGATCATGGATTTAAATGTAAAACACAAAAACTATAAAACTTTTTGCAAAATATAGGAACTTTTTCAGGACTTAAGGTTAAGAGAAGAGGTTGTAGAAAACACCAAAAGCACAATCCATAAAAATTGATAAATTTGTTTTTATCAAAATTTAAAATTTACTCTATGAAGACTCTGTTAAAAGGATTGAAGACAAACTACATATAAGAGAAAATATTTTCAAATTATATGTCTGACAAATAAGTAGTATATATAAACAACTCTCACATTCAGCAACTATAAAACAAACTATCTGATTAGAAAATAGTCATGTGTCCTGTGAACCCAAAGGTCACAGGTTCGATTCCCCAGCCAGGGCACATAACAAGGTTGCAAACCAGGTCTCCAGTCAGGTCTGTGGCTGGAGGCAGGTGAAAAGCAACCATACATTGATGTCTCTCTCCCTCCCTGCCTCTCTCCCTTCCCCTCTTTCTAAAAATAATGAAATAAAATCTTTAAAAAAGAAAGATAGAAAAAGAAAATAGTCACAGACATAAAGTAACATTTTATGGAAAAGGATGTATGATGACGAATACATAAAAAGAAATGTGACATCATTATTCAGAGAAGAAACATAACTTAGCCATAATAACATATCATTATACATCTTTTAGAATGGCTAAAATTTTAAAATAATGGTAGCATCAGATGCTGGCAATAAGTGTGGAAAAATTGGATCACTCCTTTATTACAAGTGGGAAAAAGCAGCTTGTGTGGCTACTCTGGGCTACTCGGAGAGACTGTGACAGTTTCTATTGGCATGGCAGGGTGACCCGTAGCCAGGATCCCTGCCTCCACATGCAGGTATTTTCCCAGGTTACCCTTACCTAAGAGAATTCCTTAGTGCATAAGGATTACATAATTCTCATTGGCTGTGTGTCACTGCTGCTAACTTCATATCTACATATGCGAGTCTCTGTTGTTAAGGCAGGGCAGATGCTTCTGCCCCCATCCTCACCCACCACTGTGAGAACAGACTGAAGGCAGACCCTATTGTTTCTGTCCTCACCAGCTGCACTGAGACTGAAGATGGATTTGGCTAATTTAATTCCTGTTCTTGTTGGCTGCAGCGAGAATACGCTTGGTATGAATTCCCTCTCCAATGCTCCATTGTCATTTTTCAGTATCGCCTAATCCAAAGTAAACCTGCCTGGGGCTGAGCTCTTGTGGTACACTTATACTGCAGTACACTTTCATACCAAGCCTCAGAATTTGCACTTGGGCATTTATTCCAGATAATGAAAACTTATGCTAAAAATTCAACTTGGTAATATGCATAGATTTATTCATAATAGCCCTACCTGGGAATATCTGGAATGTCCTTCGGTGGGTGAGTGATTAAACAAATTGTGGTAAATCCACACCATACACTAAAAATATAAAATATCACAGATTGCAAGCCACGTCTCCAGCCAGGTCTATAGCTGGAGACAGGTGAAAGGCAACCATGCATTGATGCTTCTCTCCCTCTCTGCCTCCCTCTCTTCCCTTCTCTCTAAAAGTAATTAAAAAAATCTTTAAATAAATAAATAAACATAAATTACAAATATACACAACTTAGATGAATCATGAGTTATGATGAGTGGAAAAGGTACAATTTTGAAAGATTGGCCCTAGTTGGTTTGGTTGCACAGTGGAAAGGCACAGGCCTGGAAACCCAAAGGTCACTGGTTGGATTCCTAGTCAGGGCACATAACCAGGTTGCAAACCAGGTCTCCAGCCAAGTTCATGGCTGAAGGCAGGTGAAAGGCAACCACACATTGATGTCTCTCCCTCTCTGCCTCCCTCCCTTCCTTTTTCTCTGAAAAATAGTAAATAAAATCTTGAAAAAAAAATTACATACTATATAATCTTATATAAACCAGTTATATAGTATATCCTGAAAATGACAAAATTACAGGGAAGGAGGTGATTGTAGCATGAAGGATCCTTTTGATCCTTCCATGTCTTGACTGGGATGGCAGTTAAGAGAAGCAACATGGAATAAATTGTATATAACTCACATACAAATGGGTGCATATAAAATGAGTGAAATTTGAGTATGTTTGGTTGATTTTTATTAATGATGTTTTTCTGTGTTTCATATTTTTGTACAAGATATTTCTGTTGAGGAAATGGTACAGGATATGAGACCTCTTTGTATTATTTATTACAACTACAAGTGAATATACAATTATCTCATAATGATGTTTATAAAAATACTATATATCAGAATTCATATAAAATAAGGAAGGGAAGCATGCTGAGTTAATTACATTTTTATACTGCCTCCTATTATTGTCTTCTATTATTATGTTGTATTCCTCAAATACTAAGCTTACTCATAACTCTGGGTTGATTACACTCAAACTTTCATGAAATTAAAACAAACTAAAAAAAGGTTATATCCTTACTTACATCATACATTAGCAAGATAAATGCCAGACTCATTAAAATGTCAGAAATATTAAATTCTTAATTACATACTAAGCAAAAGTGATTGAATGTAAAGAGAAAATATGTATTATTTGAACCTTAAGGGATAAAGCTTAATGAACTCATAGTTAATTATATAAGATTTAAAAAAATATTTTTTTTAACTGAAACCTGAAAGTTATAGTGAGCCCCTAGGCTCCTTTTTAATATTTTCTAAAATCAACTCAGGGTTTCAAATGAAAAACTTCATAAAATGTATCCATTTATATCTAATCTCATTTTTCTATTATTTGTCATCAGCTAGATATTTTCAATGCCATAAATATGTATCACTGCTATTAACTAAACACTAAAATTCTACAAGTGAGCATTGCAGTGGTATATTGTCCTGGAAAAGGTTAGTCTACAAGCCATAAATAAATCAAACAGATTGAAATTGTATCATCAAGTGTGTTGAAATGGTTTTAATATACCTGAAATAGTTTTTATGTTTTTCTCATTACACTGTGTCATAAACCCTAATAAAATTTTTCTAGAACTATGATACTGTCATGCTCCCAAATCTCAAGGTTCTTTTAAGACAGAACAAATCCCAGGCATGGTTTAGAAAAATGAAATCTGATTCTTTACTGATTGCACTTGTTATAAATATGGCAAAGATTTTATGTCACAGGTTACATTAATATTATTTTATGTGTCTTAAAGGTGATCATAGAGGTAAAATCTGTCTGTGCTTTTAAAAGTTATAAGTCAGGTTGGGTGGGGAGGGGGACAGAAGGAAGTAAGGGGGAATGGATGTAGTACAACAAAAATAAAATTAAATTTTAAAAAGTAATAACTTAGTTTTCTTTCTTTTACAGAAATAATTCATGTTTAATGCTCATTTTATATATTCATGGCCACAGTTTTAGAATACTTGAGGACACACTATGTACATTCAATTCAGTATGTAATATATGCTCTGGTGTTCAGATTCAGAGTCAAAAGTTTCAAGCAGGAAATATGGAAAATATAGATATAGATGATATTATAATTTAGACTTAGTATCTATCAATGCTTTTGCTTATAGCATCATTATTTTTAACTCGAGAAGTGTATCTCAATCTATAATCATATATTTCTGATCTATATTTTATTCTCCTATGCTTTTATTTCTTAGTAACTGTATTTAACATTTTAATTAGTATGGTTTTTTTTTTTTTTTTTTTTTTTTTTTTTTTTTTTTTTTTTTTTTTTTTTTTTTTTTTTTTTTTTTTTTTTTTTTTTTTTTTTTTTTTTTGCTAATGTATGATGTAAGTAAGGATAGAACTTCTTTTTTAAAGATTTTATTTATTATTTCTAGAAAGAGGGGAAAGGGAAAGAGGCCAAGAGGGAGAGAAACATCAATGTATGTTTGCCTTTCACTTGCCTAAGGACCTGGCTGGAGACCTGGCTTGCAGCCTCGTTATGTGCCCTGACTGGGACTCCAACCAGCAACCTTTCGGTTCGCAGGCCAGCACCTTATCCACTGTGCCACTAGCCAGGGTAGAATATAACTCCTTTTTTTAATTTTCTTTTCATATTACAGTTTCAGGTAGTTTCTCTAAAACTTAAAGGCCACCAACAATACCATAGCACAGTACCTTTTCCTTAAAAGGTGGTCTATATGTACAGGTTCTATGGATTTTCTACACAGAGATTCCTAGAAGTGTAATCTCTCTCTCTCCCTCTTTCTCTCTCACTCCCCCCACACTTCCTTCCTCCCTCCCTGCTACCCTCCCTTTCTCTCTGCCTCTCTTCTTTTGACCCTTCGTTCCTCCACCCCCTCTTTTTTTTCTCTTTCTTATTTTGCTCATGTAATAGATGATGTTTTTCTTATCTTTTAAGCTCTTTCAGGGTTTGTTCCAATAACCTCCCTGGTGTATTACAGTCACTTTCTTCTATAAGAAACCTAACCTCCAACCTAAAATTTTATTGGTCTGGTAGGAATTCCTTATAGTAATTTATTAGACATCCTTCCTTCTTGCCAACAATGTTAATGCTTGCTTTCTTTGTTGCCTATACTTTTGAATTTTTTTGTCTTTAATTATTCCTAGTGTTTGCCTTTTCCTAGGTATCATTAAATGGGATCCTATTGAGGTAATATGTTTAGAATCATTTAATTACAACACACAGTCACAGTAGTATAGAAAGAATATCTCATTTTCATGAGCTCTTTAGGTGTGTTACTGAAAAACACACACAAATATTCACCAATTAGCTCACTACCTATTAAGTACTTAAACAACATGTAGGTTTTATTAACTGCATTTTGTAAATTTTCAACTTATGAACTGTTCAGAGTCCTCATAGACCTTTACTCCAGCTTCTCGTAATGTTAACATCTCACGTAAACATTCTGTATTTATCAAAACTAAAAGAGTAACCTTGGTGCAATACTACTGAGTATACTATAAACTGTATTTGGCTTTTACCAGTTTTTCCACCCACCCCTTTTTGATTTTAGGATCCAAACCAGGATTGCACATTGCACTGTCATTATGGCATGTGTCCTCCTACCTGTGACAGCTTTCTGTGTCTTTCATGATCTTTCCTTTTTATATAGTTTTGATACGGTAACAGTAGTTAGAGATTTTGACTTCTTTACTCATAGGGCAATCTACGTAAATAAATGTAAACTAAATTCCTCTCAGTGTGAAAGCTAAGAAACATACTTAAAACTGACATGTATTCATAATTTTTTGACTGATATCATACTTGTTTGTTTTGACCATTGTTAGCATGTGAGCAGTTTTTCATTCCTTCTCCTTACCTATCCATTTCCTTGTGCTCAATTTCAGTAGCTTTAATGAGCCTAGGTTTTTTGTATAGTTTTACAGTATTATGTGTTTGGTGTAATTATTTTTTAATGTAGCTTTGAACACTGCTGAAAGCAGTTAAGTATTAAATAAGCAATCAATAAACAGCCAATAATGAAAGAGTAGTGAATAAGAATTTGAAAAAGGTTAGAAGGGTTAAAGGGTATCCTCCAAACCCAATCTATTCCAAACCCATGACCCCAAAATTTAGGTAGCTGGGTTACTTTATAAATAGCTCTAGTTTATAAGTTTACATAAAAATACCCTATATTCATAGCAAGCAAGCAGATGATTTTCATTTTCCTTAAATTCATTATCCATATAGCATATTCACGGATATAGTTATAACTAAACCATAGTTTATCTTACTCAGAGAACATAAATATAAAATTTCTCTAGTCTGCCTTTTAAAAGATACTTATATTTTTAAAAAATGTACTTTTAGTATATATTTAAGAATGCAAACCTCTTAAGTCATTTTATTTCTATCTTTCTTTTATTTAATATTAAAATAAAGACATTAGATTGTACTGAAATAATAGAACATACATAAGCACAGGATTAATATTCAAACAGTCTTGCAAAGTACATTGTTAAATAGCTGGTAACCATAAAAAATGTTAGAAGAAAACATAGGCAGTAAAATCTCAACATCTCTTGTAGCAATGTTTTTGCCAGTATGTCTCATCGGGTAAAGGGAAAAATACAAAATGGGACTGTATCAAACTAAAAATCGTCTTCACAGCAAAAGAAACCATTGACAAAATAAAAAGACAACTAACTGAATGGGAGAACATATTCACCAATGATGCATCTGATAAGTGTTTATTTCCAAAATAAGTAAAGAACATATAAAACTCAGCACCAGGAAGGTAAACATTCCAGCTAAAAGTGGGCAAAAGACCTGAACAAACACTTCTCTAAAGATCTTCAGAGAGGCAATAAGCATATGAAAAAGGACCCCTGGCTGGTGGCACAGTGGATAAGGTGCCAGCCTGCAAACCCAAAGGTTGCTGGTTCAATTCCCAGCCAGGGCACATATAACCAGGTTGCAAGCCGGGTCTCCAGCCAGGTCTGTAGTTGGAGGCAGGTGAAAGGCAACCATACATTGATGTCTCTCTCCCATCCACTGTCTCTAAAAATAATGAATAAAATCTTTAAAAAAAAGAAAAAGTTCTCAATGCCACTAATCACCAAAGATGCAAATTAAAACTATAGTGAGATATCACCTCATACCTGCCAGAATGGCTACCGTCAATAAGTCAACAAAAAAACAAGTGCTAACAAGAGTGCAGAGAAAATGGAACACTTGTGCACTATTGGTAGGAATGCAGATTGGCGCAGCCACTGTAGAAAACAGTATGCAGTTTCCTCAAAAAAAAAAAAAAAAGGTGTCTTTGACCCAGCAATCCCACTTCTGGGGATATATCCTAAGAACTCTATGATGCTAATTCAAAAATATATATGCACCCCTATGTCATAGCAACATTGTTGACAATAGCCAAGATCTGGAGGCAGCCTCAGTGCCCAACATTAGATAAGTGGATAAAAAAAGCAATGAGACATTTACAAAATGGAATATGATGAGGCCATAAAAAGAAAAAATAAAAACAAAATCTTATCTTTTGGGACAGCATAGATGGACTTGGAGTCTATATGTGAAGTGAATTAAGGCAGAGAAAGACAAATAACTTATAATCTAACTTGTTTGTGGAATCTAATGAACACAATAAACTGATAGACAAAATAGAAACAGAGGCATAGATACATGGAACAGACTGACAGCTGTCAAAGAAGATGGGGACAGGGGGACTGGGTAAAGAAAGAAGAGGGATTAATTAAAGAACAAATATGCACAACCCATAGGTACAGACAGCAGTTTGGTGATGGCCAAGAGAAAGGTGAGGAGGGGCTGGGTGCAGATTGGTAGAGGGAGGAATAATGGGGACTTCTAGAATAGCGTTAACAATCAAAGTAAATGTCATTTTAATATAAAAAAGAAATGTAAATGAATTTTAGTCAGACATGGATTTATTGTTATAAAGAAGGATATGATAACTCGATGTAAACTGCTAGATGGATTTAAATGAAATGTATAAACAATTCTAAAAGTTCTTCATGATTTACAATGAAATGTGTGCTATATATGCATTCTTCGAGTTTTTAAACCTCTGCTCCCAGAATGAAAGGATTAAGAACAATTTAAAATGTTTCTTAAAATATGAAAATGAAAGTGAAGAATAGTAATAAGATAATTCAGAAGCTGACACAGCAACTGAACACATCCTACTCACCTATGATACCTTTACTGAGTTGTAAATAGAATAGTCTATCAATTTATCAGTAATAAACTTTACATTTTAAAAATTATATAGAATATCAAATCAGTGTGCTACTTTTTTTTTCCCCAAGAGTTGATTCATTATTTTCAGAGGCAGGGAGGGAGGAAGAAAGGGAGAAAAGTGTCAATGTATGGTTGCCTTTCACCTGCCTCCAGCTGGGGACCTGGCTGGAGACCTGGCTTGCAACCTGGTTATGTGTCCTGACTGGGAATTGAACCAGTGACACTTGGGTTTGCCGGTCAGCACCAATCCACTGAGTCACTAGCCAGGGTTGTGTGCTACTTTTAATACTTAAATTCCACGTAAAATAAATAAATAAATAAATAACACGGTGCTTCAAAAGTACTATTACATATATCTATAACTATATTTCTTTACCTATATTATTTTATATCAATATCTATATATATGGAGCAAAGGGGATTAATTTACTTTAAAGAATTGGCTCACACAATTGTCTTGATAAGTCCAAAATCTCCAGCCAGGCTAGAGACCCAGGGGACAGGTGGTGCTGCCGTAGGAATCACGATGCAGCGAACTAGACGCAGCAGTGCTCCCTCTTCTTCAGGAATCCTCTGTGCAGTTTCTGTTGAGGCTTTCAGCTGATGGGCTGAGAACCGCCCCTACTATGCAGGGCTATCTGCTTTACTAAAAGGCTACTGATTAAAGTGTTAATCTATTCTGAAAAAAAAAATACCTTCACACTAATACCCAGGTGTTTGACAAAATATATGGGTATTGTGGCCTATTGAAGATAAGGCATAACTTTAACTATCACAATGCATCAACCTCAAGTTGCTTTTTAGGAGTTTTCTCCTAATCTTTCAGGAGTGCACCAATACTCATTCCTTGTCTAAGCTATAAAACCTTTTCCTTCTTCTTTTCCCATTAATTCATCCTTTCCTGCCTCTGTCTTTTCCCCTTATTCATAATATCCAAGAAATCAGTATGTTCCCCTGTCACCCCTCCCACAAAGATCACCAGAAAAAGACTTTTATTACACAAACCTGACTTTCTTAGACTTAGTAATAAATTACATTAACTACTTACTAATTAACTAGAGCAAGAGAGAATTCCACCTTGAGAGTTTCTATCGTGTCTTAGAAGAGTCAAGATGGGGGAAGATTTATAGATCCTGAAGTCTAAGCCCAAATGGTGTCATGTGGGCTTTTCAGGATGAAGGATTAGTGGGAATTCAGCAAAATTCATGGTATAGTACTTTAGGATTGGTGGACTCAATGTGAATAACTTTGAGGAATTTTGGAAGGCAACGTGGTGTGTGAGAAGTAACATGTGCAGTGAGCAAGAAGCTATCTTAATGAGAGGACCGTTGGTCCAGATGAGCAACATGCTAATACCTTTATTTGCAAACAGTGGCAGTAATTACTGGTCTACAGTATTACCTTCCCAGTGAAAAATTTCTTGGAATATATGGTTAAGTCTTGTTGACACAATGGATCTGGATTCCCAGATCAGCTGTGTCTTCTTTGTATTCTCTTCCTTTTCAGCCCTTTGGTTATAGTCTTCATTGCTTCCTCCTCTCTCCCAGATGCTTCAAAATGTTTATGAATGGTCTTCTGATTTCCCATTCAAACATACTTTCACAATGTTTTTCCTTATTTGTTAGAACACGATCTAAACTGTCAATCTATACTGCAGCTCTCATAGTAAAAGTCCCTCAATGTCTCTGGTTTCAAAGCCACCAAACAACATAAAAATCCAATCTCATATCAATAGCCTTCACTGTTTCACCTTGGTTAATTTGTTCAATATCTTCCCTATATATCATCTATATGTAGATGTAGCCAAACATCTACATATAATTTTTCCCTAAGCATAAGAAATTTAGAATCTCCTCAAACTCTATGATAATTTCAGTCAGGTTTACTTCTGGAATTTCACTAGTTTTCTCCAAAATTATGTTTTCTTCCTCCACCTCAATAACTAAATATCTCAAAATCAAGTCTAAGCATCTCTTTTCCTATATAGCATATTTGGATGAACACTATCAGAGTTGGTAATTCACTATTTTACTATTGCATCCAGTTACTAGGTCTTTAGCTCTCACCTGTAATCATATATGTTTATATTTATTTTATCTTATTATACTGATAACATCTTAGGACTTCTGTATTTTTTTAAAGATTTTATTTACTTACTTTTTAGAGAGAAGGTAAGAGAGGGAGAGAAAGAGAGAGGGGAACATCAATGTATGGTTGCCTCTCATGTCCCCAACTGGGACCTGGTCCACAACCCAGGCATGTGCCCTGACTGGGAATCAAACCAGCAACCCTTTGGTTTGCAGGCCAACACTCCATCCACAGAGCCACAGCAGCCAAAGCAAGACTTTTGTATTTCTTTAGTCTCACTCTAGCATGTAACTTTTAAAGAGTAGGCACAAAATATATTATTGAATAAAAATTATCAATGGGATACTTATTTTTTTAATTTAGTTTAATAGAATTAGTAACTTTACTTTTAGGAAGTCTCTGAATCATATTTATCAGAAGCAAAATAGTGTAGGCATCTGTTATATATCCTGGGTTTTAAGGTAATCAAATGTATTCTTTATATTCAGTTTTCAAGGTCTATATATGATGTCATACTCAGATTTCCATTTTATATTGGAAATAAACTAGAAAACAGATGTTTCATTATGTTACAAAATATGGTGCTCTTTTTATTTCTTTCAAGAAAAAATATAGATTCTCAAGCATACTTATAACATTTGATGTGAAATTCAGGTATTTTCATTACCTATAGTATGCTAGATTTCCAATTGCATAGTCATTTAATCTAAAAATCTAAATTCAATTCATACACACTTGTTCTATCCAAATCACAGAGCATTTACTATATGTATCTTAAGGCTGTGGTGCTATGGTTTGCAAAATTTGTCTATTAGCTAAACAGCTAAAAATCTTTTTCAAAAGTAAACCTTGGTTATATTTACTCAGTGATGTGTGTGTGTGCATCTGTCTCTATGTGTATAAATGTATTGATGTTGGATGTAGGCTAACAAAGAACTATATGTTAGAAACATTCAAAAAACATTTGACCTATGGTAAGAAAATTAAGCCTCTACTTAGAACACTTTTTAATATAAGGATTTTTAATGCATCTGCTAACCTTGAACTTTTTTCAACATCATTTAACATTTTAAAACATATTTTAACAAACATTCCCCAGTTATTTACCAGGCAGAGTCTAATCTTTTTAGACTCTTTCTAACAATTCATTCATTAGGACCTACATTAAAGTAATGAAAGTAAAACCAAAAAAGAAGTAATGCATTTTATTCCTTGGAAATTGTAAGAGATTGTGTGTTAACTATAAATTTTAGTTGTTGCTCTGGAGTACTGTCATAATAGCTATGACATTCACTAAAATGAAAATAATTCCAGTTGTGAAGGAAAATGTTAGTTTATTCTAGATATTATAAATCTGAAATAGCAAAAATTCTGCATTAGAGATTGCAGATTTCTATTGTCAGAAGTGAAAATAAAGTAAGTTAATTTATAGTAGTAGCACATTCAGAAATTATTTCTATAAATTCAAACTCTGAAAACATTGTAGATTATTTCTCACAGGGAGTAGACAGAAAAATAACAACAGACCATGTCTTTGGTCTTGCAAGTTGCCCCTAATTGAGATCAAGATGATGAGGAAGAACTGATGAAGAAATAAAGTACCATTCAGGTGAGCAGAGAACAAGATAATGAATTAAAATATTAATTCATTAATATTTAGTAATTAAGACTTAAATTCAGTTTCCAGTTATCCTAATTAAAGAACATGTATATATTTTTAGTTCAACTCAATTTTCTATCTCATATTTCTTTGAGAGTAGGCCCTGAAAAATGACCCATATTAGGAAACACAAGTTAAAGAACAATAATCAATCATGAAGCTTTTATAAACCACACCATTTCCCAATCTTCTACAAAAGCAGAAACTAAGTTAAAAGTCAGTAAGAGGGTAGATGTTCATTTAAGTATAAAAGTGTCAATGTGTAATAATGAAAAATAGTTAATTCTAATATCATATTAGCTCTGGATCATAGTGAATTTCTATGCTGCCTGAAGCAAATGTTTTCTGGCTAAGCTTTTTGACTAAAAAGTCGTATTCATATTTACATATTTAGATAAAAATGGGATATTTAAAAGTGATGTATTTTTTAAATGCTCATAGACATTCTTCTCTATGACAAAATTATTGACAGCAATCAGGGAATTATTGGTTTAAATACTATTTGTCAATAAAAGAGAAATTGATCTGAAACGAAAGCATCATGAAACTGACAAAGTTGATAACTCCTACATAAAAGTTCTACTTTAACAATTTAATTTCCTGTTTATATTAATGATCATTTATTGAGTAATTACTGTATATAAAACACATAGCTAGGCACTATGTGTCTTACAGTGGCATTTAATTCATAGTCTCTGTCACCCACAAATTTAGTCAGGCTGCAAAACAAATCAACTGCACTTATAAATGTCCAAGTCTTAAAACTAAAAGAATTCTTAGTGAATGAATACCTATTAAAATTCTTTTCTAGAGTCTCAAAATTGTGAAGTAGATCCCTAGCTACTAGCAGATTTGGGCTTATTTTATTTAAATATAATTTATTGATTATGCTGTTACAATTGTCCCAATATAATTTCCCTTTGCTCCCTTTCACCCAGGACCCTCTTTCTCTCCCGCAATCCCACCTCCCTTAGTTCATGTCCATGGGTCATGCATATAAGTTCCCTGATTTCATGCTTTCCTATATTATTTTTAACTTCCCCTATCTTGTACCCCCAATTATGTTTCCTAATCCTGCACTATTTCCCCATTTCTCTGTCTTCCCCCTCTCAGCTGATAACCCTGCCAATGATCTCCATAAGTATGATTCTGAGCCTATTTTGGTAGTTTGTTTAGTTTGGTTTTGTTTTTATTTTTTTAGATTCTGTTGTTGATAGTTGTAAGTTTGTTATTCTAATGTTCATAGTTTTGATCTTTTCCTTAAGTAAGTCACTTTAACACTATATAATAATGACTTGGTGGTGATAAATTTCTTTAACTTTAACTTGTCTGGGAAGCACTTTATCTGCCCTTCCACTCTAAATGATAGCTTTGCTGGATAGAGTAATCTTGGTTGTAGGGTCTTACTTTTCATCACTTTGAATACTTCTTGCCAGTCCCTTCTTGCCTGAAAAGTTTCTTTAGGGAAATCAGCTGATAGTCTGATAAGAACCCCTTTGTAGGTAACTCTCTTCTCTTGCTGCTTTTAAGATTCTTTATCTTTAAATTTTGGCATTTTAATTATGATGCACCTTGGTAACTTCTTTGGGTTTAGCTTACTTGGGAGTATCTGTGCTTCCTGGACTTGTATGTTTATTTCCTTTGCCAAATTTGAGAAGCTTTCCTTCCGTCTTTTTTCATGCAAGCTTTCAATTTCTTGCTCTTCTCCTTCTGGCACCCCTATGATTTGGATGTTGTCATGTTTAAAGTCACCTCAGAAGTTCCTAAGCCTCTCCTTGTTTTTTTTTTTCAATTCTTGTTTCCTCATTTTGTATTGGTTGACTGTTTATTTCTTCCTTACATTCCAAATCTTTTATTTGAACCCCAGTTTCCTTCCCTTCACCTTGGTTTTGTGTGGACTTTTTTTTTGTTTTACTTAGCATAGCCTTCACTTCTTCCCTTCTACGTTTTCCATACTCAAGTATATCTGTCAAGTCTGTGAGTATCCTTATCACTAGTGTTTTGAACTCTGCATCTGTGAGGTTGACTATCTCCTTATCACTTAGTTCTCCTACTGGAACCTTGATCTCTTTCCTGTTTTGGGCCATACTTCTCTTTCTCCTCAACTTGACAGACTCCTGTGTTTGCCTCTGTGTCTTAGGCAGAGCTGTTACTACTATTACATTATAAGGGTGGAGCCTTAGGTATTCGTTGGTGCGGGGCAACCCGTTTAACCTTGTTGTGGTGCTATATGTTGGGGAGGGAGTCTGATTGGGAACAATGCTGCTTGCTCAGCCCTTGCCCCTTTCCCAGGCACTTCTACTTCCCATATGGGACTGATGCCTCTCTAGCTGTTGCCCTGGCCAGGATTCCCAGAATGACTGGGTCTGCAGATGTTCTAGGATCATGGGGCCTCTAAACAAGTCAACTCTGCTGAGACTGGCAGTTTCTTCCTTTATCCCAACTTGATTGGTTTTCACAGTCAGAAGCAATGAGGCTTTATTTTACCCTAGCACTTAAACCTTGAGCCCAGTGGTCTGGTCTGGTGCCAGGAGAGCTCCCCAGGTGTCACTACTTTTTAAAATGTATGACTGTGCTTTCTGTTGACCAGCCACAGTCACCCTCCCACCTCAGCTGCTGTGTCACAAAGCCTCACTACTAAACAGCATCCTCTCTGTCCTGGCTCCACCCCTCCTACCTGTCTGGATGTGTATTTCTTCTATATATCTATGTTTGTGGGACTTCCTTGCAGCTTGATTTTCTGGAATTTCTGGTTGTCTCTAGTTTTGAGGTAGATATATTCCTTCTTAGTTGTGGAGGGAGACACAGCATGTCTACCTATGCCTCCATCTTGGCCAGAAGTCTTATTTTTTATATGTTCTAGTTTCTCATTAAGAACATTCAAAAATAAATTAAGAGTTAGAGGTAATAATAGTATACTAAAAATAATAATATATCTATTCCAATATGATAATAATTGAGAAAAATTATTCTATTTTAGAAAGAAAATAGAATAAACAACAACTTCAGTGAACTGATGAATATATTTAGCTTGGGCCATTGTTAAGTTGGATGAAATGTTAAATTCTACCTTTCAAATTTATTAGTTTGTTGTTAGATTAGAATAAAACTTAGATGAAAAATTAAATCAACTCATAAAATGAAATTAAAAATCGAGAGTTGGTCATTAAATCAGCTCGAACTTATACGAAGAATACAAAGACTTTTGTACAGATAGTTTTGCTACAACAGTATTTGAAACAGACACACAAGCAGACACCCCCATTCAACATGTTTCCTTTGTCCCAAAGAATTAGACAGCAAACCTAGTCCACATGCCTTATGCCTCTTTATGCCTGCTGCCTACCAAATGATATTTAAATATATTTCTATGATAAATAAAATTTGTTTATTAATTCTCATTCATTTTAGTGAAGAGTAGAGTCCATTTCTGGAAATTTTTTGCAAAACTCACAATCTTCTTAGGCATCTGGAGAGAGTGACTCATGGAGAAATTGAGAAATATGATAGAAGTATTACCAAACATTCTGTCTCACTGGGGTCAAAACTTTTTTCTAATCTACACAGTACATACCAAACAGATGGAGCATGAAAACAAATCTTTGCTGTGGGTGGCCTTATCTTTTCATAGGGACAAAACAATCCCTATGTACCAACTGAAAATATGTATCCAATAAATCCCCTGAAAAAATAATTTCAGGATATTTCTTAAAACATTTGTCTAATTTCTGTCTAATGTTCAATCCCTTTTCAAAATAATCTAATTTCTGAAAATTAATTGTTCTTCTGTAAAAGAAATTATTGTGTCAAAAATTCATCCCTATTTATATTATTGAAAACACACTGTGATCTATGTGTACAATAATAGGAGAATAAAGAATTTATGTTTCATAAAATTCATAGACTCTTACTCAGCCAACTATCAGAATAGGGTCATGTAGGAAAATGGAAAAATATTTACCATGTAACATTTGGCTGGGAGAAGTAAATATATGTCTATATGTATGTTGTGATTATAACTGAAAAATATGCATAGGATTACAGGAAGGCTAGTACTGAGTATAAAGAAAAAATGTTCCATTGTTAGATTCAACATGATTTTTTAAATTTAAAAACATAGTTTATGTTGCCATAATCTTCTGTTATTATCAAAATGTTAAATTTTATTTTGTTGTTTTAGAGAGGATTTGGCTTTTGCCTCAACTCTTTTTGTTGTTTCCTGGTTTTAGCTGCTGTCTCACAGTGAGCTGACCTACGTGTAGTGAGTAACATGTGGGAGGATGTGAAAGTCTGTTAACGCTTGTCTTCCGACTGGATTGTTGGCTTACTGAGTTATCTTTGTCAAGAGTTCCAATTCATCAAAGTGTTTTGCAAAGACTAACAGCCACAAACAATTAAAAATATTTAATGCCTCATGTAATTTCATTGGAATTTGGAAAATAAAGTGACTGAAAAGAGCACATCTCATATACATTTTAAATTTTAAGATGGATAAATTTTCATGAAAATAGCATTGACTATGTAGTTGCCCTTTGTATGGCCTTCAGTACAGGAATTTAATAATTTATTTAGTGAATAATGTTTGCAAAATTTTGTGATATACATTAGGAGGAATATGAAACAATATCAAGGTATTCTACACATTTAATTTTATTCAACATTAAAAAAATAAATCACAGGGTTTTTTTTGTTTTGGTTTTTCAAGCAACTTTTTTCAAATATGTAATGGAAATGATACTTGGAGACTTCTTTGTCTCATAAAAATGGGTTTGCTTGTAATTAAACTAAGGTTATAATGTAGATTAGTGCTTTTTATTCTCACATCTTCATGCTCCCTCTCACCCACCCCTGCAAAATATATGTAGAAACTGCTAGTTCCATGACCTTTGCCCACTAGCGTTAGTCTTAGAAATCCCATGGATATATGTTATATGGCAAAAGAGTCATAATCAAGCTAATTTAAATGAATAATCTGCTAATCATAAAACATGGAGATTATGGATCACCCTTAAAAGTAGAGATCTTTCTCTGGCCCATAGAAGAAGGCAAATGAGAGATGCAAAGCATGTGAAGTCTGAACTCCTGTTGATCACTGGAAGGTAAATAGGTCCATCTGTTAATCAGGAGAAGGGTATGAATGGTGCCAACAATCAGTGAGTTTAGAGGTAGACTACAAACCCAATTAAAAACTGCATTCCTGGCTGACACATTAATTTTAGCCTGCTGAGGCTCCAAACAGAGCATCCAGTCAGTCAAGCTTCTTCGGACTTCTGACCTACAGCAATGTGAGATAATAAATGGGTACACTCTGAAACCATCAAATTTTTTATACATTTTTGTAATAGCAGCAATAGAGTTTACTATACCTGTTCTCTTGGATTTTGATGGGGAAAACAGAAAGATACAGTTTTAGTTTAAGTGATTAAGCCCTCGTTTTCTTCCCTTTTTCAAGCCACCCAAGGACACCTGGCTGTATTGCAGCCCTGACTAAGGACTGTTCTTTCTCAATAAGTGCACATGCAGAAAATCAACACCATCAAAATCTCTTTTTCTTTCCCTGGCTGATACTGAAGAGAAAGATAGGAATTGCTTTTCCCCAGGAGGGATTGGGTTGGCCAAAAAGTCCATATGCTTTTTTTCATGAAATAAAAGGCACATTTTTCATTTTCAGTAATATCTTTATTGATTTGGATATTTTGAGTATGCCAGCTATTGCCTGCTATTGGTTTCTAGAGGGTACAGGCCAGGGATGCTGCTAAACATTTTCCGGTGCATAAGTCAGCCCTAAAGCAAAGGATTATTTTGCTGAAATGTCAATAGTACCAAGAAAATTGGTAAACCATTTTTGACACATTCAGCCCGTTACAGTACCTTCTCCATACGTTGCACACACCTTTTCTTTTGTGTGTGTTTCAGTTGCATTTTCACCTTTCTTCAAGTAATAATGTACAATTGCCAAAATGTTGCACAATTTCTTCCATTTCAGTATTAAAATGGCTGCACAAAAATTCACCAATGTTCATAAATTGCTTTTATGACAGCTATCACAATATAATCTAACAAAATTCTTTTGAATGAAGTTAAAAACAACTAAGCACCACTAGAATCATCATACAGAAAAAAAAATAAGATGTTTTGGCTTACCCAATATTTCCATTTTAGGTTTGGATACATGAAGAAATAGCTCAAAAGTAATGAATTTAAAATGGTAAAAATTTTATCATTCTGAGAAACAGATGGGCAAAGTGTGAGTGATTCCTTAGAATGTCCATAGAACTGCAACATTAGGAGCTTCTGGAAACATGTTAAAAATGCTATTCACAATCTAACAATCTAAGAGAAATCCGAGGTCTGTCCAGAAGGTATATAGCCATGTAATATTAAAAAATAGAGACATTTATTGAAGAAGATACAAGATGCAAGGAAAAATTTCTAGAACCAAATGGGTATCAGGGCAGATGGAGTCCTCAATCCAGAGAGGCAGGGCATCCCACAGCCGATGCCAAGAAAGATCAGCATGGCATGGAACAACACTCTGATGTGTGGGGCTCGGTTGTCTCAGCAGTAGTCAGGAGCCTGTCTCAGTTTTACCCTTGAAAAAGATGTACTTCATCCTTCTGGGTCTCTTGATAAGTGTCTTGGCACCCCTGATGGCAAGTAGGGAATTTCCCAAGGAGCTTACCTATGGGTGGTCCCAGTTTGCAGACACAGCTGTTCTGGTCATGGGTACAGATGTCTTAGGTGTACCTTCTTGCCAAATGTGTCTAGTGTGATTTAGGTAGTTTCTCTTTTGAACCAAAGGGTCATGGTTGACTGACAGCCATCATGGTTGACATGAGTGACTCCATTTTGTTCTATATACTTGATGCTATCTTGACTGGACCAATGTCATTTTATTGGTCCTGCTCTCCACACCAGGTCATGAATAATAAAGTGTAAGAATCTCGGCCTTAAATTATACCAAATAGGTGAAATATTACTTTGCCACGTAGAAGACTGTTCCCGCTCATAGCATCCTCTCACTGAAGCAAGAATGTGCTAAGAATTAGGAGCCCCTTTTAGGTTTAATTTCAGTGTTAATGTTTGCATTTAAGTGTTTATTTTGTACTAAAAGTTATTTTAAGTGCTTGTATTAATTATGGCCTTTAAATTTCCTAAGATGAGGTAGATAGTATTATCCATATTTAACCTGAGGAGAAACTAACTTTTGAAGTAAAAGAGATGAATTACTTTGCCTCTGTCCACTTACCAGGTGCAGTTAGCCACCACAGCATGGCATATTTTATTAAGCTTTAAAGTAGATTCTAAGTTGTCAAACAACCAAATCTATCAAAGCTAAGATTTCATTTTTCAGTTACTACCCATACCATCTGAAAAAGCAAACAAAAATAAAATCTTAAAGTCTCATAGCCTTTATATATTATTTTTTAATAATTAACAAAAAAGGCTTTATGGTTTCATATAAATAGCCCTGCTACCTTGGTTTACATAAACTGTTTTTGATATTTCAATATTTCCTTTCAAGGAAAACAATATATATATTCCATGAAATAATTTAATTATATTAATTGAATCACATATTATAGTAAGAAAATTTTGCTATATATAAGATGGCTGATAATTTTATTAACCGTTTATTATGCACTAGATATTTTTTATTTTTTTATTTCTTTTATTTTTTTAAAGATTTTATTTCATTTTTTTTGAAAGAGGGGAAGGGAGAGAGGCAGAGAGGGAGAGAGACATCAATGTATGGTTTGCTTTTCACCTGCCTCCACCCATAGACCTGACTGGAGACCTGGTTTGCAACCTTGTTATGTGCCCTGGCTGGGGAATTGAACCTGTGACCTTTGGGTTCGCAGGCCGGCACCTTATCCACTGTGCTACCAGCCAGGGCTAGATATTTTTTAAAACTTCACATGCATTAAATCTTTGAATTATTTCTGCAAACTAGTGAACTGTTAACCAGATTGACTCCATTTTACTGATAAGTAAATTCAGGATTAGAAAGCTTAAAGGTTTTTGCCAAAGAGCACATTATAGAACTAATATTGCAAGCCAGGCATCTTGGACAGTGAAAGCATACATGCAACACACATTTGTCAATATTTGACTATAGAATGATTTTAATTAAGCACAGGCTATAGCTCTTAAAACCTCAGTTAAAAAATAAACATTTAAGAAATTGTTTTGGAACTTAAAGAAGGAATGCCTAACTACGTTGAAATAAAGCAGTCTTTTATAAAACTGAATAAAATAGAAAATGGAAGAAAAAATGAAAATAAAAGAAGAAATTAATCAACCTAAATTATAAGAAAAAAAATATATATAATGCATGCCAAACATTTAGAATAGCATGGAGAAAACTGTAAGCCTTAAATACATCATTTAACTTTGTTGCTATTGTTTTTACTAGTAGCATTATGTCATTCTCAATGTATTTACTATATCAGTCTCATTAAAAACTGAAATATATAACATCCCTCCCTGTTATGTAGTAAAATTTTTATATTTGAGAAATTTCCTTTTCCTTCTCCATAAGAAAATTTTCTTAAAGAAATTTAGAATAGATATAAATAATATTAGAGAGTGTTTAAGTAACATAATAAATCATATGATATGTAAATATAACCCTTACTATTTTTATTTAGCCTATGTTAAGTTTGTATATATTATATATGTGATATTTAGGAAGTTAACACATATAACTTAAATGATAGTGTTAATAAAATACCAGTGATTATTCCAGTTTCTATACAATACAAACAAGGTAGTTTTGTAAGACTGATTTCCAAAAATAATAATATGACTAAGTATAGTATGAATTTACAACTCTAAGATACTTGTAACGTTTTCTATCTTGAACATTTTATTCTTTTTGTTGAAAGGAAAATTGGAATATAAAATTCATCAGAATGATTAACATTTTAGGTAATGTGAGTTTCTGAGTTATTCAGTTTTGTGTATGAACACAAAGGAGAAAAAAGAGATAAAGAATACATGTAATATGTATTACAATCCATTAGAATATACATATTTACATGATAGAATGAAGTATGTCCTCATCTAGGCCTTATACAAGTAAAAATTTCCTGAGAGTATATTATTAACTTTTCTTTACACATTACTACTTGGAGTTAAGGGGGTGGCTCTGTTTTCACCACTATTTAAAATTACTAAATGGGACTTTAATTTAGCTCTCTGAATAGGAAAAATATTATTTGAGTATGTTAATGTTTACATAGGTATTTAAAATTTTAAAATGAATTAATTTAATAACAGATTATTAACAATACTGTTGGTGACATGAGAACTTTGAACATAATATGCAAAAACTGAAATTTGAAAAAAAAACAAATTTCAGCAGAACATATATATGTCAGTGCATATAAGACTATCCTATTATTCCTACAGACAATTAAATGTGCTAAAGGGGGAATTTGAAAATGGCAGGAAGTCCTATGGTTCCAGCAAAAAATCCAGAAATTGTCACTTTAAATGTAAGTTTTTAAATAACTAAAATCCCTAAAAGACATTCTATTAATTAATATTACCAAAGTATTAGAGAAATAAAAATACATTTAAATAACAAAAGGCAATATAAGTAACCAGCATCTGAAAAGCACTTAATCAGGCCTTCACTAAAACAGATTCTAATCAACCAACTATGCATCTATTACATGTTCAACACTATACTAAACATTATAAGCCAATTCCTGCCCCAAGAATTTTACAACGTGAATGGAGACAGGATAGTGAGAATGAGAGATGCTTGGGCTGTCAGAACTGTGAATAATTGGTCATCAAACTCTTTAAAACTGTATTTAACTTTGTATGCATTGCCCCAAATTTCTTTCATACTTTCCCTCTGGTACATCAATACCCCCCAATGCCATACGGGTCAATACAATGACATTTAAATACCACTGGAGAAGCAGTCTATACTGCAACTGGGAATCAGATTAATCAGGGGTAGAATAGAGTATACAACCTGTGGAGGAGACAAACATGAAGCCTGTTTTTTGATGGTGAACACATACTGAAACTTACTTCATTGAAAAGCACAGAGCAGAATCACAAAGGGATTTAAAATCTGCCAGGAGATGTTATGCAGATGGCAAAGGAAGAACTTTGCAGATCTTAGGAAGGAAGCAACACAAAACTATGAGTGTTAACTTCTTAACTGTTTCTGATATCTTGATCTACTCAGGATGATTTTACCAATTTTCCAAACTACAGCTCTGGAAGTGTCAATGGCTAAGTTTTCTAAATACTTAGTTGGCTCAAGTTATTTCTTTTTTATGAAATATACACACAGTTAAAACACATTACATGGTTTTACATTTTCTATTAAAAACCATACAAAAAAAACACAATGAAATGGAGAAAATGATCTCTTACCATAAGAACACAATAAGTGTGGGAATGTATAATATATATACTTCTAGCATTATCTTTCTTTTGTTATAGGCACCTTAAATTTAAAAATAGGATCTCATCACAATGGTGGTATAGGAACACAGGGCTCACCTCTTCAGGCAACCACATCAAAATTACAACTAAAAAATAGAACAACATTTAGCCAGAACAGCAGACATGGGGTTGAATGGAAGTTTGACAACCATGAAATTAAAGTCATATCCATCGAGACAGAGTCAGCAAGCCGGTGGCATACCTGAGACACTATCAACCTGACTAACTCTACTTGAAATGCCTTAAAGATCCACAAAGACTCCACCCCACCCAACTTATGGTTCCATGCAAACTGCTTTTCCTATGAGTGGCTGCTCTTGGCTCATGCATTATAACTTCCTAAATCCTATCAAACAAGCAGCAGCTGGCCTCATTGAGCTTCAGACCCACCACTGGTGGCAGCCAGCCTAGATTGACAGCTTGGCTTCTCTTGGGAATCTCCAAGCCCAGCAGAAGTAGCAGCCATCTCAGATTGCTTTATATTTCAAGCAGGATATCCCAGGCAAAACAGGTTGGGGCTGACCTGGCCTGCTCTTCCTGGGAAATTTTAGGACCAGTGCACCCAGTGGAAAGTTACAGACCACATTTGGAGCACTACCATCCTGCCCCAGCACAGTTGATCCTCCGCTGAGGGTGCAGGTTGGTGGTCAGTCATTGCAGCTGACTGGACTGCGTAAATACATCCCATTGATATGCCAACAGCAACCAAGGCTCACCTACAAAAAGAGGATGCACTCAGTCACATGAAGGGCACATGTCAAGTAACCAGCTTGAGTGATAGGGGGAGGCTGTGACACTGAACCCTGCAAGGACATCTACTACATTACTACCAAGACACGGAGCAAAAGAAGCTCCAACCAATACATAGAAACAAACACAGGCATGCTGACAAATTGAGGAGGCCAAGAAATATGGATCAAATGAAAGAACAGAACAAAACTGCAGAAAAATAACTAAATGGAATAGAGATAGACAACCTATCAAATGTGGAGTTCAAAACACCAGTCAGTGATAAGGGTGGTCAGAGAAATGACTGAACATGACACAAAATAAAGGATGAAGTGAAGGTTATACACAGTGAAATAAAGAAAAATATATGAAGAACCAACAGTGATAGGAAGGAAGCCAGGATTCAAATCAATGATCTGGAACAAAAGAAAGAAATAGATCATTCACCTGGAACAGAAAGGAAAAAACAAACAAACAAACAAAACCAATGAACAGAAGATTAGGAACCTGTGAGACAACTTTAAAGGTACCAACATCTGAGTCATAGGGGTGCCAGAAGGAGAAGAGGAAGAGCAAGAAATTGAAAACTTATTTGAAAAATAATGAAGGAAAGCTTTCCTAATTTGGTGAAGGAAATAGGCATAAGTCCAGGAAGCACAGAGACCCAAACAAGTTGTACCCAAATAGGACTACATTGAGACACATCACAATTAAAATGCCTAAGGCCAAAGATAAAGACATAATCTTAAAAGCAGCAAGAGAAAAGAAGAGAGTTGTACAAAAGTGTTCCCATAACAATATCAACTGATTTTTCTAAAGAAACTTTGAAGGCAAGAAGTATTCAAAGTGATGGAAAGCCAGGACCTACAACCAAGATTACTCTATTTAGTAAAGCTACCATTTAGAATAGAAGGGCAGAAAAAGTGTTTCCCAGACAAGGTAAAGCTGAAGGAATTCATCCTCACCAAGCCATTATTACATGAAATGTTAAAGGGACTTATTTAAGAAAAAGATCAAAACCATGACCATTAAAATGACAATACACTGTCAGTAATGGATCTAAAAAATGAAAACAAAAACAAAGTAAACAACCAGAACAGGAACAGAATCATAGGGGTGGGGATCATTTGCAGGGTTATCAGCTGGGAGTGTGAAGGGGGGGAAGGGGAAAAAGTACAGGAATTAAGAAACATAATTAGTAGGAACAAAATAGGGGGAGGTTAAGAATAGCATAGGGAAGGATGAAGCCAAAGAATTTACATGCATGACACATGGACATGAAGTAAGGAGGTAGGGAATGCTGGAGGGAAGGGGATTAGCAGGCAGAGGAGGGCAAAGGGAAAAAAACTGGGACAACGATAACAGCATATTCAATCAAATATACTTTATCACTGTTGCAATCAAAAAGAACAAAACACTGAACATGCTGCTAAGCTTAATGATTCTTTAAATATATTTATTTCCTCTCAAATAAACAGCAGAATTTACAATCATGTATTTTATGGGATTTCATTTAATTCATAACTACTTTGTAAAGTAAAACCATTTGAAAATAGATAAAGTAATGCCAAATCCTGGCGATAAAATGAATGAGTTTTCACTTTGGTTGTGAGAGGAGACGCTGGAATTTACATTGCAGCTTCCCTCCTGGGTAGCAACAAAGCCCTTGAGCGTTTCCTGAAGAGGGAAGTTAATTCACCCTCACAGTGCAATCAACCCTGCTATCTCCTAAACCCAGAAACTAATGACATCTGGTGTAACCTTTATTTTGTATACTTTCTCCTTGGATTCATGATGTTTCAGAAGGAAATGAAATACTTTAAATCAGGAAACGAAAACGAGATAAATGGAGTTAGATATTTTTCCTGTCTTCATTTTCAAACCAATACGCTACCAGTTTATAGAGTTGAGATTAATCTAATAGTGCTCCTTAATTTTTTCAATGGCCTAAAATTAATTTATTCTGTTATAAGGACCCTACGTATAGTTTGAGAACTATTTAAAAGAATGAATCTAGATGCTTACTCACACATCAAAGAATAGATGTAGAGTGAGGCAGGTATTATGGTGAATGCACATAGATCTGGACATACCACTTATGTCAAACTATTTGCCCCTACATTTCTGCATGTGGCCCATACTTAGATGAATTATATGGGAATATTAATTCAAGGCTGATTTTTTTGAAGCCTAAAACAGAAATGGTTTATAATAATTGAAGGTTGAAGAAGACAAAGATCTTAAATAATAAGATGAAAACAAATCAGTAACAATAGCAAGAAGGCCTGGCTGGTAGCACAGTGGGTAAGGCACCGGCCTGTGAACCCAAAGGTCGTTAGTTTAATTTCCAGCCAGGGCACATAACCAGTTTTCAAGCCAGGTTTCCAGCCACGTCTGTAACTGAAGGCACGTGAAAGGCAACCATACATTAGTACCTCTCTTCTCTCTGCCTCTCTAAAAATAATAAATAAAATTTTTTAATTAAAAAAAATAATACCAAGAGAAAAGAATGAAATAGAGAAAAAAGAAAAGAAAGGAAAAGAAAGAAAAAAGAAAACATGACATTTTATTTGGTATATATATATATATATATATATATATGGAAGATTACTATGGTAAATATATAGGGAGGCTGAATTTAGGTAGCTTTTGAATATACAATGAGAATTTACTTCATGGCAGTTAAAGCAGTAGAAGTCCATAAACATTGATTTTGGAAATTTAAAGACATTCTGCTTCATTCAAAGTCAGTGGAGCCATTGTTTGGGAATTATTAAAATAATTCCTTAAATATATGGTTTATTAATTCCTTACTGATTGCAACTAAAAGTCATAAAATATGATCAAAATGATTATTATATCTGTAAAACTACTAACATAAAACTGTGAATGTGACTGAATAAATTATGTTATAACCAAAAGACTTTGTGAGTGCATACCTGGAAGTGCCAGTCCCTACAGCCAAGCATATATATCTCATTATTTTTATAATGCCATAATGCAGACAATGAAATTGCTTTCATTTTGCCAAAAGGCAACAGTGGTTTAGAGTTAAGTGACTTGTTTAAGGATATGACAGATATTAGTTATTATAGCAGGTATTAAAAATCAGAAACAAGCCCTGGCTGGTAGCCAGCCTATGAACCCAAAGGTCGCTGGTTTGATTCCCCAGCCAGAGCACATAACCAGGTTGCAAGCCAGGTCTCCAACAGGTCTGTAGCTGGAGGCAGGTGAAAGGCAACTATACATTGATGTTTCTCTCCCTCTCTGCCTCTCTCCCTTCCTCTCTCTCTGGAAATGATAAATAAAATCTTTTTAAAAAAATCAGAAACACAGTTCTAGTGCCTGCATATCAAACACATTGTTATTTCACCCTCTTAAGAAGCAGTTATCCATATCTTCTTTATACATACTGTATTTCTAATATAAAATCATGATAATGTTTAATTGTCTAAAGCCAGTTTTAACATTATTTTATAATATGTAAACATATAAATATATAACAGTGTTGTAGGATTCAGGGAAAACCCAACTCAAACAGACCAAACAAGAAAGGTGTTTAATCCTATGGAAGACCAAACTGCCAGTCAGTTCAATTGGGTCCATGTCTTTCATTTTCTGTGATTCTGTCTCATCAGTGTTTTATGTGTGTTAGGTTTTTCTCAATTGTTTGCAGTCCTTATAATCCCTCAGTTGCCTTTTAGATATTTTAGGTAGATTCCTTCTCATTCAAGTTCAGGGAGAAAAAAAATCTTTTTCACCTACTGCCGTCTAACTGTGGTTTGGGAGATGTCCTGCACTGATTCACTGTAGGTCAGGTTACTTCCTATCCCTTATCCTTGCGTTAGGGATGTGGGGTATAGAAAGATTCCAGTTACAGGTTTACACAGGTCAAGACCCACCCTGAAAATATCAATGTAACCAATAGATGAAATGCTATGAGGGAAATATTTAGTAAATGTGAAATCTTTGTCTACCACCCCTGTCAATCTTCTAGCAAAAACTGAGAAATTTTTCTTGAACTTACCATCATCATCCATGCATAAATATTTTCTGATTTTTTGCTTAATAGGCTCTTTCAGATGACAAACATTGTCTTCAATTAGTAATAAAAATATTTAATAAAAAATCAGTCAAACCTCCAGTTTTTCTTGAAATATTCTCTCCTTTGTAGCTTAGACCAGCTTTTGGCTACAAACTCACCATAGGAAAAGGGTGTATGTTGTTGGTGTTTGACTAAATGTTCTAAAGAATGTCCTTATTTAAATTGGTAACATCTTAAGCTGGGATTGTACCCTATGAAGCTAGTAAGTGTTTCAAGATGATTTTCCTATAAAAGTGATTCTCAGAAATTCCCCACTAGGCCCTTCTATCATGAAATTCTTTTAGCCCTGAAATGATTTTATTTTCTTCTGGTACTCATTTTTGGCTCCTTTCTCAGGCTCTAGCGGTTCACATCTAGGTTTTTGCTGGTGGAGTGCCTTGACCTTTCCAGGCAGCTTGAGGCATCCAAGACCATCCCACGGAGTCACATGGGACTAGTATATCTTCTATGAGAAACAGTCTTGCATACCTGTATGCTACAAACACTGGGAGCTCAGCCCAAGTGATTTCAGCAAAGCAGAACACTACAGGCTCCAAATTCAAAGTATTTCTCTGGACTGTCTCTCATCCTTTTACAATTCTTTAGGAGTAAGATCTTTAGTGCAGCACATTTTCAAACTGCATTGGTCTCCTATAACTATTCTGAATAGCTTAACAGAAGTCTCACTATCTTTGAGGAAGAGGTACTACTCCAATGCCTTGGAATGGTAAAGAAGCTTATAGCCCGCTTTCCTCAAAAACATCAGACTCACACAAACTACTTTATTTCTTTTATCATTTTCATATTCTCAAAATGGATGCTGGGTGGGAAGAGTGTGCTATAAGATTCTGAAGTCCTAGACAAAGTATTAAAATATATCCCTAAATCTGCACTATGCTACTTACACATAGCACTGCATATAGAAATGTCAACTTTTATGCCTTATTATATTTCTGATAATTAATTGTTTCTGATTTATTCATTGTTAATGTTTTATTGTAAAATATATTGAAGATTTTTTGAAGATTTTTTAAGAGTGTAAGACATTTCAGAATAATTTTTAAGATTTTTAGAAGTCATTTGTTAATATTTTAAAACCACTCCAAGAAATGAAAATCAGCTTTTGCACTGGCAATTTTGATGTTTCATTATTGTATAATTTTTTTTAATTTAATATCTTATATTAATATAAAATAAGCTTTGTATTAAATTACCTGGAACATGCTAACTATATTAATACGATTCTCATTTATAGCATTAAATTGTTAACACTTTTTTATTTATTTGTGTACTTGAGAAGAATGGAACTGTTGGTAAAAAGAAGTTATAGAATAACATTGATTTAATTTTTCTTTTCTAACATCTCTGGCACAGAGTAGGTGCTCAAACTTTTTTAATACAGTGAGGTAAAAAAATATTTTAAAGATATAACATTTGTGGCTCGACCCATTTCAATTTACTCTTTTCTCCTTCTCCTTATCATCTTCTTCTCCCTCTGTAAAAGCAACCAATAAATAAATTTTTTAGGTCTGTGGTTCACTAGAAGGAAAAATTCTGAACTGATTATAAATACTAGTGTAAGTATATTAAATTCATTTTAAACTGACACCAAAATATGTTCTTTAAGCATATAAGCAAAGGTCAGGAAACTCATTCAGCTTTATAAATGTTGTATATTCACACCCATTTTAGTGTAATTGCATTAGATGAAGACAAGAAAGTGACTCTTGTCCAGTTGGTTGGGAGTCATCTCAGCAAAGCAAAAGGTTGCCAGTCAGACTCCTCAAGGCACACACTTGGGTCAGGGTTATGACAAGCAACCAATAGATGTTTCTCTCTCTCTCTCTCTCTCTCTCTCTCTCTCTCTCTCTCTCTCTACCCCACCCCCGTTTGTCCCTTTCCTTCTAAATAAATAAATACATATATACATGCATACATACATAAAATCTTTACGACAAAAGGCAGACACTCTTAAACAGGTTGGAACCTTAAACAATTCTAAAACTCTTTCAAAAATGTAATTTACTTTACAGCTAAATTCTTCCCAGCCAGCCTGTCTGTTCTTAGCTGCACGTCCAGTGTAGTCAATGAGCCAGTTCTAAAGATAGGATCGGCAGCGCCAAAGTATTGGCGCGGAAATTGTTTTAATTGACATTAGTTCCATACTTTGGGGACAGACCTCGTATTTCAGGAATTTAGTTTGTGCTCAGGGGCAGCATTCTGGTAATTAGAACTTCTATTCTACACAAGTGGAACTGGTTAGAGGGAATACTTTAAGCGTCTTACACAGGTAGGGCTATTTGTACTCATTTCCTCAGCTGCCAATAAGTGAAATCGAGCATCTGATGGAGAAGCAGCTTTTTCTGCTCTGCCTCCAAACTTAGGTTTGTTTTTGCTTTTCTTACAGAATTTATTGTTCTTTCCATAATTATACTGTTCTTGTATATACTTCCTGAAATAATATTTGCTTTCACTTTGATCGCTACAGTGCATAGCAATTATGCTAGGCCTTGCACTAGCACCTGTTTCATAAAGGTTTGTACAATTGGATTGTCCTTCTGAGTTTTATCACCCTAATAAAAAGCCACAGATGGATGCTAACTTCATTATTTTAAACAACAAAAATCAAAGCAATAATACTAATAATAACTACTACAGTATTGAGCTTTTAAAATAAGCCAGCCACTATTTCAAGTACTTTGTATGCATTAGCTAATCCTCAAAACAAACCTATAAGTAGGTAGACTTATTTTCACTGTTTACACAACTAGGAATTGAAATTAGATGAGATTAAAGGATTTTTTCTTGGTCATATATACAGTAATGCATGAATTCAAGATTCAGGACCAAACATTCTAGCTTCAGATAATTTGTATATGAAAGAGAATAAATCTTAATAAAGTCAGAGACATTTCTGCTTATGGTGAGATTAGAAAATTTGCAACAGATTAATGCTCACATAGACACTAGCTATAAAAGCCAAATAAAACAAACAATTTATTTAAAAGCATCAGAGAAATACAGAAACAGGGGAAACCAGAGAGACTAAGATGTTGGCAAAGAGAGAAAGATAAAAGGAAAACTTAATAATCTTCGGTTGCTTTTTCTCAGAGAGTGTTTGCTGCTTTAGGGCGTGGGCAAGAGAGCAAGAATGCAGGTTACTCCTTGACAGAGACTATTGCTGTGGGTGAGAGAAATCAGGAATCTCTCATCAGTTACGTGCTGTGAGAGCAACACTGCTGAAACTTAAGATATCTAACACACATGGGTCTTTTCCCTTGGAAACATTTGACAAGTTCTGATGTGTACATAGCAGCAGAATGCTAAGTATCTAAATAAATAATAGAATATTCAATACTTGTGATGGGAAATGCATAAAGACCCAACAAGGGAAAAGACCCTGACTTAAAAAATAAGCAACAACAATAAAAGACCAACAAACATTGGCCTTTTCTGTAAAAACTCAGAAGGACTAGAGCTTTAAAAAGTTGGTAAATGGAGGTACAGTCTTATCAAACTGCACCCTGGTTTCACTCAGCTCACTCAGTGTTTGACTGGATTCAGATTTCAGCTTCCACAACATTCCCTACTTAAGTAGGAAAGTGTGAACTCATTCTAGAGGATGATAATTTCTAGGTGATCCATACCCCCTAAAATTATGTTATGCCAACCATCTCTAGCATTCAATAAAATATCAACAGAATGTGCTTATAAAATGAAATTATATGATCACAAATCTAGAAGAGAAATAGTTGATAGCAACCCAAAATTAGTTTAGGTAATGGATTTTATTTGTATTTAACAGACACATTTTTTTGTCTTTTTTAAAAAATTGTTTTAAAGATTTTATTTATTATTTTCAGAGAGAGGGAAAGAGAGAGAGGCAGAGAGGGAGAGAAACATCAATGTATGCTTGCTTTTCACCTGCCTCCAGCTAAGGACCTGGCTGGAGACCTGGCTTGCAACCTGGTTATGTGCCCTGGCTGGGGAATCGAACCAGCAACCTTTCGGTTCATAGGCTAGCACCTATCTACTGAGCCACCAGCCAGGGCTAACAGACAAACTTTTTGGCATGATTAACATGTTTTAGAAAATAGTGAAAATCTGGAGTCTCTAAAAATGAATCAAGTAGATTTTCTAGAGCTGAAAATAAAACATTTTAATTAAAAATGTTAATGGATTAAACAAAAATTTAAGCACATTAATATAAATTATTCAACTGATTCACAGAAAGAAAAATAATAAAAATACATAATGAACTTGTAGAAAACTGGAACAAGGTTAAATATAACTTAAATATTAGAATAAGAGGAAATGGTATAGAGGAAATCTATAAGGAAATTGTGGCCAAAAATTGGCACAATCTGATAAAAAATATCAACTCAGAAATTCAGGAACTTCTACAAAGGCAAGTCATAATAAATACAAACAAAACCATGTCTGCATGTAATAAGAAAAAGAAGCCAAAAATATTGTATAAAAAAAAAAAAAAGCAACAATGAGATTCTCAGCTCTAATATTTTGTAATGAAAATATTAGAAACTAGAAAACAATAGAATCATCTTTCTAAAAAATAGATAGGCATGCAGGTAGGTAGGAAATAGGTAAGTGATAGATGATAATAAATAAATGACAGATGATAGATTGATGTAATGCCTTTAATAATCATTAAAACATTCAGTTTCTTATATATCTTCAAGTGCAGAAATTCAAATTGATCCATATAATTTGCCTACTCAGAAACTTCAAACATATTATTTCCCAAAACTTTGGATTGATAAAAATAACATATTGGGTAAATCAAATTCACATATTTATAGGAATGTCTAATTGAATTCCTTGCTTTGCCCAAACAAATCTGTTTTTTACCTCACCAAGAACATATTTGTAGGGGTTCTTTCTGAAATGATATTCTCTTTATTTTACTAGATAGAACTTAAATTTTCAAAATTCTTACTACTTATATTTTTTAAGTAATTATTTAATTGCTAGATCTGGTGTTTTACAAATTCTCTCTTAAAGACATTTTAGGCCCATGAACTGCAATAGCCTTTACCTATTAATGGTGGCTGTTTATTATAAGTACAGAATTATGCTACTGAGCTCCTTTAAAACACTAAAGTCACAATATAAAAATATGTATGTATATAATTTTAATATATAATTTATGTATGTATATGTATATAATATGTACTTATCAAGGTGATAATACCTTTAATATATAAAAGCATTTAACTGGAAATAAAATTATAAAGAGGGACAATAATGTAGTTCTACCTTAATAAAGGTGGTGCTGCTAATACTCAATGTCACTAGTGGCCATTACATAGGATATAAAGTACATTCCACAACTGAAATTACAAAATTTCCTATTGAAAATTCATAAAGAAGTAGAATTGTTTTACTTGAGGATATGGTCAGCTGGCTCAAAGGTACAAATGGACCTTTAGTTAGCTTCCAGCCAATTAATTTACCAGAAAAAAAGACAAAAAACAAAACAAAACAAAACTCAATTTATTGTTTAAGATTTCATTTCTATGTAACTTGCCTTGGTTTTGTTTGGTTATAACTAATTGGGTATGACTATATAGAATTAATTTGTTTTTTGATAAATGAGTAAGTTTGGGCTGCACTTTCAATTGCACAAAATACTCTTTGGTTATGGTTTTGTTCTCTATGGAGAGTCCCCTGAGATTGTCAATCTGTGCCATGCCATTGGGACCGACAAGATGTGCTATCCAAGTACAATATAAACATATATCAAAACACCAAGTTGTACACTTTAAATATAAACAATTTTTATTTGTAAATTATACCCAAAAACCCTGGAAAATAAAGATATTCTAAAACTAATTTTTGACCCTGGCTGGTGTGGCTGAGTGGATTGGTGCCGACCTGCAAACCCAAAGGTCGCTGGTTCAATTCTCAGTCAGGGCACATAACCAGGTTGCAAGCCAGGTCTCCAGCCAGGTCCTTAGCTGGAGGCAAGTGAAAGGCAACCATACATTGATGCTTTTCTTCCTTTTTTTCTCCCTCCCTGTCCTTCTCCCTGAAAATAATAAATAAAATCTTTAAAAATAAAAAAGCATATACTACATATTAGCAAATTATCTCCATATATTTGCTCTTAAAATAAGAAAAGCATTAAAAAACCCAAAAGAACTAGGCCCTGGCTGATAGCACAGTGGATAAGGGGCTGGCCTGCAAACCCAAAGGTCACCGGTTCGATTCCCAGCCAGGGCACATAACCAGGTTGCAAGCCAGGTCTCCAGCCAGATCTGTAGCTGGAGGCAGGTGAAAGGTAACCATACATTGATGTCTCTCTCCCTCTCTGCCTCTCTCCCTTCCCCTCTCTCTGAAAAATGATAAATAAAATCTTTAAAAAAAAATGTTTCAAAAAGAGAAAAAACCAAAAAGCTATTTTTTAAATAGGTCTTTAAATTGGGTTATAATTGAATGTTTGAACAAATACACAGTTTATCTATGAGAAATTAGCAGGCATTCTTTTGTTAGGAAAAATATGCCTTTGTATGTAAACATGATATATATCCATATACTGGTATTTAGGGGTAACATAAATAAATAAATGTAGGTTAAGTTTTTTAAAAAGTGATATGTGTTAAATTTTCCCCATATACATTTCCATATATATTTTCTGTTATCATTGGGTGGGAAAGTTACCTTTAAGTTTTAGTTATCACTCAGAGCCCAACATCTGGAGAATATTACTAACACATTTGTTGCATAAATGTGTACCCTAAAAGAAAATTATAAGAAAAATTTTAAAGCAATATTTTATATGATGGAATTTTAATGTTTTTTAAAATTATATTTTGAGAAACAACCATACCTATAAATAGAAATATAATTATGTGAACAGTTAAAGAACTTCTGGGGAAATTATGATTGCCCACTTCTTGCTTTGGACTATTTTTAAGTCTAGAAATTCAACTTTACTTTTCTGTAATATACTATTTCCTAAGGCAAAGTCATTCATTCCCATAGCTTCTAACTTTAATTATCTATAAACAACAGCCAAGTGTTTCTCCCTAGCCTTAGCTATTCCAGTTGTCTACCTGGCACCTCCCTTTGGGTATTTTTATATTTCAAAGATGTCAAACATTCAACATTTCAAGACAAAAATAAATCCCAATATCTTCCTGCATGATACCTGGTACTGTGCAACATAGTTTTTGAGCAGTTGCACAAACTTAGTTTTAGAGCAGTTGCACAAATATCTATCCATTAATGCAAGAACTATTTCCTCTCCACTTCCAACCTTGTTCACAGTCTGTCCAACATCAAGAATTTCAGTATCACCTCTTATGTATCAGTTGACTTATTAGATTGAGCTTCATAAGTATAGAAACTGGGTCTCACTTTTTTCACTGTTGTATTCCAGAAGCACTGCACAGTACCTAATTCCAAAGAAGTATTTAGTAAATGTTTGTTGGATGAATCAATGAATGTACATTTACATTTTAGTATGCAATAATCAGTGAAATATAAAATATTCCTATTATTCAGAGTCAAATAAGGAAAACAGAAATCAATATTTAAAATGAAGGAATAACACTGGCTGGTGGCACAGTGATTAGGCGCCGGCCTGTGAACCCAAAGGTCGCTGGTTGGGTTCCCCAGCCAGGGCACATAACCAGGTTGCAAACCAGGTCTCCAGACAGGTCTGTAGCTGGAGGCAGGTGAAAGGCAACCATACGTTGATGTCTCTCTCCTCTTCTGCCTCTCTCTCTTCCTGTCTCTCTAAAAAATAATAAATAAAATCTTAAAAACATAAAAAAATACATAAAATGAAGGAATATTATTACAGTGAATTAGTTACATGGTCGACAGAAAATTTGTAAACCAAACTAAGAATATTAAAGGAAACTAAAGATTTCAGAGATGGAAGCTGCTAACTCCTTGGCTGGAGGGACAAAGAAAAGGGATATAATTACTTGGGTACAGAGACTAGAATCATGAACAGCAGCTGATGGTGATGTGTATATTCTGTATGTGCTGGAGCCATTTGGGAAAATGAAATCTTTTCCAGAAATAATGGCTGAGGCATGGAGATAGGGAATACCACACTCTTTGCAATTGCTGCTTCTTACTATCCACATGGCCAGAAATAGAATGTCACAGGAACTTGGGAATGCAGCCGCCATGTATTATAATATACATAAGAAGGTATCCAGCCATGTAACATGGAAAATAGAAACATTTATTGAAGATTCAAGATACAAGAAACACCATATGTAGGACAATGATGCCTCATTCTCTTTCAAAATAGGCACCTTGAGACCTCACAGAGTTCTAATATCCACCAGCTGCCCTGTTCATATTTTCCTGAATCTCAGGGACAGTCTGAAATCTCTTCCCTTTCACAGGTGAAAGGTGAAAAGCCAGAAGTTGCAGGACACCAAATATGGGCTACAAGGGGGCTGAGTTACCTGGGTAATTTAATGTTTCACAAAAAAACTACATGCATGAGCAGGCACATTGTTGTGATGATGCTGCCAATCACCAGTTGCTTGTAACCACAGCCTTCTGATTCACTCAAATAATTACCATGGAGGAATGTTCAAGCATAATGAAAAATTTGATTCAGATTCATTGCTCTATCCACTCAGTCATTTTGAATATGACAGCCACACAGTACACATGCTCACACAACAGTGTCTATCATCTCCCACTAGCTAGTAAAGTCATCATTGTTCATGCATGTGTGTTCCACTCCACTCTCCTTGGCTGCCAGGTTCTACTGATATCATACGAACCGTTCTTGTTATATTAACAATGACTTGACTTCTTCCAGACAGACCTAATACACACACACACACACACACACACTCACACATAATGTATGTATATGTATATATATATGTATATTATATATATTATATATATATTGATCATACATTAATTATACATATGTATTATACACTACAATGTATCAGAACAGAGTAAGATAAAATACAAAATATTAAAATAGTCTAAAGACTGCCAGTTTGCCTAAACCTATGAGAAGAATTCTAAATTCTCGTTCCCAAGTTAAGATTCACTGAGTACCTGCGTAAAAGTAATTTAATGAGATTTGATCTCATAGATTATGAAGTGATATAGTTCTCTAGGTATATCAATTAGTACTGACATCTGTAATATATTATTTAAAAATAAAACAAGTATTTTTCACAATAAGATTCATTAAATAACAGTCTAAAAGTTCTATATTTACTCAGTTTATTTGTTGAGCATCAAACTTCATACTTGACAAATACTATATGAATCACTTATATGTGGAATCCAAAAAGTTATACACATAGCAACAGAATAGAATGGTGGTTATTAGGGGATTATGTAAAATGGGGAGATGTTGGTCAAAGGGTACAAACTTTCAGCTGCGTGATGGCTATATTCTGGAGATACAATGTATGGAATGGTGATATAATTCATAAAACTACATTGTACACTTCAGCTTTGCTGAGATAGTAGATCTTACCACACACAGATGCAAACTGGTGACCATATGAGATGATAGATATGTTAATTAATTAAATTGTGATGCTCATTTCAATATATGTATACAGATGTCAAATCATCATGTTGTGCACCTTAAACATACATAATTTTACTTGTCAAAAATACCTTCATAGAGTGAGGGGAAAGATCTCATTAATGGCTTTGAGAGAAATATAATTTGTAACTTTAAATTTATTTTATATTAAGACAAAATAATTAATAGTTGGATTTAAACTTATTTAAAGGCAGCTACCTATGATATAACTAACTGAACCTCAAAGTTTCCAATAATCATATACAAGGCATAACTTAAATACTTTTGAGCATGGCATCTATGAAATAGCTCATCTTTGCCAAGTACCTTGAACCTAGTAGGTACTTAAAACAAAAACCACAAACAATACGTGGTAGGTAATAGCCTGACATTGAAAAAAGGTTAAGCCTGATTCCAAATCTCTTTTTGATCACGTTTAGTTCATTTTTCTTTTCATTAGTATGAATTAGCTTGCAGGACAATGTTATATAAACTCCTATATGCAGCTGACAAAATATTTAGTGTGAGGCTTTAAGAAATTTACATTGAAAAGAAAATAATCTCCATCAGTTGTATTCTGTAGCTATTACAGAGAATGTGAAATAGATTTATTTAATGATTTGTTCTATTGAATGAATTTATTTAATGACTTTGTACTATAAAAATTATTTATCACATCCCTACTAATAATCTAAAACTAGGGACTCCATGTTTTCTATCAGGAAACAGACCTAACTTCAAATTTTATTTTTTCATTAAAAACCCAATTATTTCTACTTATGCAAAAGACAGTAGATCCTAAATAAATATCTCAATTCAAGCCAATTGCTTCTTGAAGTTTTACTTTCACAAATCACTTTCTCACCCTGGCTGTTAGCACAGTGGTTAAGGCACCCGCCTGTGAACCAAAAGGTCGCAGGTTCAATTCCCCAGCCAGGGCACATAACCAGGATGCAAACCAGGTCTCCAGTCAGGTCTGTGGCTGGAGGCAGGTGAACTGCAACCATACATTGATTCTCTCCCTCTCTGCCTCTCTCCCTTCCCCTCTTTCTAAAAATAATTAAATAACATATATTTTTAAAAAAATCACTTTCTCATCACCAAATTTTGATACAACATTGTGTACATATTTCTTTTGTTGCTGTTTTTCTTTTCATAATGGTTGCTGAACTAATTGTGAAGGTCTTTTGGATATACCTATTTCTTATATGTAGCATACACACAAATGACCTAAATATTTTTACTTTTTATAATAATTTTATCTTGGTTTCTCCTCCTCTTATCCAATTTATATGCCATAATCAACTTTTATAGTCTTTTGCCTTTTTTTTTCTGCTTATAATTCTCCTTCTCCAGTTACTCTGTTAGTATGATAAGCTGGATATATTTACCTCTTGTGTATCTGCCCTGGCTAGAGCAAAATACATAGGCATTGTGACTTGTCTACCTTTGACTAGACTCTCTAAAGTTATTTCAACTAACAAAGTTTAAGTGGATTCTGTGATGACTACTCCCCCATATGAGATGGGGCTATTTAAATCTCTTCTCTCTCTTGATATCTCCAACCACCCCTTGTCAAAACAAATGTCAATTATTAACTTGCCTCCTACTTTATTGACAGAAATGTTCAATTATTTACCTTTCTCCTGCTTTATTGAAAGAAAAAAAAAAGAAGCAAAATCAAATTTCAACAGACTCCTACACTTTTATCTACCCACACAGTCTGTCTTCTTATCTGATAACAGCGTGGAAATATTCATGTTTGTGTCTAACATCAATCTACCTGTTCACTACAATTTCCCAACTGTAAAACAGAATGTTTACCATGTTTCTGTCATATCATCAACCTAAGTATGTTTAGCCCTTCTGTTTAAAATGGTTGCCTAAGATATCAGATTTCAGGAAAAAAGTGATATTGTTTGTATCCTTTAATTACTTTTAACTTAGAATAATTAGTTTAAAACAATTTAATTTTAAATTAAGGAAAAACATTAAAAATGTAAAGTTTTGTGAAAAGAAATATGACTTGATGCATATACAGACCCCAGTTTCTGAACATAACAGGAAAAATAATAATAAACTCTAGCCATATCTGTCTCCCTAAAAGGAATCTCAGATTGTTTCTAGATATATCTAAGGGAGAGTAAAATAATTTTTACTCTGACAACACTTGACTGGCTCATGATATAATCTTCCCCTTCATCCTTCAAAATGTTCATAATAAAAGTACCATCAGATGGGAAAATATATTTGTTAAAATTCACAAAAAATGCTGTAAAGTATTTCTTAAAAATATAGATATACAGGATCATGCTATCATACTTCAATCAATCTTTTTTTGAATGGCATATACTCCAAATCCACTTTTACACCCAAGCAGTATTTTTGTGATCTCCATTTAACATCCCTTCACTTTAAGGAAGTATACAATTGGGACTCATGCAAAATCAAACTCTCTGTCCATAAAATTCTTTGAAGTTTATCTAGCATGAGAAACTCGGACATGTTCCATAAATATTCATAAGCTGGCAGTTCCCCATAGCTGAGATATACTTGAGGTATGAAAATAAAAGCTGTTCAAAAAGTTCAACCTGATTATTATAAATTGAGGTAGGAACTTTTCTCATGGGCTCATGCATGACCAAAGTGTTTTAAATAGCTCCTTTTATTTTGAGAATTTCCTCATTATAGCCATTATTAATGTAAAATAATAATGTTTGATAAAATTCACCTGTGTAGCCATCTGGTCTGGGGCTTTTGTGCACTGAGAGATTTTTTTTATTACTTCTTCAATTTCACTAGTTGTTATTGATCTCTTCAGGCTTTCTGATTCTTCTTGATTGAGTTTTGGTAGGTTATACATTTCCAGAAATTTGTCCATCTCACCCAAGTTATCAAATTTCTTGTCATATAGTTGTTTGTAGTAATTTCTTACAATCCTTTGTATTTCTGAGGTATTGGTTGTGACTTCTCCTCTATAATTTCTCATTTTGTTTACTTGGGTCCTCTCTCTCTTTTTCTTGATGAGCCTAGCTAATGGTTTGTCAGTTTTGTTTATCTTTTCAAAGAACCAGCTCCTGGATTTGTTGATCCTTTGAATTGTGTTCTTAGTCTCTATGTTGTTTAATTCTGCTCTGCTCTTGATAATTTCCTTCCTTCTGCTTATTCTGGGCTTTGTTTGTTGTTGCTGTTGTAGTTCTTGAAGCTTTATGGTTAGGTTGTTTTATGAGTTTCTTCTAGACTTTTTAGTTAGGCCTGTACTGCTATGTATTTCCCCCTGAGGACTGCCTTCACTGTGTCCCATAGGTTTTGGGGTGTTGTGAATTCATTTTCATTTGTTTCTAGATACTTTTTTGATTTCTTCTTTGACCTCATTGTTAAGCAATTCATTCCTTAATTGCATGTTATTCAGTCTCCATGAATTGTATTATTTTTGGATTTTTTCCTGAGATTGGTTTCTAATTTCAAGCCATTATGATCTGAGAAGATGCTTGGTATGATTTCCATTTTCTTGAATTTGTGGAAGCCTGTTTTGTGTCCTACCATGTGGTCTATCTTTGAGAATATTCCATGCGCATTAGAGAAGAATGTGTATTTTGGTTCTTTAGGGTGAAAAGTTCTGTATATATCAGTAAAGTCCATTTCATACCGAGTGTTGTTCAATGCCACAATATCCTTGGTGTTTCTTTGCTTGAAAGATCTGTCCATTGTTGATAATGAGGTATTAAAATCCCCTACTATTAGTGTCTTGCTGTACATACCCTTCTTTAAGTTCTCCAAGATTTTCCTTATACATTTGGGTGCTTCTAGGTTGGGTGTATACATATTTATAAGGGTTATATCTTCTTGATGAAATGTTTCCTTAAGTATTATGAAATGTCCTTCTTTGTCTCTTTTTACGGCCTTTGTTGTAAATTCTATTTTACCTGAAATAAGTATTACTACCCTCACCTTTTTTCATGCCCATTTGCTTGAAATATATTTTTCCATCCTTTCACTATCAGTCTGTGTTGGTCTTTTGTTCTGAGGTGGGTCTCTTGCAGACAGCATATGTGGGTCATGTTTTCTTATCCATTCAGCTACCCTATGTCTTTTGATTGACTCATTTAATCATGTGCGACAGACAGCTCATACAGCACCACTCACACAGCACCTATGATGTGTAGGGACCAGATGCCCCACCCTGGACGAACACATGCCAGTATACCTGTGTGTGTGGCTGGGAAACTTTTGCCCTGACTAAAGATGGCAGCCGATAGAGAGTCAGAGACACTGGGGAGCTGACAAGAATGGTGACACTGACACACCATAGGAAAAGCTGGGCACTCCCACTGGCTCCCTGTGTCACTTGGGATTTCAGAAGGGCTTTTTAAAGCAAAAGCACAGAGAAGCTCATTCTGTTGGTTCAGCTCTTGGTTCGGTGCTTGGTAGGAAGAAGTTACTTTCTTGGTACAGGGGCTCTTGGTATGGGGCTTTGGAGCTTGGAGCAAGCTCTCTGTTTGGGCTTTTAACGTTCTGGACATTCTGGATCACCGGCCCAGCTCCATATACAGACAGGAGTTCACATGAGACCAGGAAGATGCCAGGCCCACTGGGGGCTTAGAACCCTCATGGATGGAAGGCCACTCCTGGAGGCAGGGTCCCACACTGGGATGTATGCCTCTCTGGGCTCCAGCCCCTGGGACACCGTGGCATGTGATTCCTGGACCATTACATGGAGACTAGGAGCAGTGCACCCCAGATCCTGAAGGAGAGAGCTTCTGCAAGAAGGTGGCAACTCTGAAACCCACATGCCAGGGAAAATGGAGATCTGTTTGCATGGCAGCTTAAGGACAGACAAGGAAATGGGGAACTTATGGGCTTAGTTTTGACTTGTAGTCTTTCAGGGAACAAGAGAAGTTCTGGGTCTCAGAGCAGGAGTCCTCTCAGCCCTTACAAATTTGGAACTATCAGGCCCTAGTACCTCACCTTGCTGTGGACCATGCCACGTGTCAGGCAGCAGTATCTTGGGCCCAGGACCAGTAACTTCCACTGACAGGGAGGCTTCTGGTCTGGTGGCAGAGAAGTACTTGTGAGGAGCCTTCAGGAGGGTTTGCATGCTTTACTGTAAGCGACAGGCTAATGACCACATAGCCCGGCAGCTTAGAGCATTGGTGTCCTCTTGTACAGTTGGCCCACTCCTGTCACAGCTGCACTTAAGTTAACAACCATAGAGAGTCTGGGTGTCTCTATTCCCACTCTCCTGCTTCCAGACAGTCAAATGCTGAGAGAGTAGGCTAGAACCTGCACGAGTTCTGCACACTCCTACAAAGGTGGTGCTCGCCTAGCTTACAGTAAAGGCATCTTATATACATGTTGGAACAGAAGAGGCTCTATACACATTAGAACAAAGAGGCTGTATACCCTAAGGTCACATCAGTTGCTCAAAGTTACTAAATTGGTTACCCTTGGGCCTCAGTGTTCCAGGGCTCTGAGTTAGATTAACCCCAAGGCTGTCTCCCTGGCTGACCCAGCAGGGGAAGGTCCAGCCATGTATAGACAGAGAAATTCCCCTGGTCCTAACAGGAACCCTGTTAATACAAACCTGTTTCCTTTGATGCAAATTGTTGGGTTATATATAAGGGCAACAAGTATCTGTATCCCAGTCTGCATGGTTACAAAAGGAAAGCTATATAAATGATAAATATAAATGTTGCCTATTCCCCCAACTAAACTGAGTAGTAGAAAAGGATTTTGATTATAATAAATAAAATAAATTCATAGAGCTTAGATATAACTTAAACAATGCATATGCATGCTACCATATATTAAGCATTTATAATATGTAAATAAAATATATAAACAATTTATGTATTTTCTATTATATAGACACTATTCTGAAGATAATTAATATTACCTTTGTTATCCTTACTTTATAATTATCATAATCTCATAATTATTTTTTGCATTTATAAAAGGGTTGAAATTTTATTGCACAATACAGTTTTCCCTGGGAGGAAGTTTTTAATTCAGTATGCCTCTGTCATATTAATAAACAAATTGCTTTGCAGTGGAATGGTTGAGAAATGGGACTATTATTTTTGCCTCACTGAACTTCTAGGAAAAAAGAGATTATGTCTATATTATAATGTTTGAAATAAATCAGCTTAAGCCATTGGCTATTTTTCATTATTATTCAGTTTAATATAGCCTAGAAGCATCAGGTTCATTTTATAAATTTTCTTAAAATGGTTTCACGGAAATAAGACCATTTAAAAATCTTCCTTCATATTCAATCAAGTCATACCACACAGACTTAGTAATAATCTTATATATCCAACTAATAGTGTGGGGAAAAAGTAGATTTACAGTTTTTCATATGGAAAATAAAACAATAATATATAATAATATAAGTAAGAATATAAGAATAAACTGTGTTTTACATACAACTATAAACCTAGTTTTGCTCCAGCATTTAACTGAAGAAAAGTTTCTATACAGACTATAAGTGTATAATTCAAGTGTTGATAAAAACTATACAGTATACAAATATGTGTGTGTATACAGGGTGCACATGATAAATTGACAATAACTGTGCATCTCCTTATTTCACATGTTTCTTATTAATTTTGAAAAACTATGTTTCTAAGGTTATGATTTTTTAAAGATTTTTTCATTTTTAGAGAGAGGGGAAGGGAGAAAGGCAGAGAGGGACAGAGACATCAGTGTATGATTGCCTTTCACCTGTTTCCAGCTACAGACCTGGCTGGAAACCTGGCTTGCAACCTGGCTTGCAACCTGGTTTGCAACCTGGTTATGTGCCCTGGCTGGGAATTGAACCAGAGACCTTTGGGTTCACAGGCTGGCACCTTATCTACTGTGCCACCAGCCAGAGCTCTCAGATTATAATTTAATATAATTGTTTCCAATATAAAGTATTAAATTCTGAGAGCAACCATCATGTCCAAGGAATACGATGTTAGAGCAACCATAGTTTCTACACTGCATGCAGGGTGAACTGCTAAAGAAATTGTGGATTTCAATAACATCCCTTTATATACAGTTTACAGTGTGAAGGTGTAGGTGCTGACCCTGATGTTGCCACACCAACAAGGAAAACACATAAGGTACACAAGGATTGTACAAGTCCAGATATTATACACAGAATTCAGGAGATCATCAATGAAGATCCAGGAAAGTCACTGTCCTCCATAGCAAAAGAACTGCAGATGTTGGATGCAACAGTTTGCAAGATTATTGCTGAAGATATCAGATACAGATTGTATGTTCTTAGAAGAGACCATTTATGACATAGCAGACGAAGGAAAGGCACTTTGAAAAAGCAAGGAAACTGCTAACAAAATTGAAAAATTCCAAAGGTAAAAACCCTCCAATTTTCTTCTCCATTGCAGGAGGACCAAATAGTCAACAGCAGAAATAACAGGTGGCTCTGTGAGAACCTTAATGAAGTCCCAATTGTCATGAAAATAAAATTTCCTGCTATAGTGATGATGTTAGGTATTGTCAGCAATGAAAGAGATATCATGACCCCACATTTTTTTCCACAAAACTTGAAGGTGACTACTGATGTTTACCTTGACATTTTGAGAGACGTAATTGTACTGTAGATGAAGCAAGTCACAAATGTATGTCATTTTATCTTCCAACAAGATGGTACATCAGCACATAACACCAAAAAGATTCGAAAATTTCTCAGTGTCAGTGTTCCTGAATTCTGGTCAAAGGTAAATCTGGCCACCTAGTTCACCAGATGCAAATCCTTTAGACTATTATGTATGCAGCATTTGTGAGAGAGAAATTCATTCCAATAAAGAGGCTGTTAAAGCTAAGACTGAAAACATGATGCTGTCCATGGATAAAGAAAAGTTAATGAAAGTGTGCTCAAGATTCCAAAGTGGAATTGAGTCTATTATTGCAGCAAAAGGAGACTTTTTTGAATAATTTAAAAATGACAATGTTTATGTATTTACATATAAGAATAAATTTATTCCAAAATATAACACTTTGGTGGTATGTTGTTTAGTTTACTAAAATTTTGCCAATTTGTTGCATGCAGCCGGTGTGTGTCCGTGTCCATATATATATATATATATATATATATATATATATATATATATCATATGCACCCCTTAGGATATACTCTTTCTTCCCTTTCTGATCACTAGACCACTAACTATAGTCATGCTACAACATATCCCAGGAGTGCCAAGATTTCCTTGGTGAAAAGATTACACCCAGAAGGAGTGTATCAGTGGAGGACCTAGTCAGCATGTATAAAAAGCAGAAGCTTGCTGAGTGTTTATGGTACTAGATTCTGAAAATGATGGGCCTAGGGGAAAAGACACAAAGTCGGACAAAGGAGAGTCCATCAATATGGGAGCACTGTTTCATGATTCAGTAATTCATTCTGTGGCAAGGAAAATGAAGGTAATATGCTGCTGCTAGGTTGGAGCTTGAGAGCTGGAAGCTTGCTGAAAGGAATGGTCCAGCTCAAATGAGGTAAAAATGCCAGAACAGCTGTGGCAGACAGATAATAGGGAAAAGAATCAAATGCCTTGGAGAAGTCAGCATGTTATAGTGTAGATGCTATATAACACCAGGGAATTTCAGTCAATTATAGTCTACAGAAGGCTCCAAAGTATACTATTTTCCCAAGCAATAAAGCCCTCCCCTGTAAAGAGCAGCATCTCTGGAAAAGATGCTATTAGTGAACTGGGCTCACTGATCACAATGTCATGATAAGATCTTGAATTGATAGAGAACAAGTGGTAATACTTGGCCTTCAAAGCAAGGTAGACACAATGGTGATAAAGAGTGAAAAGCTTGAAGGCAGAAGGCGGGCCTGACTTTAAAGATTTACGGAGATAGGTAATAGGACACAGGGCTAGAGAGATAGGTAGCCAAAAAGTATATCGCTACAACAATATAACAAAGGAAATGAATAAGTAATTGGAATTTTGAAGGAAACTGACTCAATAAAAACAAGTCAAGAGAACAATCATATTTTCTCTATTTTTTTAAATCAATCCTCCTCCTGTAAAATGGAAATGAAAATGCAAACACCAGTGGTTTACTATAAACTTAACCAATAATAACCCCAATCAAAGCTGCTATGGAGATATTGAAAAAAACAACAATAAGATTCAGGTACATAATATGGAGTCATTGATCTGGCAAATACTTTCTTTTATATCTCTGAAGAAGGAGAATCAGAAGCAGTTCACAATCACTAGGGCTTGAAAAGGTAGTATACATTTATAGTCTTGCCCCAGGCTATGCTAAACTTGCTGCCCTCTGCTAATGTGGTCCAAAGAGATTTAAACCACCTGGATATTCTGTAGACTGTTACATTGGCCCAGTATTCATTTTGTGAATGCCAGAATGTTTATAAGATCTAATGAGCAAAGAATGGCAAATACATAGGAAACCTTAGTAAATCACACGTAATCCAAAGAAAAGGAGGAAAAACATCACTAAGATTCAAGGACCTGCTACATTAGTGGATTACGCGGGAATTTAGAGATATTTAGGATTCTGGGAGCATTACCTTTAACCTAAAGTCTATATCATTGCCTCTCAAATCTGCTAGTGCTTGAGGAGAAAGGACAACACCAAACAGGCTACTTAGGATTCTAACAAACAGCATATTTATATTTGGTAATACTTCTTCAACTGTGCACTAAGTGACAAGAAAAGCTGTTGTCTTTGAGAGTGTCCCACAGCATAAAAGATTTCTGCAACAGGTCAAGGTAATCCTAACACTTGGGTCATATGACTTGGCAGGGTTTATGGCCCAGAAGAACTTCTGCTAGAGAAAGGTGTTGTTTGGAGTTTATGGCAAACCCTAACAGGAGAATAACAAGTGGAGGAGAAGCCTAAATTCTTACAATGGCTTGTGAAGTTTTGCATCATCTGTCCTCTCTCCTTTATCTGACCTCATTTTCCAATAATCCCCCAACACTATTCATTCCAGGCACACTTTGTGCTATTCCAGGAATGTTCAACAGCAGGGAGTTTGCTAATTCCCTGCTGTCTTTTCTCTCTGAGGTCTGCATGACCAATTAACTCACTACCTTTAAATACTGGCTCCATATCACCTTACTAATAAGGTACATCGTGTACTGCAGCCTACCCTCTTGCTTCAGCACCTTTCACACCCTGTACTCTTTTTTTTTTTTTTTAAGATGTTATTTATTATTTTTAGAGATAGGGGAAGGGAGAGAGCCAGAGAGGGAGAGCAACATCAATGTATGGTTGCCTTTACCTGCCTCCAGCTAAGGATCTGGCTGGAAACCTGGCTTGCAACTGGTTATGTGCCCTAACTGGGGAATCGAACCAGCAACCTTTGGGTTCACAGGTCAGCACCTTATCCACTGTGCCACCAGCCAGGGCTTACACTCTGTACTATTAATCTCTAGTATTATCCATTACTTAAAAAAAAATAGCACAATGCAATTTCTAATATCCTTGATATTTTATTCATTTTAAATATTTTCACCCTTTTCCCCATCTTCACTTCTAGAATATAAGGCAAAGATCTTTGTTTATTTACTAAATAGTCCCAAGTGACTAGGACAATTCTTGTCATTAAGTTGATACTCAAAAAATGTTATATAATGATTTAGGAGAAATCACCACTTTAATTAAACTAGCCTTTGCAATAATAGCCTTTTACTTCAGCAAAGTATTGAAGACAAGTTTAAAAAAATAGTATATAGTAAAAAATGAATTTGGTTCTTGAATCAGATCCTCCCCCACTTCAATAATACAACTCAACTTTATTTCAAGCTACTGGAACTACAACTTATGCTTTTTGGAGTTTTCCATCCTAAGTAGTAGATTTATTAATTAATCTTGACTGATTGATTTAGGCTGTGCACAGGTCTTACTTCTTTCAATACACTCTGCTTTTCCTTTACATGTGTTTTACAAGCTGAAACCTTCAGAAATAATAGCACTTGCAGTGCTTAGCTGGTCCCCAGAGTAGAAATTATTATGACTACTAAGTTGAGGTAAAAAATAAAAATCCCTAGGATTTTAATAATTTTGTAGAATAGTATTTTAGCTATTTTTTAAACTTGTGGTTGACTTCCTATGATGCCCTAAACTAAACCCTGAACTATTTAAGTCTGTTGAGGTAAACATTAGGTATATTCACATTTCAATAATAACGTTTACAATAGCATTCATTCCTTTTCCCAAACATCCCCAGTTTGGGGGCCTTTATAACTGGAAATGTATATTTCCACGATTTAGTTGAAAGGAATGTCATCTAATTTACATGCTAATATGAGAATATATATTGTCTATGTACATAAATCATATAGTTTAGTAATTTGCAAATTCCATTCAAATTGGTCTTCATTCTCAGCATCTTTTCTAATGTAAAGATTGGCTGATTTCACAACACACCCATGTCCAGTTGGTTGCTATTTAAAGCATAAATTGCTAACAAAATCTATATATTATACACCCACAAATAAGCACATATTTTGTAACAGTAAATAAGAAAGATAGCATGTCTTCTATGTAATGTACATTCACATTTTCTTAGGTTTTTCTTCTTCCTTAACTGCATTCGATTTTTATGAGTCATTTTTTACTATTGGTTTGGCACTGTCTCTAGGATAACTTTCATAAAAATGAGTTCTGCAATGCACCATTTCTGTGATATATTTCACAAAAATAGCATTCCAGAGTAAAATAAGTATTAAAACAGAAAAATTCTGCTTAATTTTGCTACAATATACCTAGAACACTGTCATTTAACATGTAATAGTTATGTAAGCTACTGGCATATTTAAAATTTTTTGTATCAACTCTTACAAATCCAGTATGTACTTTAAATATGTGTAAAAATATGTATGAGTATAAATGTATTTTTGCATGTGTTTGGTAATATTGCAATTCATATTACTTAAAAGAATAATTCTTTAAACGAATTAATGTAGGCATTTTGGAATAATGAAAAGAAAACTTTGTATTAATATGATATGAGAAGCTGACAGAAGGCAGTAATTAAATGGTGATTTTCTAGATGTGAGAGGAAAAAAGAAAAAGTAGACATTGGTGGTTATAGAATAGATAGGGGAATGTTAAGAACATAGAAATAGAGAAGCCAAAGAACTTATATGTATGACTCATGGACATGAACTAAGGGGGTCATTGGTGGAGGGAATGGGGTACTGGGTGGAGGGGGTCTAAGGGAGGAAAATTGGGACAAGTGTAATAGCAAAATAAATAAAATATATGAATTAAAAAATAGTATATACATCAGAATAATTCCTAAAGGTACTTATTTACCAGAATAGAGGTAAACAGTTCACACCTATGTGAGGTAAAACTGTTATGATTAATGAAATAACGATATCCTAGCTTAATGAGCCCACTAAAAAATGCATTGAGTTTCATCTCTATCTACAGCACAACATAAACATTATGCTCATAGTCTTAACTTGAGATTCATGAAGGAAATGCTGCTAAAACACATTTCATGTGTACTGCTTAAAAGTTTGGAGTAGATAATACATTTATTCAACATAATTTATTTTGTATCACTGAAAGCAGTTTGAATGATAAAAAGTATCAGTGGTTAATTTTTATTATTTAGAAGAAACTAATGTATAATAGCATTCTTGTATATTTTATTCTTGATTCTAAATAAAAAAAGCGATACATAACTGTAAAACCTCAATTGTCAGTGTATAGTTTTTCTACTCTGTGGATTCTGTCAATTGCTTACCATGTGTTTCAAATCACAGAACAACTGCTCTGCACAACTCAGAACATTTCTGACTGTCAGATTCTGTCTTCATCTCTAACCTCTGCTCTTCTAGGTGCTCCTGAATGTATAGGTTACCCCCTGCACATTCCGGAATTGGCAAGAGACTAAGACAAATTCAGTCCCAGAAGAATCCACAAGAGATATCTCCATCCTAAGGCAATAACTTAATAAAATCATAAGGTAATCCTATAGGAGCCCTTAGATACAAACTAAGTATATCTAATCCTATGGTATATAAATAGAGTCTTAAGTGGGAGGCTCTTTGCACCAAAGAAGCACATCATGTAGACTTGAAAGGCTGAACTCTCCACGTCTCCCTTAAACAGAACATCTCTGATTTACTTGTAGTTCCCGGATTTCTGCTGGAGGCAGTTCTTTTCCCCAATAGGAGCTCCCAAGGTTCTTTTAAAATAAAAATAAAAACACTACCCAGTTTTATGATTTACAGATAAAGAACCAAAATTCCAGAGTGGATAGAGCCCCAGGACTCAGGTTCAACGTTTTTCCTGTTTAATTAATGTGTGAAAAACAAATTTTATACTATAGCCTAAATATAATGTTTTGTAAATTCCCTGAGGTTAATGATATAGAGCCAATGAAGTCGGTGGAAAGGTCTTTGAAATGCATATTTTTAAAAGGTAAAATGAAAAAAGTTTCATGTTGTGAAAGCCAACACCAAGGAGTACTGCAAAGTCCTGACAGTCAATATGAGCAGAGGGGTTAAGATATGTGGGCTTCTCCAAAACCTCATCTCCAGCTCTGAACTTATATTTGAACTTCAAGGAGACCCTTGACCTCTTGATGGTTATGTAAGAGAATTTTCAAACTTTAATGCACTGTCTCCAAAATAACGCTTATTTTTCTCCTTCAAATGCCACCCCCGCCCCGGTCTCTTGCACAGTTCTGTCAATAAAACTGTAGATTCAGAAGTTCAGGCCAAATCTCCACAGTCTATCCTGGCTTCTCCCTTTTTCCAGTTCCCTTATAAATGTAGGTGCAAACCCTGTCCCTTATATTGCCAAAATATCACCAACATCTTTATTTTCTCCATTTTTATTCACCTAAATCTATTCAAAACCACCACCTTTTTGCAACGGGACACAGCAAAGGCCTTAAGTGGCTTTCTCTGCTTTAATTTTGCCCTTTGTTCTGTTGCCTATTCACATGGTAAGTACATCTAAGTAGCCAGTCAGTTATCCTCAGTTATTTTAATTTGGGGAGGAGGGTTGTATTCATTATTATTAGAATTTGTTAGTACTTACTTACCAGTTCATTCAATGTTTGTTTGTTGGTATCACTTTCTCAGAGAAGGCTACAGGGTCCCAGTCAGTCTTATTCTCACCAGCATTTAGAATATGTCCTGAAACATGTAGGTACTCAAGAACTATTTATTGAATAAATTAGTAATAAAAGGTCGAATTATATGATGCTATAACTATGGCTTGGGGTTTTAAAAGTCCTATTATCTAACTCTTTGGTAAACATATTGAGTCTTTCTTAATATAGCCAAATTCTCCAATCACAATAGGAAATGTGTGAGGTTTAAAATATTGCCAGATGGGCCCCACCTGGTGGCACAATGGATAAAGCACTGGTCTATGAACCCAAAGGTCGCTGGTTCAATCCCCATCCAGGGCACATAACCAGGTTGCAAGCCAGGTCTCCAGCCAGGTCCATAACTGGAGGCAGGTGAAAAGCAACCATACTTTGATGTCTCTCTCCCTTTCATCCTTTCTTCCTTCTCCTCTCTCTGAAAATAATAAAATCTTTAAAAAAAAAGTTTTAAATATTGCCAGATGAATTACCATTGGTTTTCAACCAAACAGTGATAGAGTATACAGACACTGATGATTAACGTTGTTATTTCTCTTTTTGTAGTTTAATATAATTTTATTGTTGTATTACATTTATCCCATTTTTCCCCCAATGCTCTCTCCTGACCCACTCTTCCTCTCCCTACTCCCATAGTCAACCACACATGTTGTCCATGTTCGTGGGTCATCTATGCTAGTTCCTTGACTAAATTGTTCCCCTTCTTTGCCTCTTTCTCCCCCTCCTCCCTCTCCCCTCCACTATGTACATTGAAAGTCTATTCCTTATTTCTATGTCTCTAGTTCTGTTTGGCTTGTTTGTTTTGTTCATTAGTCTTCTGTATTAGGTGAGATCATATATTGGTCTTTTGCTGACTGGCTTATTTCACTAAGCTTAATACTCTAGCTTCATCCATGTTGTTGCAAAACATAGGAGTTTTTTCTTTCTTTCTGCTGTGTAGTATTCACTTTTGTAAATGTGCCAAAGTTTTTTGATTCATTCATCCACTGATGGGCACTTAGACTTTTTCTAACACTTTATCATTGTAAATAGTGCTGCTATAAACATAGGAATGCATAGGTAATTCTGAATCGGGGTTTCAGAGTTCTTTGGGTATAATCCTAGCAGTGGAATCACTGGGTCAAAAGGTAGTTCCATTTTTAGTTTTTGAGAAAATTCTACGCTGCTTTCCATAGTGGCTGCACCAGCCTGCATTCCCACAAACAATTTACCAGGTTTCTCTTTTCTCCACCTCCTTGCTAGCACTTGTTGTTTGTTAATTTGTTAATGATGGCCATTCTGAATGGTGTGATGTGATATCTCATTGTGGTTTTAATTTGCACCTCTCTGATAGCTAATGATGTTGAGCATTCTTTCAAATGCCTATGGGCCCTTTGTATGTCCTCTTCAGAGAAGTGTGTGTTCAGATCCTTTGCCCATTTTTTAATTGGGCTGTCTCCCTGGTGTTGAGTTTCATAAATTCTTTATATATTTTGGAGATCAAACCCTTGCCTGAGGTATCATTGGCAAATATGTTTTCCCATACAGTTTGTTCCCTTTTAATTTTACTAATGTATTCTTTAGCTGAACAGTAGCTTTTAAGTTTAAGTAGCCCCATTTGTCAATTTTTTCCTTTATTTCCTTTGCCCTTGGAAAATTATCAGTGAAAATATTGCTGCGTGGGATATCTGAAATTTTACTTCTTATGTTTTCCTCTAGGACTTTCATGGTGGCACAGCTTATGTTTAAGTCCTTTATCCATCTTGAGTTTATTCTGCTGTGTGGTGTAAGTTGGTGGTCTAACTTTATTTTTTGTATATCCCTGCCCAGTTCTCCCAACACCACTTGTTAAAGAGGCTCTTTTCATTCCATTTTATGTTCCTTTCCTCTTTATCAAATATAAATTGAACATAGAGTCCTGTGTTTATTTCTGGGCTCTCTAGTCTGTTCTTTTGATCTATATGTCTATTCTTATGCCAGTACCAGACTGTTTTGATTACAGTGGACTTGATATGTGATATTGTGATTCCCCCTACTTTGTTCTTCTTTCTCAAGATTGCTGTGGCTCTTTGTGATCGTTTTTGGCTCCATATAAATTTTTGAAGTATTTTTTCTATATCTGTGAAATATGTCATTGGTATTTTAATTAGGATTGCATTGAATCTATATATAGCTTTGGGTAGTTTGGACATTTTAATGATGCTAATTCTTTCCATTCATGAATGTGGTATATGCTTCCATTTATTTGTATCTTTCTTAATTTCTTCCTTTAGTGTTCTGTAGTTTTCTGAGTACAAGTCTTTATCTTCTTGGTTAAGTTTATTCCTAAGTACTTTATTTTTCTTGTTGCTATGGTGAATGGGATTTGTTTTCTAGCTTCCATCTCTGATGTTTCAGTATTTGGTATACAAAAATGCCTTTGATTTCTGAATACTGACTTTATATCCAGCTATTTTGCTAAATTTGCTTGTTAAGTTGAGTAGGTTTCTGGTGTAGTCTATTGGGTTTTGTATGTATACTATCATGTCATCTGCAAATAAGAACAGTTTTAATTACTCCATTTTAGTTTGGATGCATTTGATTGCTTTTTCCTGTCTGATCACTATGGCTAGAACTTCCAAAATGATATTGAGTAAAAGTGGTAAGTGTAGACAAACTTGTCTTTTTCCTGATCTTAGGGGGAAAGCTTTTAGTTTTTGCCCATTGAGTATAATGTTGGCTGCAGGTTTTTCATATATGGCCTTTATTATGTTCAGGTATGCTCCCTCTACTCCCACTTGGTTGAGAATTTCTATCATAAATGGATGCTATATTTTATCAAATGCTTTTTCAGCATCTATTGATATGATCAGATGGTTTCTGTCTTTCATTTTGTTTTTGTGGTGTATTGTTTATTGGTTTGCAAAGGTTGTACCATCCTTGCATCCCTGTGATGAATTCCTCTTAATTGTGGTGAACGATCTTTTTAATGTATTGCTGGATCCTGTTTGCTCATATTTTATTGATAATTTTAACATCTATGTTCATCAGAGATATTGGTATGTAGTTTTTTTTTTTCTTTGTTGTGTCTTGACCTGGTTTTGGGATTAGAATAATATTGACCTCATAGAAAGAGTTTGGCAGTCTTCCTTCTTCTTGAACTTTTTGGAAAAGTTTGAGAAGGATAAAACTTAGTTCTTTCTTAAATGTTTGGTAAAATTCGCCTGAGTAGCCATCTGGTCAGGAACTCTTGAGCACTTGTAGTTTTTTGATTATTACTTCAATTTCACCAGCTGTTATTGGTCTATTCAGGCTTTATGCTTTTTCTTGATTCAGTTTTGGTAGATTACGCATTTCCAGATATTTTTCCATTTCACCGAGGTTATCAAATTTCTTGTCATATGGTTGTTTGTAGTAATTTCTTACAATCCTTTGTGTTTCTGAAGTACCAGTTGTGATTTCTCCTCCGTCATTTTTGATTTTGTTCATTTGGGTCCTCTCTCTTTTATTCTTGATGAGGCTGGTTAAAGGCGTGCCAATTTGGGATATTGTTTCAAAGAACCAGCTCCTGGATTTATTGATCTTTGAATTTACTCTTAGTTTCCAAATAATTTTATTCTGCTCTGATGTTGATTACATCCTTCCTTCTACTTGCTGTGAGCTTTGTTGTTGCTCCTCTAGTTCTTGCAGCTTTATGGTTAGGTTGTTTGTATAAGCTTCTTCTATCCTATTTTAAGTAGGCCTGTATTGCTATGAATTTCCCTCTGAGGACTGCCTTCCCTGTGTCCCATAAGTTCTGGGTGTTGTATATTCATGTTCATTTGGTTCCAGATACTTTCTGATTTCTTCTTTGATTTCATTGTTATCCCATTTCTTACTTAATAGCATGTCATTCAGTGTTCATGAATTAGAATGTTTTCCCTTGAGTTTCCCTTGTGTTTCTAGTTTTAAGCCATTGCGATCTGAGAACATGCTTGGTATGATTTCATTTTTTTTGTAGTTGTGGTGCCTTGTCTTGTGTCCTACCATGTGGTCTATCTTTGAGAATATTCCATGAGTATTAGAGAAGAATGTGTATTTCGATTCTTTGGGGTGAAAAGTTCTTTATATATCAGTTAAGTCCATTTCATCTAGAGTGTTGTTCAATGTCACAATAACCTTGGTTTATGTTTTTGGCTTGGAAGATTTGTCCATTGTTGATAGTGGGGTATTAAAATCTCCTATGATTTGTGTGTTGCTATCGATATCCTTCTTGAAGTTCACCAAGATTTTCCTTATATATTTGGATGTTCCTATATTGTATGTATGTATGTTTACAAGGGCTATATCTTCCTGCTGGATTGGTTCCTTAAGTATTATGAAATGTCCTGCTTTGTCTCTTTTTATGGCCTTCATTGTAAAATCTATTTTGTTTGAAATAAGTATTGCTACCCGAGCCTTTTTTTTTTTTTTTTATGTCCATTTGTTTGAAATGTATTATTCCATTCCTTCACTATCAGTCTGTGTTGATCTTTTGTTCTGAGGTCTGTCTCTTGTAGACAGCATATATGTAGGTCATATTTCTTAACCATTCAACTACCCTATGGCTTTTGATTGTCACATTTAATCTGTTTATGTTTAAAGTTATTATTGACAGGTACTTATTCATTGACATTTTTCTCCTTTGTACCTGTGTTTCTCCCTGTCTTTCTCTGTTTCTTCATCTTTTTAAAGCAGACTTTTAGCATCCTTTGCAATACTGGTTTGGTGGCAGTGTATTCTTTTAGCCTTCTTTTGTCTGGGAAACTCCTGATTTCACCTTCCATTTTGAATGAGAGCCTTGCTAGGTAGAGTATTCTGTATTGCAGGCCTTTTTTTCCATTACTTGGAATATTTTTTGCCATTCCCTCCTGGTTTGTAGTGGTTCGGTTGAGAGATCAGCTGATAACCTTATCAGAGTCCCCTTATATGTTATTAGTTGTTTCTCGCTTGATACTTTTAGGATTCTCTGTTTGCCTTTGAAATTTGCTGTTTTAATTTTTATGTGTCTTGGAGTGGGTTTGTTTGGGTTCATCTTCAGTGGGACCCTCTGTGCTTCCTGAAGTTGAGTGATTAAGTTGGGGGAGTTTTCTATCATTACTTTTTCAAACAGGTTTTTCATCTCTTGTTTCTCTTCTGGTAGCCTTATGATATGGATATTATTGTGTTTCATGTTGTCCTGCAGCTTTCTTATAACCTCTTCATTATTTTTCAGTCTTTTTTCATTTTTTTGTACTGCCTGGGAATTATGTTGATCTCCAGGTTGCTGATCTGATCCTCTGCTTTCTCAAGCCTGCTGTTGATTCTTTCTACTTTATTCTTCATTTCAGAAAGTGTATTCTTTATTTCCTCCTGGCTCTTATTGACAGTTTCTATGTCCTTTTTAATACTGGTGTAGTTCCCTGTAAGTTCCCTTTAGCTTCCCTGGAGTTGTTTATAGTTCCCCTGGAGTTCTTTGTAGTTTTCTTTGAGTTTGCTGAGCTCATTGAGCTTCTCTATCATCATTATTTTCAGTTCCATATCTGATAGTTCACTTGCCTCTATTTCATTTGTCAGTTTTTCTGGGGATTCCTCCTTTCCTTTCAGTGATGGGTTGTTTCTTTTTTTCCCCATGTTTAGGTGTCTCTTTTTGTTATATTTTGCTTTTTAGATTGGGCTTTATTTTTAACTTTTTATTTATTATTTTTAGAGAGAGGGGACGTGAGGGAGGCAGAGAGGGAGAGAATCATCACTGTATGGTTGCCTTTCACCTGCCTCCAGTTAAGGACCTGGCTGGAGACCTGGCTCACAACCTGGTTTATGTGTCCTAGCTAGGAATAGAACCAGTGACCTTTGGGATTGCAAGCCAGTGCTTATCCACCGAGCCACCAGCCAGGGTGGTTGATTGGGCTTTTCTGAATTCCTGCCTTTGTGATGTTACCTTCTATTGTATAGAGGTGCACTTTCTTTACTTCCTGAATTCACCTCTAGTGATGACAGATCATTCCATAGTCTGGGCCTAGTCAGCTTATTGGAGCCAACCAGATATCCACTCCCTTTGTCTGTGCTCTTCAGTTTTTAACCCAATTGATCTGTGCTCAGCTATCAGATATAGGTACTAGTGGGCAGGACCAATTAGGTCTGTTGTAAATCAGTCAATCTGTGATCGGTGGTCACCTTAGGCATCACTGGGTGGGGCCAATTAATTCAGTTGTAATCTAATCAATTGTGATCAGCTGCCAGGGTCATGCTCCACAGGGCAAGACACATTCATTCAGTTATAAATCAATGAATCTGTGATCAGGCACCAGGCTCAGGCACCACTGGGTGGGGCAGATTGATTTTAGTGAACAGGGCTATGAGGACCCTTCAGGAGGAAACAAGTTGGTGTAGCATAGTCCACCTGCAGTGTGAGGGATGAGTCAGCACTGGGACCTTGTCAGCTGGTCCCTCAGTTCTGTCCTCCAAGCCACTTCTCCAAACTCTCCTTAAGCATCTCTATTCCACTCTGCCCTCCCTCTTCTGGACCCCAGGGTAAGTGGGTACTAATGTACTTTCATTTGTGATCACTTTAGTAATTTTCTGTCTCTAGTGCTCTCATGCTAGCAAACCCCATGGCTTTTTTTGCTTTTCATAGCTGGATGCTGTTTGGCTGTCAGCTATGTTGCTGTAGGCTGGAGAGCCCAGCTGGGGGTTTAGAACCCACCCTTCTTAGGTGGAGCCCCTGGCTCTGTGCCTTTGGCTGTTGCCACCAGTGGGAGCCCAGCCAGCCCTCTTGTGTCTCCTCAATTCCTACCAGTCACGTTGTAATGAAGCGTCCTCTTCTGTTCTGTCTGTGGTTTTAAGGCTTCTTTCCAGCTAGTGTTCTGTTGGTTATTTCAAATGATATTTTTCCCAATTAAGTTGTAATTCCAGATTGGTCCTCGGAGGATATTAGTGTAGCTCCACTTACTCCTCTGCCACCTTGTTCCCTCTAATGCTATTTTTTCTTAACAGAAAGATAATCTCTCCCAGTGACTGTCCTATTCATTCTCAAGTTTCCTTTTAGAAGGGGCAATATATGATGTAGTAATATAACACCATGTAGATTTACTTTTAGAATCCCTATCTTTTGGTTGTACATTGGGTATTTTATAAAATTATATTTTCTATATGTTGGCAGTAATTTTATTTCATTTAAATTGTGCATCTAATGTGGCCATGAGGATTCACTGCCAATATTGGCACTTGGAACCTAAGCTATAGTCATTTGTGTAGATATGTGCAGAGTTAAGAAAAAAAAGGTCAAAATTAAAAATACTTTTTATTTATGACTTGGAACAATCAAATCTGGTACTCCTAAAGATTATTAGACACAATTGAACAGTCCTAGCAGTTAACTCTTCTACTTAAGATTTCATAGCTATCTGGAGACTTACCTGGAACTGGAACTAAGAATCTCAATTAAGAGTTCAACACTTCATTACAACCTATTATGTGCTGTGTACATTAATTTGTTCAACATATATTTATTATTCACAATACTTGGATCAGAGTACCTAATGCTACAGCATACTGCAGAAATACTAAAATTTACAGAGATATCTATAGTTCTGGAATAGATTAAAAATATATTTCCAAGTCTCTTTGTTACTGTTTGGTAGCATGCTGAATCCCTGAATTTTGTAACTTACTCATTTAGAAAAATTTATTTTCTTCATTATTGGCTCATTCTTACTCTACTCCCCATCTCAATGACTGCTTGCCAGGTAATTATTCCAATTACTAAGATACTTTTTTATATGCTTTATATATACTATTATATTTAATATCTATCTCAAACTATTATTAGGCATCAAACTCAGTTTATATTCTCTAGCTAGTAAGAGGTTGAGCTAAGTTTTTATCTTTGCGCTTTATAACTTATGCCTACACCAACTGATAGGCCATACTTTCTTCTGATTATTTTTCTTGACCTGTCACATTAAATGTTTCCTGATTTTTGACTGCATGAATTTTTTTTTCACATAGGAACTATATATGGATTTTTGATCTCTAGATTTGCACTGTCATTTTCAATATGGTTTTTTAACTGTAATTCCCTGTCTATAGCATTTTTCCAAGTCTATTTTCATAACTTTCCCCTCACAACCACAGCTTGTGACCAAGGGCTGCCAATAAGTTATCCATAAGATACTTTGGGGTATTCCTAGGTGAAATATTTTTGATTATTAACATACACATATAGTTATAAAGGTGAATTATTTATCAAATGTTAGTTATTTTATAATATACATAAAGGATTTGGTTCCTCTGATAACAACAATTGAGGTAAGGGACCAACACAGAACTTTGCCTTTCTGTTCTGAAATAGCTAGTATTATTGATACTATAATTGTGATTTAAAAAAAACTGAAAACATCATTGATTTTATTTTTTCATAATGGCTTATCAGGTTGTATCTGATGAATCTGTACTTTTCAAGATATACAAGACAAGAATCGCTGGCCAACTATCTTTATCTTGGTCTTTTGCATTGATGAGAATAATATAGATGGAGTCTGTACTTACAGCTATTTTATGTTTAGTTTATCCATGGCTTTGGGATAAATATATTAAGATTTGTCTGATTTAATTTGACTTGGTAGTTCTAGTAATAACATTGTTGATTAATATTTATTTCCCCATATAAAACATTCTTCCTGGCTTCTGGAGACAATTCAAAACCTTGACTTCAGGCTTTGACCACTAATATTCAGTATCATCACTCATAATCCCTTTTCTCCTTGTTAAGAGAAAAATAATAATTTCATGTTAGAATGGTGATATTTGCAATGTGATTTAGAAAGTTTTTTTTTTTTTTTTTTTTTTTTTTCTCATACATTGAGAGCAATGGAAGGAAGCTTCAGTCTAAAGCCAGGACAGAGGATTTTCTCTGTCTATGCATAGCTGGACCTTCCTCTGGGTTAGCCAGAGTACTAGCCTTGGAGTTTATCTTATCCCCAGAACTCTGGAACACTGTGGTTCCAGAGGTAACCAACTTAGCAACTTTGAGCAGGCTGATGTTACTCCCATATGTAACTCTCAGACATAGAGCTTCTTTTGTTCCAATGTGTATGTGAGACTACCCTTGCTGTAAGTTTAGTGCACCACTACTGTTGTGGAGAGTGGACAAACCTAACACCCTCTAGTGCCCAGCTGAGTGGAAGCAGGAGAGTGTATGTAGGAATGCCCAGACTCTGTGGTTGTTAACCTAAGCACAGCTGTGGAAAGGGTGGCACAACCAAGGGTGAGTACTCCAACAGTTTTAGCTGCCTGGCTCTATGGTTGTTCACTTGCTGCTGCAATAAAACATGAAAACCCTCCTGGAGGCTTGGCACAAGTTCTTCTTTGCCCCCCAGGTAAAGGCTCCCCCACTATCATCACTGGTCATGCACCCAGCAAGGGTAAATCTGACAGCTTATAAATAAAAAAGAGTCAGGGCTTCTTCATTCTGATACATTATAAACTTACTAGTTAGAAAAAAAATTATTGTTTCTACTTATTTTCTCATTAGGCTACTGCTCTGCATCTTTAAATTTGATGGGTTCTTAAAATAGTAGTAAAAAGTTAAATAGTTACAATAATAATAAAAAGTCCTCACAAACTGCCTATATATGAATAAATGCATGCAGCTAATTAAAAGTACAAAAGTATTCCTTTTGAATGATCTCTTAAGGCCCAATAGTCATTCATCTGAACAAAAATTCCTTAAAATTCAGTCAAATTTAAAACCTCATAGTGGATATTAAAAATGAAAACATGTATTTAATGGATTTAAATTCACCTTATTATTTCAATTTGAATTTGCCTTTATTTAGATACATACAGACAAATATAACTGTATTTACAATAACCAACTTACAAATAATGCACAGGACAATGTAAGTTCCTTTTTATAGAAAATTATCAAATAAACACATCAAACCAAAGATCAATATTATATTACTTTAATAACACCTTTAAGATTTATCTTGAATATGTCCAATTTCCTACCAACTGTCTGTGTAATTCAACAGTCTACCAGCAGGAGGTTCCTGGCCAGATAAAACTCATAACTAGTACTCATTTTCTTTTCACTTTTTGAAGCAATTTAAGTATTGATTCTAATGCTTAAAGACAGCTTAAATTTCAGGTATCCAGATACCTAATTCTTATGCTACATTTTTATGAGGACATTGTTCAACTTATAAGTTCCTATAATTAAGTTCTCAATTTGATTTTTGAAGAAACAGGTGAAAGTTTGAGGTCAGGTGCATGTGTTTTAATGCTTTGTTAGTTTGAATTATCTTCTGGTAGAATTCAGGATCTCATTATTTGTTTGCCAATCAGTATATTTCAGACACATGCAAATTATTTCTTAATATTTAATATTTAGATGGGTATATTTTCCTAAATTATTAATATTATAATACTTGGCAGAAATATACATGTTTACTTTATGTTTATCCTCAAATTGTATAAGGAGAATGAGTAGATGGACAATTACACTAAAATTTTAAGCAGGGGCATCTGTGAAACTGAAAAACAGCAGTAATTGACATCCACTCTAACCATATTTCTACATTAAGGTAATAGAATCTAAAAAACAAAGTTCCTATTCCATTATATTTGCTGTTGTAGTGTATGGCTCAATGTTTCAAGCTAAAAATCATACTGCATTATGATTAATAAGGAAAAGTTCCTGCTCTTCTCTCTCATCCACAGCCTTGAAGACATGAAGAGATACTTGCAAATCTTACCATTTTTGAAGTGCCCATAAACACAGAGTTTGAATGAATATTGGAATCAATACAGAACTAGTTTCTATTGATCTGTATTTATTCTTGAGTAGACATAAAAATCCAGAGTTTATTTTCTGCACAGTAAAACAGTGTTTTGTTTTCTTTCTGAAATATATTATGAAAATATCAAAGGAAAAGCCAATATGTAAAATGGTAATGCCTTCCAGCATATGGTAAAAATAACTACTAATTGCTAATATAAAATTGCCTGAGAGTCAATAGACATGCACTGGAGATATGGATCCTCACTACCTCTACTGCCAGATGAGTATCAGCATTTGGGATCACCAATCAGTGTATTTTTAAGTATATTTGATCTCAATATGGAGTCTCAAATATGAGCACAAAAGATTTATAAATGTAGTAAAATTATTTCATTATATATTGACTTTTATAACAGAAGTAAAGACATATGCTACTACATAATAATATTAAGAATAACATTTAAAAAGCATGGGTTTATTTCTATTAATATTTATTTCTGGAATTGATTTATATAATGACACCTTTTATTTCAACTAGTAAATATCTATTTCTTCTCTCATTGTCAAGAGTTCCAGTGGTATCCTTTAATTTAAAAGGGATTCAAAAGAAAAGTGATATTTCAAGTCTTCAAAAAGATTATATATAAATCCTATGATAGTCATCTTAATTATCCTGTTGATTCTTCTGTTCTCACACTGATTCATTTTTCAAATTAGAAGATGGCAGAATCACTATTATCAGTATGGTGATATCATATTATCATATTATCAGTATGGTGATACAATTAATTAATTAAATCTAGCTAGCATTCAGACTAATTAATGGGTATTTTTACCTAAAAAACTGTGAATAGTTCTTGCACTCAAGAAGAGGTATTTTCTTACATGGTATTATATTTAAAACTATACATTATATACCTTGGAGAGTTACAATAAAGGTAATTTTTAAATCATTGTAAAAGTGAGATTTGTTGATATCATATAATTCAATTAAATATAATTAATATGTACAAATTGTTGATTAATTATCAGACACTACTTTATGTTATAAGTATTAGGTGATACAATTCTTCAAAATCATGTAAAATGCAATTCTTGACACTGAAGAACTGAATTGAATAGAAAATAACATCTGAATAGACAAGTTAGCATGGCAGTTAATGTCATATTCCAAAAGATATACTTCATGCTATAGATGTTCAGAAATGGGACTAATGCCTTTCATTTGGTAATATAATACTGTTTGGTTTTATCTACAGAAGCAGTCGAAAGGTTTACTAAAAGTAAACTACCTCAAATTTTTATTTTTATTTATAAGTTGTAAAAGAGTTAAGAAAGACAAGCAGAAATGGAGGAGGTGTTAGAAAACTAAGTCAAATAACTATTAAAACTGAAGATTAATTATAACATGGTGGACAGTGTATAGAACATGGGTTCCCTGAGGGTAGGGGACGCCACTGTCACCCCCAAATCTGGCAGGGGGCAGAAAGGGAGCAGGAGGTGGGTCCACAGAGCAGAAAGTACAGTTGAAGACGCTATGTAATGAAGGCAGATTAACAGTGTGCCCTCCTGAAGGGAAGAAGGCTGCCACCCAGAGTGAATTGTGTGACTGTGAAATGTATAATAACTTGTGACATAGCAAGGTGGCAGGGGAAGCTCACACCACAGGATGGATGTTCGCTCCCAGTGCCTGTCAGTGGCTGGGAACTCTTGCCCCATTAAAGATGGCAGCTGAAAAAGAGTCAAACACGCTGGGGAGCTGACAAAAATGATGGACACAACACACCATAGGAAGAGCTGAGTCAGCATTTACAGTTGGGGCAGGAGGGTATAAAAGTCAATCTGCTGGAGGTCGGCCTGTCTGCCTGCGTGCCTGGAGGTGTGCCTGAGGAAGACGGTGACAGAGCTGAGGGAGCTGCGGGACCTGCCTGGCCACCTGGGCTCCTGGGAGATGCTTGGAGCTGAACTGTTACCAGCAATGCTGAGGTACTGACTTGCTGCTTTCCTGAAGGACCACAGAGGTCCCGCTCTTGCCTCTGGGAAGTGTAACACTGCACGTGATTTCCTGAACATGGAGACTGAGAGGAGCGCACTTCACATCCTGAAGGAGAGTGCTGCTGTGAGAGGATGGCTATTCTGAAACCCACAGTGCACATTCCCCGGGGGAATGGAGATCTGTTTGCATGACTAGCTGATGGAAGGATAAGAATATGGGGACATCTGGGCATGGATTTGGCTTATAGGCCTTTAGGGGAGCAAGGGAAGTGCTGGGTCTTCTGAGAGAGAAGGGCTCTGACAGCAGTGCTCTCTGCCTGCCCAAGTTTGACCCCTGTTAATAAAAACCTGTGTCCTTCAACACAAATTGTTGAGTCATACAGATTCAAGGCCCCAGTGGCCCCAGTCTGTTTGCAGGATTACAAGGGATTCCCAATGTAATCCAGCTGTGAGTATCTTGAAGTTTGATCTATTGAACTATTTACTTGGTACTTTTACTAGGTGAATCCTGAGGTCACTGGTATGAACAAAAGCAATGTGATCTAAGAGATTACAAAATGCCACTTAGGTGGAATTTTATGAGTGGAATTTAAAAAATTTTACAATAGATATCAAATGAACACATTTATAAATAAGTACTAAATATTGTATTTCTTACAGCATTTCACATTTTTTTGTTATGGTTATACATCTCCATATGCACTTGCTTATTCTAAGTTCCCAGCCTCACAACTCTTTTTCAATAGAGAGAACAGTTATTACTACTATTGAGTTTTTAAAATAAATAACCTAAAATCAGAAAATTAAATGACTTGGTGGCACTATTTAAGAGCTAACATTTTATTATAGACATTGACTTGGACACATTCTCCTCCTAGAAATAAAAGCTACAAAACAACTTTAAAATCTTGCAACTCTTTTTTTCTTTGTCCACTGTTTCATAATAAACCAGAATGACTAATAGCGGGGTCATAAGAAGGGCATCAGCTAAACAGCAATGTCTTTGAAGGCAAGGACTCTTCTAATACAGTAGGAAAAAGCAGAGAAAATAATGTAGAATATTCTTTCTTCTAGTAAACTTCTGAATATCTCTCAGAATCTATTTATAATGCAAATGAGAAGAATACAGAGGATTTTCTCAGAGTTATGCATTACATTTAAACAAGTTTTACTTCATTGCTAACACACCTGCTTTCCTATGCATAATAATGAGTGTCATTGGCAATGAATTCTGTGCATTCTAAACCACAAGATGTAAGTCAAATCTTTTTAAAACCTATAACAAAATAATGTTTGGTGAGAGAAATGTAGTAACTCTGTTATTCATTCCAGGATCGGATTCATTTGTTATCCTTTGTTATTTTAATCTGGTAAATAATTTCTTCATGGTTTTCCACTTATTTACCATGTTACAAGTTTATTTTGTGCTCTTAATTATAATTGAACAGTGTGACATTACCTTTTGTTCTAATACAGGATTGCACAGGATTTTTTAGTTCTTTTGCTTACTTTCTAATATTGGGCACCAGTATTTTACATTTAATCAAGTCAATGTGACTCCAGAATATAAATATTTTGTAGGTGGATGGATTGTACATTTGGGGAAAGCCATGAGGTTACGGGTGGGGTGACAGCCAACATGGGTTATCCTTGTCCTTTCTGTCCAGGTAGCAATTTCTTTTTTGGCTCTCCAGGAACTGTCACGGCAATTTGATGGGGGGGGGGGGTCCCCAAACCATAATACAAGTTTATTATACATTTATTATAAAAAATGCAAATGTATTATTTATGTCAATATGGCTGCCAAGTCTGATTGACACCAGGTTTGTCTCAGTTACAGGTAATAGGGATGGGGAATCAGGGGAACAGGTGGTTGGTGAAAGCCAAGTCTGTGATGTTCCAGCCAAGAGGAAAAAGCGAAGATGGTTAGAGCGTGAGGCCTCACTCCTATAGACTGCTACGAAGTATCTCCCACAAACTCCTAATCCAGTGGCCTTGGACAAGTTATTCTTTGTCTCTTTTTTCTCAGCCTTCCATGGAAGGAGTCACTATCTCACAGGTTCTTGTGAACATTTAATAAATCAATGCACCTTAGTGTTCGAATGGTAACTAATACTGACAAACAAGACCTATGATGAGTATTTTGTTATAACTACAATTAAAGTAGTCTCTCAATGAAAGAAATTAGAAATAAAATGGTTAAAATAATTATTCAAGTGTTAACTATAACTTGAGATTACCTCGGATAGTGTAACCAAGCAAGCTGGGAGCCATTCTCATGTGCCTTGGTGTCTGACCCACCAATGAGTGTCGAGAGAAACAGGTCTTTATTTACAATATTCCAGCCTTGTTCAGAGCCCTGTTCTTCCATGAGACTCAGCACTTCCCTTGCTCCCCAAAAGGCTATAAGCCAAAACCAAGCCCAAAAGTTGCCCATCTCCTTATCTATGTCTAAGCTGGCTATGCAAATATTCCTCCCTCTGGGAGGTACACCTGTGGGTTGTAATGTTGCCATCCTTTTGCAGTAGGCTTCTCCTTCAGGATCTGGGGTATGTTGTTCTCAGCCTCCACATTATAATCCAGAAAATCATGTGCCATGTTACACTGGGTTGTGGTGAAGCCCAGGAAAGGCACAAGTCCTAAGGGAGTGTCCTCTTCACATGTCCCAAGTTTCAAGTCTGCTAGGCAGAGTCCTTGGTGGTTCTGGAGTCATCTGGAGCAGGCTGATCAGAGCAGCAGCATGCCTGCTTTCTTACTAGGCCAGCCGCATGGCTGAATCCTGACTGCGAACTGCACAGCTGCCTGCTCATTGCCGCTAGCTCCTGCTTCTCTTTTCTTATGGCTGCCTGCCCTTCTTTTAGATTCTGACCTGGAACTTCCTGTGACCTGAGTCTTGACTCCTCCCACAATGAGCTACATTTGCCAGTTTCCTCATGTAGTTTACATTCTTTAGGCTTTTAGGCCATCTTTAGCCAAGGCAAGAGTTCCCATCACAAGGGCTTCCAGGGAGGGCCTTCACCCGTTATGGCTGTGTCAAGAATCAGGATACATTCTGAAAGTCACCTAGGCCTTACGCCCCAGGATTGTAGCACAGCTATTATCTAGTTACCAGCTTGCCAAACATATGCCAAGTATTTTAAGCCTATGGTCCTCTTCTCCCATCCCCCAAACCATGGACTGTGTGGGATATCTGTTTCAAGAACCTCTTTCTCTGTACCCCATTTCAATAGTTTTATTTAAAACATATTAACTTTGCATTTTAAGAAACTTTCAAACACCTTTACAAATAAACCAATATTTTACAATAAAAATTAAAAGTGTAAAAGTCCACTTAACCATCACTCTAACTGATGAAAACCAACCGTACAATGGCCTGTCTACTGACCATGGAATACAACATTCTTGCAACAATTTTGAAAGCTGACTTCCTGCAATATTGTTTCAGCGAGGATTAGCTGGGAGAGGCTGTCCTTTAAAAAACAAACAAGTTGGGACACATAACCAGGTTGCAAGCTGGGTCTCCAGCCAGGTCCCCAGCTGGAGGTAGATGAAAGGCAACCATACATTGATGGTTCTCTCCCTTTCTTCCTCCCTCCCTTCCCTTCCCTCTAAAAACAATGAATTTTTAAAAATCTTTAAAACAAGAATACAAAATAAAACAACAAAAAGCACTATCTCAAGCTAAAGGGTTTAAAACACATAAAAAAAAGGTGTATTTTTTTTACTACATTTCTATCACAAATCACCAAGGTAGGGAGAGTGTGGTTTGCATTGGACTTTCTACGGAAGCCAGGTTGAGAATCGGTACCAACTCAAATTCCCTCTTATGCAAGAGTAAGGGAAGATCTAGGCAGCTTTGTTATTGTCAGTTAAATGCTTTGACCTGAAAGTGTAACACTTTCTTTAACAACTTATTGATCAGAACTAGTCATGTGGAAATACCAAACAAGAAGGAAAACTTGGTGTAGCCAAATGATTTTACCTTTTTTTGTAAAAGTGTGAAAAATTAGGAAGTTAAGTACTTAGCAATATAAGATTTAAATGCCAATAGGATAAAGATTCCATCATGTTATAAAATGCCTATCACACCTTTCAAAATAAGGGGCTCAAGAAAACTAAACAGGAGAAATATGGAGGTCAAACAGCTGAAAAGAGAATGATGTAACCAATTTAATCACTTGTCATATCCACATGAATATCAAATAAGATTACCAAATCAACGTACTATAAACTGAGCTCCTAAGTCACCCCTCTCCCACAGCAAATGTTTCTTTTCCATCTCTGCAAGAGACCATTTTATTTTTTAAGTTGCTCAAGGTGAAAAACTCAAGAAAGAGACAACATGAAACACAGTAAATTATTTGGTAATTCACAAAGATATTTTCTTTCTAGATCACTCAAAATGATTAACTTTTTAAATTAAACAAATAAATAAAACTGTCTATTCTCTTATAAAGAGCAGACCAATAGTACAAAAATACTTTGCCCTTTTTATAGAGAGAAACCCAAATCCTCATTTTGTACTAGTGTGCTTTTAGTATTAAAACACATTCTTTTAAAAATGTAAATACTTTCCAATTTTAACCAGCTTAACCACACATAATTTTTTTTTCCTTTCCACAAGCTTCCACAGCTTTTTTACATGCATTCAGATTTTGTCCTTCTTCATGCTTCTCATTCTAGAACACACAGATATTTTAATTTTCTTACCTACTTTTCATACACAGTTGTTTCCTTTCAACCTTATCTCTAAGTAGTTTTAATTATACATATTGATTATAATTCTTAACTATTAGAATCCATTATTTCTAGTGAAAACTAATAAGTTAGATATTGTAAATTGTCTGTTACTCTAGAATTCTGTGAATTGGCAAATTTATTAATACATTTCCTAATTCCTAGATATATATTCTTCCTCATAGTAACTTTTTCAGTGTAATGCAAAACATGCTTGCTGATGAACTCAAACATCTTTGACTTCTCTGTAAAAGAAAGTCCAAGAAGATCATCTTATGTTAAGTAATTAATGATTCAGTGTTTTATCTTATTTTGAAGTGATCTAGATATTCAACGAAGAGCCATCATTTAATTTATCTCAGTAAAATTGTAAAGGTTCAAGTTATCAGGAAGATTTTAAAAACTATTTAATTAGCATAAAGCATAATTGTTTAAAAGTTCATTTATAAATTTTCATCTGAACTTCATTTAATTCACTTGTTCTTAACAATTACATTTAAATTACTTATTAAAAGTCCATGAGATTTTAAACATCTAACCTTCATCTATGTGCTCATTCTTATTGACAAATTCTATACCAGGAATAACATGAACTTATTCGGCTTTTAGTAAGCCCAAGTAGAAAACAAGCATTATATTTCATATTGATAACTCTAGAGACATGTCAGTTTTAATTAAGCCAGCATGTTTAGATGCATTTTTATTTACCAAAGATTATCCTAGATGATGTGAATTTGTAAAACATTTGGGTTAGTTTTTATGTTTTTGAGAGCACACTTGATTTATATGAATGCTTGCTTGTCTCTAAGCCAATTAAGTAGAGCTCTTTATACATTAATTTTGGTAATACCATATGGAGGTAAGGAAAAAACACACTGAAGTTTAACATCATTATCTCACTCATTGACACCCTTCTTTACTCATTATTCTCTGTCTAGTGTAAAACAACTACACTGTAAATTAGCTCTCAAAAATTTAAAAACAAAAATATCAGATGTTTTCTGGTGTATTTAGGAACAGCTGCAATTTATACTTATTTTTTATAATAGGTATGTATCAGGTGTATGGTTCTTCTGTCATATACATTAGCATACACTGTATATAAACATACACAGGGTACTCATGATAACATGGCAATAACTGCATCTCATTTCATGTGCTTCTTATTGATTTTGAAAAACTATGTTTCCAAGGTTATGATTTAACATCATTGTTTCAGATATAAAGTATTAAATTCTGAGAGTAACCATCACATCAAAGAAATATGATGTTAGAGCAACTATAGTTTCTGGACTATGCAGGGCTAAGAGCTAAGGAAATTTTGGACTTCAATACCATCCCTTTATGTACAGTTGACAATGCGAAGGTGTGTGATGCAGATCCTGATGTTACCACACCAACAAGAAAAATGCATAAGGTATGCAAGGATTGCACAAGGCAAGATGTTGTACAGAATCCAGATCATCAATGAAAAATCCAGGAAAGTCAATGCACTCCATAGGAAGAGAACTACAGATGTTGGATGCAACAGTTCACAAAATTATTGCTGAAGGTATCAGATGCAGACCTTATGTCCTTAGAAGAGGCCACAGCAAAGGAAAGGCACTTTGAAAAAGCAAGGAAACTGCTAACAAAATTGAAAAATCCCAAAGGAAAAAACCTTCCAATCTTCTTCTCCAATGCAAAGAATTTTCAGCAGGACCAAACAGTCAACAGAAGAAACAACAGGTGTCTCTGTGAAAATCTTAATGAAGTCCCAATTGTCATGAAAATGAAATTTCCTGCTACAGTGATGGTGTTAGGTATTGTCAGCCATGAACGAGATATCATGACCCTACATTTTTTCCACAAGGCTTTAAGGTGACTGCTGAGGTTTACCTTGACATTTTGAGAGAAGTAATGTGTGAGATGATACTTACTGTTGTTTCAATGATTAGCATTTTCCTTATGATTAATACTGTTGAGCATCTTTTCATGTACCTGTTGGTAACCTGTGTGTCTTCTTTAGAAAAGTTTCCATTCAAATATTTTATTCATTTTTAAATGAAATCATTTAATTTTTTGGCCATTTATTTCTGTGAAGTCTTTATATATTTTGGTTATTAACCTTTTGTCAGATATGCACAAACATTTCCTTCCATTCAGTAGTTTTTCTTATTGTTTCATTAGTTTCTTTGCTGTACTGAAGACAATCTTTTTTTCTAGTGTCCAAGGTGATTGCAAATGAGGTGCCAGTTTCTGAGTCATTGTTTTTATTGGACCCCTAGGAGGGTGCAATGGTGGAAGCCCCAGTTTCTTTTAGGTTTCTGGCCTTGGAGCTGTTGCTCCACTAATTTAATGGACTCTTGTTATAGTCTTGTAGTTTCTTAAGAGTGGAGAGGTAATTCAGGTAAAAGAGTAATAGACTGAGTATTAAGAAAAATAAGTTAGAGTCTTATCAGTAATAAGACTTATCAGGATAATAAGAATCTTGTCAGTCTTATACTGTAGTCTTTTGTTTTAGATATCACTTGTATTTAGAAATCTTGTCTTTAGTTGTTTTTTGTTTGTTTGTTTGTTTGTTTTTTTGCCTTTGCAATGAATCTTTCAATGCAGCTATTTGGGAATCTTGAAATCTTTTAGGACCTTCTGCATATCAACTAAAATGCATGTCCAATTCTGTTTGACTTGAGAGCCCTTGCTTTCAAATGTACTTCTTAAATTTAAAAAAAAAAAAAAAACTGTTTAATGAAAGATTCCTCATAATAGAGTTTATAATTCTAAGTTATCTTAGTGAAATTTTGCCACTTTTGTACATATCTACAGCTTCTGTGACCACTGTTCTTAGACAGAAAATGAGTAGTTGTGCCAGAAGGTGGCATCTACAACTCTGTAAAACCTGAGGGTTCCATTTATTTTGCTATTCCGTGTGTGTCTTGACCAAAATTAATGTTAAAGAGGGATGTATTAATGGCTTGGAGATTTTGTTATGTTTGACAGTGTACTTTGTAGCACAGAAATTTTCTTGAGGTTGGCAGGTGACCTAGGGTTGGTTTAATCTATTCTGTAACCAACATATCCTAGATAGGGAGGCTTAGAAGTTGGTGCTGAGTGCTCTAACAGTTTTTTAAGTGCATGACTTATGCCCACCAACTTTGTGACTTTGGCTTTTGAAGTTACCATGAGATATTCCTTTTACTTGTGAGCAAATTAGTGGACACTAAGAGGAACCAAAGACACAACTGTGGACACAAGCAGAAATCAACAAAACAGTACTGCAGATTGACCAGAAGAAGGCCTTAAGTACATTACCAACAAAAATAGCACTGTGGACCTAACAGATTAACCAAGAGTTAGGGATTTGTGTTCCAGGTGGAACTCTATGCCAGTTCGAACTCACCCAGTAAATCCGAGACTGGAACCATAGACTAGCCAAGTGCTATGGACTGATACAGTTGGGCACTGAGACTTAGCATAAGCAACTGCATTTTGGGTCTATTGTCTGCTTTATAACACCTACTAATACCCTCTCTGCTCACTCTGACCTAGATGTTCTATGTTTTGGGCTATTTGCACTTCTGTTTCCTTTCCCCAAAATAGTCTTCCTTTATATACCAATATGACTGACTTACTCCCTCTCCACCTTTAGGTATTCAGTAAAATGTCACTTTCTCAATGAAATCTTTCCTGACTACTCTACTTAATTTTGCAAATCCCAATGCTTCTTTTCATGCAAATCCCCAACCTCCTTCCAAAATCTCTCTGATTTCCCTCTTCAGCAAATATCACCATTGTCCATACCATGTGTTAAATATTTACTTGGTTTTTGTCAGATTTTCCCACCAAATGAAAACTTATATGGACTTTGTTAGTAAAAGTACTCTTCTGTGTTGACTGACTGAATTGTGTATTCTCAACAGCATTATTTTGAACTGTGATGAAAATATGATATTTTAAAATCTTATTCAAATTTTTATATTTGGTTTTAAAGTGTTTATGAATATTTATCCTAGCTGCTTCTATGGTATTTAATTCTATATAGACAAAAGTTAACTATCAGTGAGAAGTTTGTAATGTTAAATAAATCAGCTTGCTATTGATTTAGAAACATCTGAAAGACCTCTGGTTTGGTGTTTTAGAAACAACTATAAAATAACAAAAAGTCACATACTAGAAAATACAATTGCCAATTTTTTGTATCATTGAAAAGCTTTTAGGTTTTTTTGCAATGGACACTGAGTAAAGTGCCGATAAGAAATTATGTTGCTTCACACAAATGTTGAATTCAAATTAGAGATGCCTGATTTTACATATAAGTTAGGTTCTAAAATAAATACTTATGGCACATATAGTCAATATTCCCTTCATGATTTTGTAATTGCTCTTAAAGTATATAAAATCTAATTGAGTAATATTCTATGTAAATAGTTAACATGTGAACTAATGTAGTATTTTACAAAATACATATTCAAATTCTAAGAGTTTAAATTATATTTATGTGTATATATACACACATATATAGTATATATAGTATATATATACACATATTATATATAGTATATGTATATAGTAATCATATATAGTTCAATTTAGTTAAAAAGTATAACATTGGAATCTCACAGTTCAGATTTAAGATATTTATAATTAATACACGGGTTATTGCCTAGATATTTTAGGAATAATTCAGATCTCTAGATATGATTCAATGGATAATAAAATACTGAATAATGTTAAAATAGTAAAATGTAAATTTCTTCTAAGTAATATAGTTTTCAAATGATAAAGTTTAGCAATTTATTTTGTATAAATAATGATTTTTAAAAATCTTTCTAGAAAACTATATAATGTTTGATTTTTATCACCAAATTCTTTCAGCTGATCACCAAAAATTAATTTTGGTTTGGCTGACTACATTAATGCTTACTTACAAGGGGTGTTTTCACAGATATCTCTTGATCATTAATATGATCTTTCCCCAGTGACATACATACATACATATATAAATTTCATATTCAATATTGAAGCATTTTAATATAACTGTGTATGGTTTCATTGACATTAGTTTAGTATACAGTGTTCAGTATATTTAAGGTGTTACAGAAATCTATATATTTTAAGATATTTGTTCTAAAATTAATTTAAAAAGCTATACTTTGAAAGGTTGTAAAATTTGCATTATTAGCACTAAAAACATAGGTTCTGATTTCATTATGTAATGCTATTAAACTTTTAAAAACAGGCTTACCATGTTATTAGCCGAGTTTCTTTACAACATATTAATTGGGAAAGCCACATAAACTGCACACTTGAAACTTGGCACCTTAGAATTTCTCTTCCAATCTAAATACTGTTATCCAAAGAGTGTTCCATACAGATTTAAAAACTCATAAATATTTTAAAAGTCAGCTGGTGGTCCCTGAATCACCAAGTGGAGCTATTCCCCATTTATTAAAATTATAGCAAAGGCAACTCACTAAAAGAAGAGTAAAAAATAGTAAGATTAAGACCTCACGATATGTCAGATACTATGCTAGGAATATTATATACATTTTCATTTTAATCTTTGCACAATATTTTAGAGGTGCTAAACTCATGCTAGTAATATAGATGACTGAATTAGAGGCAACTCATATAAACACAGGCTATAGCAAAAAAGCCTCAATTTCTGATTAATTTATTGCTTTTGGTGTTTCTGTCATTAAAAATGATAACATTAAGAACTCATGGACATGGACAACAGCATGATGGTGGGGAGCTGAATGGGGGTGGTATAAACAGGTTAAATGGCAATGGAAAAAATACAATAGAACATTTTTTAAAGAATAATAACAGAGTGATGAAATGCCAGGCACTAGGCAATGTATTTATTTACACATTTATTTACCATAATAGCCTCAACAAATAACTGCTATTTTTATCCTTATTTTATAGACAATAAAACTGAGGCTCAAGAAGGCTAAATACATTTCCCAAGGTTACACAAATAGAAAACAGATGCTTGAGAGTTCCTTTCAGTTCTCTCAAACTAAACATGCAACTGGTAGGTCTACCTCCCTTTGAGGTTAGTGGCTAACTCAAAATATCCAACTATGGACCTGAAAAGTATGAGATAAGAACACTCCAATACTTTTTGTTATATGACCAGAGGAATGTGACTTTCTTTATATTTAGTATAGAAAAGAAGAATTCATTCCTCAAATGATTTTGTGAGTATTGGTGGGAATGCATACTGGTACAGCCACTATGGAAAACAGTATGCAGTTTCCTAAAAATTAAAAAACGAAACTGCCTTTTAAGCACATGGGTGTCTGGGAATATATCCTAAGAATCCTGAAACACCAATTTGAAAAAAATATATGTACCCCTATGTTCATAGCAGCATTATTTGCAATAGCCAAGACCAAGAAAGAGCCTAAGTGTCCATAAGTAAATGGGTGAATAAAAAAGCTAAGGTATATTTTCATAATGGAATATTATACAGTCATAAAAAATGAAGAAACTTTTACCTTTTAAAATAGCATGGATGGATGTGGAGAACATCATGCTAAGTGTAATAAGTCAGTCAGAGAAAAATAAATACCATATGGTCTCAATTATATGTGGAATCCAATGAACAAAATAAAACAGCCTGACAGCTGTCACAAGGGAGAGGGGTACTGAATGAAAGAAAGGATTAGCCACAGAAAAAGATGTATAACCCATAAACATAGACAACAGTGTGGTGATTGCCTGAGAGTGGGTGGGGAGCAAGTGCTGGGTGGAGGTAGGCAAAGAGGAGAAAATGGGGACATCTATAAAAATAAAATATAGCAATAAAATAAAAGAAAATATCACTGTGGGTGTTTAAGTAAGGAATTAATTTAATGCACTTAGCATATCACTGAGGAACCTTCATCTTACCTCTCACCAGCGGAGGAATAACGAAAATGGTTTCCTCATCATGGTGAAATACTAAGTCAAAGCTGTATCTTAAGCTTTGCCACAGATGTCTTTCAAAATGAACTGGGCTTAAAGAAGTTAGGTAATTATTTAAAAGGCACAAATGCACTGGGGGTACAACACAAAGAATAATAAAACAAAACCACAAAACATAAAGAATGTAAGTCATCTCATAATGATTGAATTAGCACCATCTGGCTTTGGAATATCAATAGAAACTTTACCAAAAATGTATCTCAAATAATATCTCCATTGAATTTTGTATTTAGAAAACCTACTTTAGTAATATAATCATCTAAGTATAATTAAACTGTGAACTTATAAGTTTATTAATTCATATGATAGTCCTTCCTACAAATTGAATATACAAAGCAAATGACAAAATTTCAGATAACCACTGTTAATTGTTTCTGATTAAAAATCCTTTACTGTTTTATTTATCCATTGTCCAACATGTTACAAAATATTTAGCATTTAAGCCTTCTTATAAACCATATAGCAAAAGGTCATAAATTATGTGTTTATTTAAAATAACTAGCCCCTGGCTGGTGGCTCAGTGGATAGGTGCCAGCCTGAGAACCCAAAGATCACTGGTTCAATTCCCAGTTAGGGTACGTATTAGGTTGCAAGCCAGGTCTCCAGCCAGGCCTGTAGGTGGAGGCAGGTGAAAGGCAACCATACATTGATGTTCTCTCCCTTTCTTTCTCCCTCCCTGCCCTTCTCTCCCTAAAGATAATAAAATCTTTTTAAAAATAAATAAAATAGCTCTGCATATTTGACACTATACTTGTTTCGCTAAGAAAGTAATTAAATCTTTATTAAAAAAATACCACTGTGTGTTACATAACAGTTGTAACAGAATAATTATTTATCATATTATTTTGGCTAAGTTAGTCATTATTCTTAAAACAAATTAAACAATACAAAAACTTTTCTGCTTTTTTTTGATCTGCACAATCCAGTTTGTTTTTCATAGTTCAAACCACATTTCAATGGCAATGGAAAATTTAATAAAAGTTTAGTAGATAGAGAGTTCCTACTAGCACAAGATGTATTGTCAGGTTCTGAGAGGAGTAGAAAGATAAATAAAATTTGGTTGGTGATTTCTAAGATTTTTATTATATTATGTGTCTGGAATGCAGGTTATATGATATGAAGAAATGGTGAAGTAGAAAATTAGATTTGAAAGGGACACTCAGGCTATATCATAACAATTGTTCCATATTGTGATTAAAGAGGAAGGGCACTATAGTCTAAAAATATATTTTGAATTTTTCTATACTCTCAGGATATTTTGCAAAGATAGTCCAGGTATGAATTTACATACACTCTCAAATAATAAGTCACTTTATGCTTTAGCTCAAAATGAAGATAATGAGGTTTTTCTTAGATTTTTTTCAGGTATTATTCCATTTTTTTTTTCTTTTGGAATTTTTCATGTTCTTAAAATGTGAGATTGTTTCATTTGTACAACTAAAAATTTACATACTTGGAAAATTTTATGCATGACATTTACATTTATGACATTAGTTCATTCATTAAAAATTTCCATCACCTTGTACTTTTCCTTACTTGAAATTATGTTTTCTATAATTTATTTTATCACAGAATCTGTCATCAGAAGAGGGGCTAAGGCAACTTTCATTTGGCTTAACATTCGTTTCTAGTGCTTAGAATAGTTACTGTACACAATAGATACACAAATATTTAGAAAGTGAAAAACAGACTTGTCAGTACTTGAAGTCCTAGTACAAATATATGTTGTTTTAACATAATTTAGATTTGAAAAATCTATGCTGAAGAATAATAAATGAGAAATATATATTTCATGAAAATAGATAAAACAATTGCAACTGTATTCTGAGACATTAAGATATAAGATTTCAGGTATAAATTATATGTCACTTATTGATGTTAATATAGACTGTGAAAGTCCTCCAAAATATTTCAATGAAATGATTGTGTATCAACTAAAATATAAATGTTAAGAAGCTTATGGCCTTGCATAGTGAAACCAGCCAAGGGAATGATATTTTACCTGAAAATGTAAATTTCTGAGACAATGTTCTTGGATTGTAATAATGTAATAACAAGAACAACAAAAAACATCAGGAAAATATTTTATTTATAAAAACTGCCATATAATGACATACAGATAATAATTTTCAACTACCACTATTTAAATAATCATATTTCCTCCTCTCTGTCATGAGGGATTTTCCCCTCCAATTTAAAATATAGTTTTATTTCTTCATTTCCAATTTGGATGCCTTTTACTTTGTCTTCTTATCTTATTGCTATGGCTTGGACTTCCAGTACCATGTTGGGAGGTGAAAGCAGACATTTCTGTCTTGTTCCCAGTCTTAAGGGGAATGTTTATGGTTTTTGCCCATTAAGTATAATGTTGGCAGTGGGTTTGTCACATATAGCCTTTATTATATTTGGGTATGTTCCCTCTCTTCCTACTTTTAAGAGATTTTAAAACTGTAAATGGGTGCTGGATTTTATCAGATGCTTTCTGCATCCATTGATATGATCATGTGGTTTTTAATTCCTCATTTTGATTATATGATGAATCACATTTATTGATTTGCAAATATTATACCAACTTTCCATTCTCAGAGTAAATCCTACTTGACCACAGTGTATGATCTTTTTCATGCATTGCTGTATTCAGTTTGCTAATATTTTGTTGAGGATTTTAGTGTTTATGTTCATCAGGAATATTGGCCTATAATTTTGTTTCTTTGTAGTGCTTTTATCTGATTTTGGATTTAAGATAATGCTGGCCTCGTAAAATTAGCTGGGAGCCTTGTTAGTTCTTAGCAGTTTGGTAAAATTCACCTATGAAGCCATCAGTCTGGGACTTTGTTTGTTGGGAGTTTTTTGATTACTACACCAATTTACGTATAATCTGTCTTTTCGATTTTCTGATTTAGTTTTAGAAGATTGTATGATTCTAGGAATTTGTCCATTTTGTCCAGATGATCCAGTTTGTTGGTATATGGTTGTTTTTAATACTTTCTTACAATCCTTTGTGTTTCTTTGGTGTCAGTTATTATTTCTCCTCTTTCATTACTGAATTTATTTATTTAGCTGACATAGAGAAGCCAAAGATTCCAACAAGAAACTACTAGAACTTATAAATGAATTCAGCAAAGTATCAGGATACAAAATTAATATCCAGATAGCAGTTTCAATTTTATATTCCCATAGTGAACTACCAGAAAGGGAAATTAAGAAAACAATCCCATTTACAGTTGCTTTAAAGAATAAAATACCTAGGAATAAAGCTAACCAAAGATGTAAATGATCTGTACTCAGTGAATTATAAGACACCTACAAAAAAAATGAAAGAACATATTAATAATTGGAAGCACATACTGTGTTCATGGATCAGAGACATAACATCATTAAGATGTCCATACTACCAAAAGCAATCTATAGATTCAGTGCAATTATTATCAAGAATCCAGTGACATTTTATAGAACTAGAACAAATATTTCAAATATGTATATGGAACCACAAAAGATGCTACATAGCAACAGTGATCCTAAGAAAGTAAAACAAACCTAATATCAAATTATACTCTAAGGCCATAGTAATCAAAATAGCAAGGGACTGTCATAAAAACAGACATTTAGATCAATGTAACAGAATAAAGAGCCCAGAAATAAACACACACCTTTATAGCCAATTAATATTAGACAGAGGAAGCAAGCACATACTATGGCTAAAGATGCTTTATTTAAAAACTTGTGTTCAGAAAATTGGACAGATACATGCAGAAAAATTAAACTAGACCACCTTCTTACACAACACAAAAGAATAAATTCAAAATGGATTAAAGACTTAAATGTTTGAGCTGAAACCATAAAATTCCTAGAAGAAAACATAGGCAGCAATATCTCCCACATTACTCACGGCAATTTTTTATCTCATACATCTTCCCAGGCAAGGGAAACAAAAGAAAAAACATGGGACTACATCAAACTAAAATGTTTTAGCACACCAAAGGAAGATATTAAGAAAATAAAAAGAATTCCGAATGGGAGAAGATACTTGCTAATACATCTGATAAAATGTTCATATACAAAATGTATAAAAAACTTACAAGTCTCAACACCAAAAAACAAACAACCCAATTAAAATATGAACAAAGGACCTGAATAGGCACTTGTCCAAAGAGGACATAAAGATAGCCAATAAATACATGAAAAGATGATCAACATCACGAATCATCAGAGAAATTGCAAATTAAAACCACAATGAGATATCATCTCAGTTGTCAGGATCGCTATCATGACAAATTAACAAACAACAGGTGCTGGTAAAGATGTTGAGAAAGGGGAACCCTTTTGCACCATTGGCAAGAATGCATACTGGTGCAGTCACTGTGGAAAGCAGTGTGGAGATACCTCAAAAAATTAAACATCGACCTGCCTTTCAACCCAGCAATCCCACGCCTAGGAATATATCTGAAGGAACTTAAAACACTAATTCAAAAGCAGATAACCACCTCCATGTTCAGTGCAGCATTATCTATAATTGGCAAAATATGGGAGCGGTCCAAGCATCTATCAGTAGATGGGTGGATGGTACACCTATAGGGTTGTACACAATAGAATACTACATGGCTATTAAAAAAAAAAAAAACAAAAGGAAAAGAACATTTTACCCTTTGAAATAGTATGGATGGACTTAGAGAACATTATGTTAAGTGAAATAAGCCAGTCAGAAAAACACAAATACCATATGATTATACTTATATGTAGAATCTAATAAACAAATTGAACTAACAAGTGAAATAGAGACAGACTCATAGAGATCAGATGACAGCTTTTGTGGGGTGAGGTTAGGAAGAGGAGGGATTGTGCAAAGAGGATAAATGGCTTATGGACATAGGCAATAGTGTGGTGATTGCTGGAGTGCAGGAAGTATAAGGGAACTAAATGGGTATTAAAGGGAATGTAAAATGCAATACAGTAAAAAATAAAAATAAAAAAGTTTTTAGATTGTATACAGTTATTAAAAAAACTTTTTTAAGTTGAGCAAACTATCCATTTTCCTTCTGTGAATTGTTAGAAAATACTTTTGTTCCACTTAGAGAACATGTGTAAAGAAGATAGCATGCCAAAGGAAACGTAACTAGTAGTAGAGTTTATCCTGAATCCACATTTTAGAATTAAAATCAACAAGGAAATAAGAGGTCTATCCCAAAAGTATCAGCCATGCAAATAGTTATAATTATATTGACATTGGCTTGATTCTTTTGGGACAGACCTTATATAATAACCTATTATTTCTTGGATTTAAGCATACAAAATAACCCTTGGAAAACACCCAAAATGGTTTGAGGAGGAAATATGGTGAAGAAATTAGAAAACTCATATTTCCTATGACTAACAATCATAAAATCTATCATGAATCTTCATCATTCAAATAACTTCTCTTTTGTTTTTAAATGCACTAAATTTAACAGTCAAAGAAAGGGAGAAAAAAAGAAGGACTGGTCATTCTTTCTGTACCAGACCACGCTATCAGTATTGGGTGTCCTTTAAAACACTGCTTTTAAAAGTACCCAATGTGAATTTCTTGAAATCAAAAAATCTGATTTGCCAAATTAAAGGTACATAATTTCTCTGTGCATTTATTATCCAGTCTGAAATATTAAGGGACATAAGTAATTTTTCATCATAAAATTAACCTTCCAAATATTCAATCATTACACTGCTATAAAAAAGATCAAATTATCTGTAGGACTCACTTTATTAATGTGTCCTTCACCCAGAAAAATATAAGCAAAGATTGAATATTTTTGAATTTACTGTGGAATATTTTATATAAAATTTATTTTTAATAAAAATGTTTTGACAGGTAGCAGATAAGTTGAAAATTACAGTGATTTTAATGTGATGATGCATCTCTGTCATTGCTTTTAAGTCACTGCAAAATTATTTATGATTTATATTCAACTACTTTTTGTCTACTCATATTGTCACCTGTTATCTTGTAGCCTCAACAAATTTGTCTTGCTCATTTGTGTAACCATCATTCTGTGACCTTGGTTTTTACCTCAGTTTTCTCATTTACCTCCAACTTGCTGATTTTAAAGAGTATTCATAGGATATCTAAAACTTTACTGCCTATATTTTCCTCCAGGACCTTTATGGTGGCACTGCTTATGTTTAAGTCCTTTATCCATCTTGAGTTTATGCTGGTGTATGGTATTAGTTGATGGTCTAATTTTATTTTTTCCATATCATTGTCCAGTTCTCCCAACACCACTTGTTGAAAAGACTGCTTTTATTCCGTTTTATGTTCCTTCCCCCTTTGTCAAATATTAATTCACCAGAGAGTCCTAGGTTTATTTCTGGGCTCTCTATTCTGTTCCATTGATCTATATGTCCATTGATCTATTCTTATGCCAGTACCAGACTGTTTTGATTAAATTAGCCTTATAATATAGTTTGATGTCCAGTATTATGATTCCTCCTACCTTGTACTTCTTTCTCAAGATTGCTGTGGCTATTCATGGGCATTTCATAAGAACCTATGTACCCCTATGTTCACGACAGCACTATTTACAATAGCCAAGTGCTGGAAACAGCCTAAGTGCCCATCAGTGGTGATTGGATCAAAAAACTTTGGTACATTTACACAATGGAATATTACACAGCAGAAAGAAGGAAGGAACTCCTACCCTTTGCAACAACATGGATGGAGCTGGAAAGTATTATGCTTAGTGAAATAAGCCAGTCAGTGAAAGACAAATACCGTATGATCTCACCCATTTTAATTCTATTTTTAATGTTCTATTGTGGAAGTCTTCTAGACATTTTCTTATAAATCATTTCTAACCAATCCTGGGAGGATTAGATACCAGATTAGCTTATACTTTTGGCTTCTATTTTTCCATTGCTTTTTTGTTTCTTCATGAACCAGTTTAAAATGTGTTTACCTCAAGTAAGAAAGAGCTCATAAAATAACTGTAGACCCATTACAGTTTGCTTCTAGTAATCTTGTTCTTATCCTTCTAGATAAAAAAGCACTACTATTTTACCTCAAAAATTATTTCCCTGAACTTCATGTTAATTTACCTTAGGCTTTAATTCAATTCTTCCCCACCCCTGTCCCCATTTTGGAGGTCTCTCCAAATAGTAATATTTTCTGAAAATATCCATTAACCTGAAACATTGGTTCTGGACTATTAATTTACTGTAGCTCAATGACATAAAATGTGCAGGCTGATAGATTTTAGGGTTCACATGATAAATATATTACTTATTCTGTATTACTGTAACAACTTTATTGAGATATAATTCATTTACCATCAAATTTACCCCTTTAACATACAAGTCGATGTCTTTTGTATTTTCAGAATTGTGCAATCTTTACCACTAAATTTTATAACATTTTTTAATCACCAAAAAAGAAATCTTAATTTTCCTATGTCCCATTACCTATCCTCCTAGCCATGGGCAACCACTAATCTATGTTGTGTCTCAATAGATTTGCCTCTCATAGGCCTTTACCTTGTTTTATGGAGCTGTTCTTCCTAACAATTTCCCTGCAGCTGTATCGCATCCCTTTTCACAAACTTGAAGCCCTCCATTCTGTGGAAGAATCCTGTCATATTCAACCAATCCTTACTGACAGACATTTATCTTGTTTCTACTTTTGCTTTTACAGAAAGTTCCACTGAATATTGTGCATACATCAATTGGTCTTTACCACTGCATCTATGGAATGTGTCCTTAGAAGTGGGATGCTGAGTCATAGAAGGAATTAACAGGTAATTTTGCTAATTCCCAATTCTCAATGGGGTTTGCATTTTCATCAGCAGTGTATTCCCCACAGTCTTTCCAACAGAGCATGCTTTAATTCTCTATGAATTTGTGTATTCTGTCTATTTCACATGTATGGTCTTATACAATATCTAACCTTTTCATGACTTCCTTTTTTTCACATAGATTTTAAGGTTCATCTCTGCTTGTAGCACATGTTAACACTTTCTTTCTTTTATTGACTGAACAAAAATCAATTGAATGTATATGCCACATTTTATTTATCTGTTCATCTCTTGATAAATATTTGAGTTGCTTCCATCTTTTGACTATTATAAATAGTGCTGCTATGAACATTCTTATACAAGTATATGTTTTAGTGTCTTTCAAGTTACTTTGAGTCTATATGTAGGAGTGGAACTACTGGGCCATATATTTATTTTATTTAAATGTTTGAAGAACTGCCACACTGCTTTAACAACATTGCATGCTTTTCCATTCCCACTGGAAATGTGTGAGTTCCAATTTATCCACATCCTCACCAACATTAGTTATTTTCCTACTTCTAAAATTCATGAAGATTAGAAGGGAAGAAATAAAGTTCTAAAGGGTGTATGTGGTCAATTGGCAAAATTTTAGTAAAATAAACAACATACAACAAAAGTGTTATATTTTGAAATAAATTTATTCTTACTTGTAAATACATAAACATAGTCATTATTTTTTTAATTGTTAAAAAAAGTCTCCATTTGCTGCAATAAGGCTCGATTCAACTTCAGAATCTTGAGCATGCTTTAATTTTTCTTTATCCATGGGCATCATCATGTTTTCAATCTTTAACAGCCTCTTTATTGGAATGAGGTTGTTTATTAACTTCTCTCTCACAAATGCTCCATACGTAATAGTTTAAAGGATTTGCATCTGGTGAATTAGGTGGCCAGATTTCCTTTGACCAGAATTCAAGAGCATTGACACTGAGAAATTCTCCCACCTTTTTGGCATTATGTGCTACTGTACCAAACTGTTGGAAGATTAAAATGACATTCATTTTTCACTTGCTTCATCCATGGTACAACTACGTCTCTCAAAACATCAAGGAAAACATTCTGGATCTTCATTGATGATCTCCTGGATTCTGGGTACAATACATGAATTTGTGCGATCCTTGCATACCTTACGCATTTTCCTTGTCGGTGTGGCGGCATCAGGATCAGCATCATACACTTTCTTCACATAGTAAACTGTACAGAAAGGAATGTTATTGAACTCTGCAATTTCCTTAGCAGTTCACCCTGCACACAGTTCAGAAATTATGGTTGTTCTAACATTGTATTCCTTTGACATACATAACAGTTGCTCTCAGAATTTAATATTTTATATCTGGAACAATGAGTTAAATCATAACCTTAGAAACATAGTTTTTCAAAATTAATAAGAAGCATGTGAAATAAGGTGATGCAAAGTTATTGCCAATTGATCATGTGCATCCTGTTTATTCACAGATGACAAGACCCTTCATATAGAGAATTCTAAGGAAGCTACAAAAATGACTTGATAATTCAGCAAGATCACCAGATAGTAAGTTAACTTATACTAATTCATTATTATACTCTAGCATCACAACATTGAAAATTATATTTTAAAAACTCCACTTGTAAGAATAGCGGACAAAAAGATCTTTGAAATATGTTTAACAAAAATCAAGAAAGTCCTATAAAAGGGGACATGTAAGGCTCTAACATAAGCTGGATGGAGACTACGCATGCTCATTATATTTTTACTTTTAAAAACTGTATAACATACGTGTGATAATTATGTTTCATATGAATAATAAAATGTTTAGAGAACCTTCCTAGAATATAGTAAGTTAATCCCTCTAGGTAAAATGATATTGAATATTATGCTCATTATTATTTCATTAGGATCACATTAATATCTTAATAAGCTAAAAAGTATATATATGCAAAGTTACTTAAATCTTCAACTTTTTCCATTCATATATAATTTCTTTCTCTTGTAAATAAGTCAGATCAAGTCACCTGTTTATTTAAAACCTTCTAATGGAATTTTATTAAATTAAAATTAAAATCTAAACTTGTATATGGCCAACATCATCTACTCCATGACTGCATGATGTGGTTCAGGCCATTGCTTCCCTCCATGAGCTCCTCTGCTCACCCTTCATTTATTTGCTGTTCCTTGAAAATAACAAGTATGTTCCCACTGATGCACCCCACCATGGTTTTTTCAAACTGTAAATCATTTCCATTAAGTTGTTGTGAATTGCAAGTCTCTGCTTAAATTCACTCCCTCAGAGATACTTGCTTTGATCACTCTCTTAAAATGCCATTTTTTCAATCTATTATCTAAACTTCTTAATCTCTTCTATAAAATTATGACCCTAACAATAAAAAAGCATATAGAATATATTACATATTACATTATATATAATTCATTATGACATACTATATCATACATTTTAAACTATATGCATCCCCTAATAGAATATAAACTAAATTCTACTAAGTTCTGAAGGAACACATATATTGTTTTATTTGTTCCTACAGTTCTAGTGCCTAAGACTATTCCATTTACATAGTTGCCATAGATTGAGACATAGGTGGACATACTTCACCTCCTCACACAACCATTAAGGATTACAACTACCTCAAAACAGCAACAACAATGAAAAACCAACCAGAACTGTCCAAAAATCAAACTGGATGGAAGCCTGACAACCAAAAATTGAAAGGGCAAGTATTCAACAAATAGGTAGGAGGGGCGAAGCTGGGAAGCTGGGGAGCTGGGGCAGAGCGGACACAGCGTGTGGTAGTTGCAACGATGGCAGTGATGCATAACAGTGGCAAAGCAGAGGCTGGCTGAATGAGTGGTTCCACATTATAAAAGCCAGGAGTGAGCAATCCCAACCCCAGGCTAGACCGCACAGCTTATGGGTCCAGCACTGGGAAAATAAAGCCTCATTGCTTCTGGCTATGAAAATCAGAGAAGGTTGGGGCAGCAGAAGAAACTACACACCTCTCAGGAGAGTTAGGTTAGAGGGTCGCATGGTCCTAGAATGCATGCAAGCCCACTCAGTCTGGAAACCATCACCAGGACAACAGCTGGATGGGCACTAGTCACATACAGGAAGAGGGTTAAGTGCCTCAAAACAGGGCAAGTGCTGAGCAAGAGGCATTGTTCCCTCTCTGACCCCTCCCCCACATTTAGCCCCACAAAGCAATGAAATAGGTTGACCAGCACTGATAATACTTAAGGCTCCACCCCTTATAATGTAATAGGTATGGCAGCTCTACCTAATACACAGAGGTAAACCTGGGGAGGCTGTCAAGTTGAGGCAAGGAAGCATGGCCCAAATGAAAGAACAGATCAGAATTCCAGAAAAGGAGCTAAGTTTAAAGGAGATGGCCAACCTATCAGATGCAGAAAATTAAACACTGATAATTATGATGCTCAGAAAAAAATGATTGAGTTCAGCCACAAAATAAAGGAAGAAGTAAAGGTGATACAAAGTCAAATCAAGAATAATATATAGGGTACCAACAGTGATGGGAAAGAAGTTGGGATTCAAATCAATAATTTGGAACATAAAGAAGAAATAAACATTCAATCAGAACAAGATGAAAAAAACAAGAATTCAAGACAATGAGAATTTGAGAAGACTCTGGGGCATCTCCAAAAATGCCAACATCTAAGTCATAGGGGTATCACAAGGAGAAGAGGAAGAGTAAGAAATTGAAATTTTATTTGAAAAAATAAATTTGAATATTAATTCAAATATTTATTTGAATAAATAATTAGGGATGAAAACTTCCCTAATTTTGCAAAGGAAATAGACTTACAAGTTCAGGAAGCACAGAGAGTCCCAAACAAGTTGGACCGAAAGAGGACCACATCAAAACACATAAAAATGAAAATACTAAAGGCTAAAGATAAAGAGAGAATATTAAAAGCAGTAAGAGAAAAGAAAGAAGTTATCTACAAAAAAAAAAAGTTCCCATAAGACTATCAGCTAATTTCTCAAAAGAAACTTGGCAGGCAAGAAGGGCCTGGCAAGAAGTGTTCAAAATGATTAAAAGCAAGGACCTATAACCAAGATTACTCTATCCAGCAAAGCTGTCATTTAGAATGGAAGGGCAGAAAAAGTGCTTCCTAGACAAGGTGAAGTTCAAGTTCATCATCACCCAGACCTTATTATGCAAAATATTAAATGGACTCAAAAGAAAAAAATAAAAACTATGACTACTGAAGTGACAATTCACTCACAACTATCAACAACTGAATCTAAAAAACAAAAATAAGCAAACAATCAGAACAAGCATAGAATCATAGGTATGGGGATTATTTGGAGGGTTGTCACTGGGAGGGGAAAGGAGGAGAAAGTGGGAAATGGTGCAGGGATCAAGAAGCATAATTGGTAGGAATAAAATAAGGAAATATTAAGAATAGGAAAAGGTAAAGCCAAAGAACTTACATGAATGACCCACCAACATGAACTAAGGGGCTGGAGGATTGCTTGAAGGAAGGGGAAAAAGTCGAGACAACTGTAATAGTGTAATCTATAAAATATACCTAAAAAATAATCATTGAAATAATGAAGTGAGTAAAGACAGTTTGCATCTCATTGCAAAGATCCTCCAGTAAGGTTTCTTTTCCAAAAAATAAATTTACCCTGGCTGGTGGCACAGTGGATAAGGTGCCACCCTGTGAACCCAAAGGTCACTGGTTCGATTCCCAGCCAGGGCACATAACCAGGTTTGAAGCCCGATCTCCAGCCAGGTCTGTAGGGGGAAGCAGGTGAAAGGCAACCATACATTGGTGCTTCTTTCCCTTTCTTCTTTCCTACCTGCCCTTCTCTCTGAAAATAATGAATAACATCTTTTAAATAAATAAAAATATTATTCAATCCATGAATCTGAGATCAGTTTTAAAGTATAGAAGATTAACATTCAACTTGGAAAAATTCATCATTCCATGCCATATATAGTCAGATTACTCCACTTTCACCGAATCTCTTTTTCATGACTCTTAATATTTTCACCCTGTGCACACATAAGTGCATACAGAATTTTTCACAAACTATCATTAGAGTTTTACAATGTGACTTAACAATAACAAGCATCACATTTCCCAAGGGAAATGTAATTTCTTTATGAACATTAGGAGTTATAGCTGGCCAGCTTCATTCTAAAAACTACACAATGTTTGACTTAAAAATATTCCCTTTGTTATGGGTATAGTGTGATCACATGAGATTGCCAGTGCTCATCTAGTAACAGATATAACACACTCTATTTTCCTGAGTACTTTTATAGTTCAGTTCAATTTTATTGCATTTAATCACAGTTTTGCATTACTGCATACATTCCTTAAGGCATTTCACACATTAATAGTTATTTCATCCCAAATTTTAATCTTGAATATCACTTTATTTGGGTTCTTGTGAAAATGAAATCCATCTGTATGTTGAGATGACTTTGACAGAAAACAAGTGGTCTGCCAAACATTCTGTAGTATTACACTCAGTGCCAATTTGGTTTTGGCATATATTAATAGAAAATAAAGCACTAATGAACCCTTTGCCTAGAATAATATTTGATGTTTATATAGTTTTTCTCATCAAAGGACATGAAACATACAACAAGTGAAAATCTCGTTAACTTTCACAAAATCCCTGTGTGAAAAGTAGAGGTCACATATTTCTACTCCGATTTCATGCATTTTCCATTCTACCTTTCTGGAGATATTGGTAAAGTTTTAAAATAATTACACATACAAAGGTGAAAAAAAGGAAGCTCTCTCTCATCCACCGAAAAATTATTTAAACCAGATTGAGTCAAACATTAGCTTCAAATTAAATTTTGATAGGGTTCTTTGGAGCATTTCACACATAAAGACATAAGTTAATGATTATGCAAGTCTTTGAAATGTATTGCAAATTGATTAAATCTAATATTGGTCAGGAAGTATTTTGTTACACATTTTACAGTCAAGTATACCATAGTTCCTTGAATATATATATATATATATATATATATATATATATATGTATGTATGTATAAATATATATATATACACACACACATATATATGTATATATATAATCTCAAATCATTTTTCACAAATATTTGTTGTTTTAAAAATTTGTAAATAAAAATTTTAGTTAAAAATTAATCTTGGAATTTGGAATCCTCTGTCCTTTTGCCTCCTCAGTTCCCAGTTACTGTCTTCCTCTCCTGCTTCCAGTACATCCCCTGTTTTATAGTGATTCTTAATGTGTGGTCCATAGACCAGCAGCATCAGTATTAGGTAGGCACTTGTTACAAAGGTGAAATTTCTGGTCCTATAGTAGATAAGAATCTCTGGAAGTTAAGCTCAGAAATCAGTGTTTTGGATTGTGATTGTGATTCATGAAAATGTTTGAGGATTGTTGTTTTATATGATTTTTCTTTTGAAACCGATGCAAGTCTTATGCCAGAAGCTTAGATGTATATTTTTTAAAATATATAGTATAGACAGCATTCTATTTTTTTAAAGATTTTATTTATTATTTTTCAGAGAGAGGGGAAGGGAGGGAGGCAGAGAGGGAGAGAAACATCAATGTATGGTTGCCTTTCACCTGCCTCCAGCTACAGACCTGGCTGGAGACCTGGCTTGCAACTTGGTTATGTGCCCTGGCTGGGTAATCGAACCAGCAACCTTTGGGTTTGCAGGCCAGTGCCTTATCCACTGTGCCACCAGCCAGGACTCAGTATATACAGCATTTTATCTGATGCAGTGTTTAATGCAGCTATTTTCCTTATTTTTGAAATTTGTCTAGGTGTTGTTTAATTGCTTAATTACATTTTTTCAAATGATTATACAACCTAACTTGTGTTCAAGTCAATTATTGCAATAATGCCCTTCACAGCAATTTTTCCTCCAGTACAATATGCCATTAGGAATCACTTGTTTTTAGTTGTGATATTTCTTCTTTTGAAGATTTTATTTATTATTTTTAGAGAGAGGGAAAGAGGCAAAGAGAGAGAGAGAAATCTATGTATGGTAGCCTTTCACCTGCCTCCACCTACAGACCTAGTTGGAGACCTGGCTTGCAACCTGGTTATGTGCCCTGGCTGGGACTTAAACCAGGATCGTTGAGTTCGCAGGCCAGTGCCTTATCCACTGTGCCACCAGCCAGAGTTAGTTGTGATATTTCTTTGTCTTTACTTTTATGTCATTAGTATATTTTGCAGACAACAAGCCAGTAAGTTTAAGAATGTCTCTTTTGTCCTTTCTATTGAATTTACTGGGGTGACACTAGTCAACAAAATTATACATGTTTCAGGTGCAGAATTCCACAGCACATCATCTGTACCCTGTGTTGTGTGTTCACCATCTTAAATAAAGTCTCCTTCCATCACCATTAATTCCCCCCTACATCCTCCTCTACCTCTCCTCATTCTACCCAACAACCACCATTCCTGTTGTCCATGAGATTTTTCCCCCTTTTTTTCAATCCCTCCAGCACCCCTGCCCGCACTGTATTGCTGAGATGAAGAAATTGTGCAATAGTTCAGGTGCATGAAGCAGCATGTTGAACAGAGGCTAATGGGTGTTGAGCATAGTGAACAAAGGGAGCAGATGAGAGAGATGAGAGAATAGGTATGTAGGAACCAGATCTGGCTTTTCATTTAGAATAAAACATAAAATGCTGAAATGTTACATAGTTGATAGTTTGTCACTCATATTACTTAATTGTAGTTCATTGTATCAATGTAGTGTCATTTCTTTATGTAGGGGCTAAAAGTCCAAAGGAGTTTAGATTTTATTGTAATAGAGGAGAAAAGTCTTTATTGATGGCAAGTACTGGAGTGACATAATCTGTTGGTGTCTGTAATAGATAAAATGTTTGTGCCATTATTAATATAGTATTTGTGGAATGTTCTATAATGAATGTAACATGGCATAAAAGGAAAATGAAGTTTGTTTCATAAAATACAAAATTAAATAACACATCCAGCACATCACAGTTACCATTTCATTTTTGTTGTGAGAACATTCAAAATCCACTCTCTTAGTAATTCTTAAGTATAAATCATGATGCTGTACTTTATATCCCAGAACTTTTTCATCTTCTAACTAGAAGATGCACCCTTTGTATTGTAATATATGTGTATCAAATATGTAAGTGTATCAAATGTCAATTATATAATACAGCTGAAAAATACATAACTAATTTCACATTAATTTTCTACATTAGTATCATGTTTTTGGACTATGTTTCTTTATATTTAAAAAACCCTTCACTTAAAGAATTAAACATGCAAAACACTTAAATGTTTAAAGTTATTTAATCCTTAGGATAAAAATGTACTTTTAAAGCCCTGGCTGGTTGCTCAGTGGATAGGCACTGGCCTGGGAATCCAAAGGTCACTAGTTCGATTCCCAACCAGGGCACATAACCAGGTTGCCAGCCAGGTCTCAAACCAGGTCCGTAGCTGGAGGCAGATAAAAGGCAAGCATACATTGATGCTTTTCTCCCTTTTTTCATCCCTCTCTGCCGTTCTCTCTAAAAATAATGAATAAAAAATATTTTTTAAAATTCACTTTTAATAAAGAAAAATATATAAAAATTGAAAAATGATAAATTTTATTCCAACTCAGGAAGTGTTTAAAATCTTAAATAAATAGCACCTGGGATATGTAGTAGGAAAAAAAAAAATAACACTTCATTTAGAAAGAAAAAGAAAAGCTCTGAAGTCAATAGTCCTGAGTTCTGTCTGAGCAGCATCATTTACAGATTAACACTTTTGAAAGTCATTAAGTTTCAGTGGGCATCTGTTTCCACTCCTGTTGAGAAAGAGAAATAACATGCATTTTCCAGGCTTGCACTAAAGATTAAAAATGACAGTACAGCAGCCTCCCCTTATCCACAGGGATATGTTCCAAGTCACCATGGATAATACTGAATCCTATGCTATATAGACTATTATTTTTCTATACATGGGTACCTGTGATAAGGTTTATTTATGAATTAGGCACAGAAAAAGAATGACAGCAATAATTAATAATAAAATATAACTACTATAGCAGTATACTGTATTAAAAATTATGTTAGTGTGGATTCTCTCTCAAAATACTTTATTGTACTTTACTTACCTTTTCACTAAAAGGAAACCTTTGCAGGTTGCCTTTGGAATATCCAGGTCACCAGAATCAATACTCTTGTGCTCTGGGGAATTATTAAGTGACATAAGGGTTACTTGAATGCAAGCACTGTGATGACATGATAGTCAATTTGGTAACCTACACAGCTCTTAGTGACTAACAGGCAGGGAGTGTGAGCAGTGTGACGAAGTTGGACAAAGGGAATCATGTCCCAGGTTGGACTAGTACATAACCTGAGATTTCATCATGCTACCCAGAGGGAGTACAGTTTAAAAGTTGCGAATTATTCATTTCTAGAATTTTCAATTATTATTTTCAGACTACTATTAACTACAGGTAACTAAAACCATGGAAAGTGAGAACAGAGATAAGAGGGAGGCTGTGTACAAATAAACAGCTTAATAAATAGTAAGTGTGTATCTCCAAGTTAGTTATTAAGATTCTCAATACAATGTCTCACTGCTGCAAATATATATGAGTGTTTACATGTAGCTATTTTCTTATACAACAGCAATAAACAACCACAAATGCAATGGAAATGATAGGAAAGAACCCTATCAATAAGAATATTAAAGTATAAACTGTGAAGAAATCAAAGCATTTTAAAAAGTAGAAAATATTGACTATGTATTTTATGTATTATACCTTCGAATAGTTATGTTTTTCTATATTTAAAAAAAGAATCCTTTAATTAAAGAGTTAAACATAAAAATTAAAATAAATTTAAAAAATGTTTTTTCATAGACTAAAAATACACTTTTAATTAAAACCAATTGTAAAACATTTTTAAATTGTAAATGTTATCAGATTATGTTGAAAATTCTGTGAGTGGATGACAGAATTTTAAAAATGTATTTATAAATATGCATATGTTAAAATTCACTCTTTTTGATATATAGTTCTATGAGTATTGACAAATGATAAAGTCATTTACATTTGATAGATATTCAGGTTGTTTCTAGTTTTGTGTTACTACCAATAATGTTGATATGAACATTTAAGCACAAGCCATTTCATGAATGTGATTTCATTTCTCTTAAATCAAGTCACTAGATCATGTGAAAGCTATGCTTATCTTTTAAAACACTGTCAATCTGTTTTCCAAAGTGGTTGTGCCACTTGATATTTCCACCAGAAATGTCTGAGGAAGTTGTTGTGATCTTGTGTTAGGCAAAGCTTTGTTATATACAACACCAAAAGCATGATTCAAAACAAACAAACAAACAAACAAACAAACAAAAAACCAAGTAATTTGAACTTAATCACAATTTCAAAATTCTGGTATTGAAAACAAAATTAAGAGAATGAAAAGTCACAGCCTACATAAAATATTTGAAAATAATAAGGGGTTTGCATTCAGAGTGCATAATGAATTCTGAAGACAATAATGAGAGAAAACAATAAAAAGACAATGGAACTAAGTAGATAGTTTACCAAAAAATATGAATTATAGTTACACACATAAAATATATTCAGTATTAATTATTATGGAATTGCAAACCACAATGAAACACCACTTATACCTATTAAAATGGCTATATTGAAAAAAACATAAATAAACAAATATACTGGGAATACCAAGTGCCAACATGAACATGATACAATTGGAATTCATACATTGCTTGTAGAAATGCAAAGTGGTATAGCCACTGGGGAGAAGTGTTGCAGTTTCTTATATAGTGAAATATGCACTTACTGTAACATCCAATTATCCCACACCTAGAGACTTACTCAAGAGAAATAAAACTGATGTTTATACAAAATCCTACATGTGAATGTTTATAATGGCTTTATTATAATTGCTCCAAACCTGAAAACAGTCCAGATGTTCCTTCAATAGTGTTTGCATTAAAAAACAAACAAAAACTGTGCTGTATTCACACAATAAACTACTATTAAAAATAGAAAATGACAAACTACCAATTCATGAGAAAATATATCTGAACTGCAAATAAGTGAAAGGAAAGAAGTCAGACACTAAAGGCTATGTATCAGATGATTCTATTTATATGACATTTTTTTTGGAACAAACAGATCATTGATAGTCAGGGGTTAAAAGAGGGGCACCTCTGACTACCGAGTAGCATAAGTGAACATATTGAATATATTTGGGGGGCTAATATAACTATTCTCTGTTGCAATTGTGGTGGTTATATGACTTTATCATTTGCCAATGCTCATAGAATTATGTATCAAGGCAGTAAGCAGATACCTCAACAGATTAAAAATGGGCCTGCCTTTTGATCCAGTGATACCATTTCTGAGGATATGTCTGAAGAAACCCAACTAATTCAAAAGAACATAAGCACTCCACATTCATTACAGCATTATTTACAATTGCCAAGATATGGTAGCAGCCCCAGAGTCCATTCAATAGATGAGCAGATAAAATAACTATGGACATTCACACAATGGGAATCTACTTGGCCACAAAAAAGAAAAATAATAAAAATAACCCTTTGCAACCACATGGATGGACTTGAAGAACATTTTGCTAAGTGAAATAAGCCAGTCAGAGAAAGAGAAGTACCATTTATTTTCACTTATATGTAGAATCTAATGAACAAATTGAATAAGCAAAATAGAGACAGATTAATAAATAGCACACTGACAGTTATGGGAGGGGTAAAGAGTAGATGGGAGGGATTGAGCCAAAAAGAAAAAGTACTCATGGGCATCCACAACAGTGTGCTGATTGGGGGCGGGGATGGAAATGAAGAAAATACAATAATATATTTTTTAAATCTACTGCTTTCCTGTATACTAACAATGAAATGTCAGAAAAAGAAGGGAGGGAAAATTTTTGCAATTCCAACAACAACAACAACAACAAAGACACGAAAATAAACAACAATGGATGTGAGGAACCTATATCCTGAAAACTACATAGCATTATTTTTTTTAATATATTTTATTTATTTTGCTATTACAGTTGTCCCAATTCCCCCCACCCTTTCCTTCCCTCCACCCAGTACCTCATTTCCTCTGGCAATGCCCCCCTTAGTTCATGTCCATGTGTCATGCATATAAGGTCTTTGGCTTCTCTATTTCCTTTATTCGTCTTAACATTCCCCTGTCTATTTTGTAACCACCAATGTGTACTTTTCTTTTTTCCTTTCACATCCAGACAATTCACCATTTAATCACTGCCTTTTGTCAGCTTCTCAAATCATATTAATACAAAGTTTTCTTTGCATTATTCCAAAATGCCTAAATTAATTCATTTGTTTAAAGAATTACTCTTTTAAGTAATATGAATTGCAATATTACCGAACACATGCAAAAATACATTTACACACATACATATTTTTACACATATTTAAAGTACATACTGGATTTTGAGGAATTAATACAAAAAATTTAAAATATGCCAATAGCTTATATAATTACTACATGTTAAATGATAGTATTTTAAGTATTGTAGCAAATTAAGTAGGTTTTTTTTTCTTCTTCTTTAATACTTATTTTACACTGGAATGCTATTTTTGTGAAATATATCACAGAAATGCTGTATTGCAGAACTCACTTTTGTGAAAGTTGTCCTAGAGACAGTGCCCAACGCATAGTGAAAAATGAACTTGGTTTTTGAGTCAGATCCTCCCCCCTCCAATAATACAACTCAACTTTATTTTAAGCTGCTGGAACTACCATAGCCTTATTAAAGAGGTTTGTGAAAGACGCGTTGAAATTGAAAGATATTGGGTCTAGGATCATAAACCTCTCCAATTTGACAGGATCCATGGGTACCCACTCCAAGAACCCCTCTGCCTCCAGAGCTTTGCTGCCAAGGCACATTTCCTGGTGACAGTGACCCACACAGGCTGCTGTAGCTGGGCACACGCATCCCCAACCACGCCCTGTGCTGGCAGTGCAAAGCTAAGGAAGCTGCCCTCCTGCCCCCTGCCCCTGTGGGCCTCCAGTGGGTCCCATAGTGCAGGACCCCATGGAACTCCGGGAAAATCCAGCTCTAAGGTTCAGACCATCTCAGCAAACCTGGCAGTGGCCCTTCTATTTCTCACTGCAGTGCTTCCCAGATGGAGGTTGCTAGCTTCCTTCTGAGCAAGAATTGCCCTGAAAACAGCCAGAAGCCCAGTAAGAAGCAGCATCAGACAGCCTAGGCTTTGAACCTGAAGGGTTTTGATGGGAAGGAAGCCAAGATCCTCCCGCTCAGTGGAAAACCGCGGAGTTCCCGACGGTCACCAGACAGAGGGAAAGTACCCCATAGCCCGGCTGCACTGGCCCCTGCAGGAAGGCCTGCCCTTACATTCCTTCCCTCCCAGTCCCGACTCTGGTGTCCAAGGGATCCTAATGACAATTATCTGAATCAGGTGAATCACAGCTCAGGGAATGTGCTGGCTGTGCCACTGGACAACACTGTGTATTTGTGGAGGGCTTACTCAGGCCACATCCTGCAGCTGCTGCAGATGGAGTAGCCTGGGGACTATGTATCCTCTGTGCCCTGGATCAAGGAGGGCAACTACCTGGCTGCGGGCACCAGCAGTGCTGAGGTGCAATTATGGGGTGTGCAATAGGCAGAAGTGACTTCGGAACCTGACCAACCATTCTGCTGATGTGAGCTCCCCAAGTTGGAATAGCTACGTCCTGTCCAGGGGCCCACGCTCTTGCCACATCTACCACCATGGTGTTCAGGCAGCAGAACACCATGTGGCCATAGCCAGGAAGTGTGTGGGCTGAGCTGGGCCCCCAATGGATGACATTTGGCCAGTGGTGGCAACATAATTTAGTCAGTGTGTGGCCTAGTGCTCCTTGAGAGGGGGGCTGGGTTCCCCTACAGACATTCATACAGCATTAAGGGGCCGTCAGAGCTGTACTTTGGGCCTTGACAGTCCAATATCCTGGCAACTGGAGGAGCCACCAGTGATGGACACATTGGCATCTGAACATCTGTTCTGAGGCGTGTCTGAATGCTGTGGATGCCCACTCCCAGGTGTGTGCCATCCTCCAGTCTTCCCACTACAGAGACCTCATCTCAGGCCATGGCTTTGCCCAGAACCAGCTGGTTATTTGGAAGTATCCAACCATGGCTCAAAGATCACACAGCTGGGGTTCTAAGTCTGACCATGAGTCCAGGTGGGCCACGGTGGCGGCAGCAGCAGCAGCAGATGAGACCCTATGAGCAGCAGATGAGACCCTATGGCTATGGCACTGCTTTGAGCAGTGGTGGGGAAAGCAGGAGAAGGCTCGTCCTGCCAAAAGCAGCCTCATCCATCAAGGCATCTGTTGAGGGCCAACTCATCACTTCAGTTTTTTAAATTTTTCTACTAAAGCCATGTTTCCCTCTCAAAAAAAAAAAAAAAAAAAAAAAAAAAAAAGAAAGAAAGAAAGAAAGAAAAAGATATTCTTTGTTCATGGATTGGAAGAATCTACAAAATTAAAATGGTCATATTACCCAATGCAATATACAGATTTAATGCAATATAAATCAAAATATTAATGTCATTTTTTAAAAGATTAATTTATCTTTATTTTATTTTTAGATAGATGAAAGGGAGAGAGAAAGGAAGGAAAGTTCAATGTGCAGTTGAATGTGCCTCTCATGTGTCCCCAAATGGGGACCTGGCCCACAACCCAGGCATGTGCCCTGATGAGGAATCAAACCATCAGCTCTTTGGTTTGCAGGCCAGTGCTTAATCCACTAAGCCACACCAGCCAAAGCTTAATGTCATTTTTTAAAGAAATAGAACAGAAAAATTGTCAAATATTTATGGAAACACCAAAACCCCCAAATAACTAAAGTAATATTGAGAAAAAATATTAAGAACTAAACTAGAGGTATCAAACTACCTGACTTCAAATTATACTACAGAGCAAATACAAATATACTATATACTATACAAATATACTATATATATACTACAGAGTATATACAAATTATACTACAGATTTGATTATAATAATCAAAACAGTAAGGTATTGGCAGAAAAAAACAGACACATTGACCAATGAAACAGAATGGACAACAAATGATTTTTGACAAAGGGGTCTAAAACACACAATGGAGAAAAGAAAACCTATTCCATAAATAGTGCTGGGAAATTCGGGAAACCACATGCAAAAGAATGAAACTAAATTATAATTTTCCCCATGTACAAATATTAATTCAAAATGGATCAAAGATTTAAATATAAGATCTGAAAAAATAAATTACATAGTAGAAAACATAGGTACAAAACTTATGAACCTTGATCATAGGGAACATTTTATGAATTTGACCCCAAAGGCAAGGGAAGTAAAGGCAAAAATAAATGTAAACTAAATGTCAAACTAAAAAGCTTCTGCATAGCAAAACAAACTAATAACAAAACAAAACGGCAACCAACCAAATAGGACATGATATTTGAAAACAGCCGCTCCAACAAAAGATTAATATCTAAAATATATGAAGAGCTCATCCAACTCAACACCAAACTGTTGGGGCCCACCTAGGAAAAACATGCAAACTTGGAGTGCTGCGTGGGCCAGGCTAAACCTGTAAGTCCTGACCAGAAGACTGGGAATGCTGGGTACATACATGTTTCCATGTTAAACCAGTAGTAAGAACCTAGTATAAAGGAACCATGGACATGGACAACAGGAGGGATTGAATTTGGGGGGAATGGGTGGGTGGGGAGGGGGACAGAGGGGAGCAAAAAGGGGATGGATATAATACAACAACAATAAAATTAAAACAAACAAACAAACAAAGAAAAAAAACCAGTAGCCCTGGCGGAGGGGGACTAGGTCATGGGGAAATACTTTACTTACTATGAAGCTGGGCCTGTTCTCTCACCTGACCTGATCCTTTGTTGTATCAACTGCAGAAGTTTTTAAAATTTGAATGCACATCATGACCTGAGTGAGAGCTCCCTACCCCCTCATTTGTTTTTCCATTTTTCTATAATTAGCATTGATTAGCATTGATTGACAAGCTACATGCTTTCAAGTTTACCCCTTTCAATAAAAGATCTTTGGGAACAAAGAACTGGGACTTTGACCTAGAGCCACTGGACAGATCTTCTTCCCCTTACACAGAGCTGTTTGGGATAGTATTATTTCATTGGAGGCACTGGGGGTTAGGGGGATTTTACTGCAGATAGGGGTCCCCCAGACCAAACAATCAGACTCCAATTAGGAAAGGGTTCAAGGGCCTGAATAGACCCCTCTCTTAAGAAGATAAACAAATGTCCAGAAGATATATGAAAGGATGTTCAACTTCACTAACTATTAGGGAAATCTAAACTAAAATGAGGTACCACCTCACACCTGTTATAATGGCTAGCTAACATAAAAAAGACAGTTAATAAGAAATTAATAAGAAGGGTTGGAGAGGTGGTGGAGAAAAGGGAAACTCTGTTCACTGCTGATAGGAATGTAAACTAATACAGCCCCTATGGAAAGCAGTAAAGCAGTTCCTCAAAGTATTAAGATTAGAGTTACAATATAACCTAACAATCCTCTTCTGAGGGTCTACTATAAAACTTAGAAAATATTTATTCTCAAAAATATATGTACTCCTATGTGTATTGCAGCAGTGTTCATGGTGGATGGTCAAGACATAAAGAAACCAGGGTATCTTTCCATAGAAGATTGGATAAAGAAAATATAGTATATAATTGTAGTATATACTACAGAATACTACTCAGCTATAAGAACAGATAAAAAACTGCCGTTTATGCCAATATGGACCTTGAGAATATCATGCTAAGCAAGATAAATCAGTCAGAAAAAGCTAAGGATCGTATGGTTTTACTCATATGTGGGATATAAAACTGAAACTCACAGACACAAACAGCAGCATAGTGATTACAGAGGGAAGAGGGCAAAGAGAGTAAAGAGTAAAGGGAGCCATATATATGGTGATGAAAGATAATGTGACTTGGATGGTGAACACACAATGCATTACACGGATCATATATGATGGAATTGTATACTTGAAACTTATATGATCCTATTAGCCAGTGTCAACTCAATAAATTTAATTTATAAAGTGCATTAATACATCCAAGATGTTTCTCAAAATAGCTATACCAATTTTTAATGAGCTAGGCAAAAATAATTTATAATTATTCTAATACTATAAAATTCTAGAAAATGAAAACTAACCTATAATGATGGCAACAAATTAGTGTTTGCCTAGGGAACAGGCTGCAGTGGGGAGAAAAATGGGAATAAAAAGTGAAACAAATAGATTTTAGAGGTTTTCACACATGCATTATCTAAATGGTGGTGCTGAGTTTAAAATATTTTTATTTTTTTTTTAAGATTTTATTTCATTATTTTTAGAAAGAGGGGAAGGGAGAGAGGCAGAGAGGGAGAGAGACATCAATGTATGGTTGTCTTTCGCCTGCCTCCAGCCACAGACCTGACTGGAGACCTGGTTTGCAACCTAACCTGATTATGTGCCAGGGTGGGGAATCGAACCTGTGACTTTTGGGTTCACAGGCCAGCGCCTTAACCACAGTGCTACCAGTCAGGGCAGTTTAAAACATTTTTAAAAGATTTTAGAGATTTTTTATATATTTGTTATCTAAATTGTAATGATAGACTCATGAGTATACATATGTCAAAACTCATCAACTTATATATTTTAAATACATTCAGTTAATTTTGTTAGTTGTACCTCACTGAAGCTTTTTTAAAAAGTAAGAGTCTTACATTTAAAAGGAAAACAACAGCAACAAAATTTGAGGGAATTTTAATTAATAGATAACAAATGTTAAAATTTCTTGGCTTTAAACATAAGGGTAAGAAAATCATTAAGGGAAGTAAAAATCTTCAGCATTGATATTTATCCTTTAAATCATCATTATCATTGAAATATTTAAGCTTTATAAATCTATAACAAATATAAGTTTCTTGACGCTACTTAACATATCTTTTAGAAAAGTTAATACATCAACATTTGTTTATAAATATTCACCATCAATTTTTATCCATGTAGAAAAATGATAGCATTTGCAACTTTCTGTACATTTATCTGTTCAAGTTAAGAGTTTTCTTCTTATTTCTTCAGTTCTAGTCTAGAAATATTAATTTTTGGAAGAGCCAAAAAATACCTGAGGCTTGAATTCTTATTTGAAAGAAAGCCTGAATCTAGAAGCGGAGTTTACTATGATAAAAATGAAACATTGGCATGAAATTTGTTTTAGCATAATTCCTCTTGAGGAAAATAATGTCTTATAAATAAGAATCCATGTATTACCTCCTGGAAAAAACAAAGACAAGTCACCTGAGGATATTTGTGATGCATCTTGTCAACATGAATAAAACTGAAGACAATCACCTTTCCCCACAAATCTCTTTAAAATGTTCTTTTACACTTTGACTTTCGGTGGTATAACATCTGAATAAACATCCACATCAAGCTTTAAAATAAACTTTCAAGGTCCCTCTGTATACCTTTAAAAGCACTAAATATTGGTGTTTATATTGATTGCTCTTGATTCCCTAGTAATCAAGGAAATGGATGACTTGACCATGAAAAGCAAGTGCCAGTTCTGGCTTAGTAGTCAAAGTGTGGTTTGGAGCAAAACATTCTGAGAGAGATAATATGATAGAATAAGCAGGCCAAGAGCTAGACTCCTTGTTTCTCTGGGCATTCATTATATGATGCCAAGAATACCCCACTAAACTTTCCCTCTGATTATACTCTTATTATTTTAAAAGTCCTATTGGTGACTAAAGACCAATTCTTAAGATTACTCATCAAACTTTAGATCTTTCTCAGGGTCTTGTATAACACTCTGAGTTATAATGTTATCTTTGCTTTCCCAGTACTATTAATGTATTTGCTTCTATAATTTTAAAATGTTTGCCTAATTTTCCTTGTCCCTGACATCTGTCTTGATCTTATATCGCCAGACTTTTCTTTTATCCATTAACTATTAAAATGTTTTAATATTTTGATGTTGTTTCAGAGCCTTTGTTTTGTTTTATAATTTTCCAAAATTAAGTTGCCAATGTTATGTGCTTTGTTGATTTAGTTATCATTGGCCAAAGTTTTTATACATTAATCATTAATTTTTTAGCATTATTCCTCTTCCCTTGGGTCATTTGAAGTAGAACCAGTAATAGCAAAGGTGTCTGGATAAAAAGCATTTTCCAAAAATGCATTCTTGCTCAATTTCTAACATATTGTTATTTTTGAGTCAGGGCTATTTAGGTGACAAAAGGTAGTGTCAATCCTCTTCACATGCAAAATTGTATACCCTCAGCTCCTCTTCCCTTCAGATCTTGCAGCATTTATTTCAACCTTTTAGCATCCTTGAGACACACTCCATGAACTTGTAGGTGATTATGTGTGTTAATTTTTTGTTTCAGTTATTCTTCAGAACAGACTGCCATACAATATCAATGGAAAATGCTAAGGTATTTCCCACCCTTCCATGTAAGGGATGCCTATAGTAACCTTGCTCCACATGTTTTGTTTCTGGATCAAGAATGAGGGGACGGTCTCCTTTGACAATGGAAAATACCTAGAACAACAAGATCAATAGGCACATTTACAGCTCTATGTGGACTGCATCCACTGATCCTACCGCAAGGCATGAAGTAAAGAACTATATTCTTCCTATGAACAGGGTAGAGGCTGGGGGCCTCTTAGTGAGCATTTCCTGAAAAATAATCAGTCACAGCCATAGAATGTTTGCAAACCCTTTCAAAAAATCGAAAGTCTAAAGAAGTAAAACAATAACTAGTATGACACTAAGTGCTTCAGTGAGAAAGACATATTGATTTATTTTCCCATAAAAAATGTAGTTATACATGGAGATTAGAATCAATTTTTAAATTACATTTTGAGTTAAGTGGATTTGAAGACTAGCCTGAAACAAAACCACCATGAATACCATTATGTGTGTTCCAAGACATAAAAGTTTAACTTATCAACCCTTTTTATGGGAAAAATGGTAATTTGGAATGAATTGCACATGCTGCTATACTTTCCACAGAAAACCTGAATTTTTATTTTTGATTTAAATGATGAAAGTTTAGAATAAAATTGAGTTTATTCAAATGTGCAATTCCATAAGGTCTGCATAAAAACATAGACCAAAGCATGCCATATTCTAACATATTAATAAAAATTTGTTTTAAAGTATCCTCTTTACTGTGTTTTGTTAGGTTTGAATGTTTAACATTAACTATATGGTTACCTTTTAAAACTATTATTCTCTACTAATGCTATATGATAGAATTTAACATAATAAACAGTGGTTAATTATGACTTTAAAAAAGAAAAACTTGAGTAGGATATGTAACTTTATACTTTTACAATAACCAGGATACTTAAACTCATCTCACTGTTCTCACTCTGAGGCATCCAGGTGACCTAAAACATACTTTTAAAAGAACAAGTCAAGTGGTGGTGTTATAAGAACACACAGTTCCATTTTAGCTTTTTGAGGAAATTCCATATTATTTTCCACAGTAGCTGTACCAGTCTGTATTCCCACCAGCAGTGCACTAGGGTTCCATTTCCTCCACATTCTGGCCAGCACTTGATTTTTGTTGATTTGCTGATGATGGCCATTCTGACAGGTATGAGGTGGTATCTTATTGTGGTTTTAATTTGCATCTCTCTGATGGCTAGTGACATTGAGCCTTCTTTCATATGCCTATGGGCCCTCTGTAGGTCCTCCTTGGGGAAGTCTCTGTTCAGGTCCTTTGCCCATTTTTAAATTGGGCTGTCTGTCTTCTTGGTGTAGTAGATTCCCATAGACAGCAGGGTGGAGATGGACTCTGGGAAGTGGGGGAAGAGACAGGGGAGAGCAATGGAGAAAAATTAGGACAACTGTAAAGAATAATTTAAAAAGGCTATATACAATATGTATATATATGTGTGTGTGTGTATGTATATGTATACACACACACACGTACATATAGACAGCACTGCACAGGCAGACACATGAGACACACAGAGAATAAGTTCATATATGTATGAACATCCAAAACTTGCTTGATATTTAATAGTCTCCAGTCTGGACATGAACTAATTTGTTATTTAGAAATTCCATTTATCTATGCTTACTATTAAGATTAAGACAATAAGAATCAATACAATTTAAATATTAAAAAATCTTAGAAGTGCTAATTAAAATAATGTCTCACATTTTGAGGTATAAATGACATACAACATTATATTTTTTGGTTGTACAACAGAATGATCCTATATTTGTAATATAGAATATTTGAATGACCAGCACAATATATTTATCATGCATAAAATACCCACTTCAGTATATAAATAGTCCTATAAGATTCTCTAACAGAAGTAGGGAACTTATTCCCACTATAATAAAAGCTAACGTTATACTTATTATTTATTACTTATCTATCTTTCTTCAAGCACATTGAACTAATTTAACATTGACATTCCTGAAATAGAAAAATATGTTTAAAATTCCACGCCATCTTTCATCATCAAGTTTTATCCTAAGTTACTATTCAATAATGAAATAATTATAAAGTAACATTTTATAAACAGCCCGTGACAGATGTAGAGGCTTAATTCCATGGAATTTATTTTGGTATCTGATTCAGGATAAGTTCATTTAAAGTACTTTGACAGAAACTAAGTGTGCTAAAACATTCTGCTTTACTTGGTCCCTAACATATTTTTATTATTCTAGTGCACTAATACCTGTGGCAGATAATAACTGTTACATAAAAATAGATCAATAATGTGATTCTGATTGTGGCTACCTTTGAACTATACCACATTTTTACCCCACCCTATGTTCCCTAGTATCAGCATTTAGAGATCTCTGAAACCCAAGCAATTGTTTTTTATATGACTGTCAGTCATAATAGTAATTTGTAAACTAAAAGTTATTGCTTTGCAAATGAAAGCAAAAATTGATCGACCTGCTCACATTTTATAAATTCTGTACTGTTTCATCTGGGTCAGTTTTCAGGTCATGTCAAATATGATTTCTTGTAAATCAGTAGTTGTATAAATAGAATATAGAAGGCTTGTCTTAAATAAAAGGCCAACTTGAAAATATGCATCCTCTTCCCCACATCCCTGGCAGTTAGCTTCTAATATGTGCTTCCTAGTAGGCCAAATATAGCATACATAGGGGACTGATGAAGCTGGCAGAAGGCTTGAAATTAATCCCCGTTACAGAATGTCTGGCCATTGACTTGCATCAAAGATCTATTTTCATCTATGTCAGTATCTGATAATTCTGTTTATTTGTCCTATGGTTTAAGAGATTCCACCTCTATTTCTTTGGTAGAATGGTACTAAGTAGGGGTGTGGGAGGGAAAGATTTTAGGGGCTGATCCAAGATTTTCATTGCGCTACTGTACCTTTATGAAAGTATGTATGTATCTAACTACCATGAGCAGAAGCAATACATCCTGGCATGTTTCATATCCCTTCTCACCTTAAAATGCAGTTAGTTATTGCAGTCATATGGTAAAAATAATTTATCATAAAATACCACCTCACCTCAGCACGAGGGTGTGCACATCAGACAAAAATATGTAAGCTCGTTGTGAGACTACCCTTTCATACACTTGAACCCAATATATTATACTTCTGAATCACATGCATTGAGTGGGGGCAAAAACAAAATATGCATCTACTAACAGAAAGGCAAACATGCTATATTACAAAAATGAACATGACATAATATTTTACAATTTTTGGAATTATCTTTCAACTTTTGTATGTCTGTTACTCATACCTAGGGTAGCACTGATCATGCACATTTACTAAAAGGCAGAGCCTGGAGAAGGGGTGGTGCATTTGCTAGAATTAGAATCCTTAGATTCATCTGAAGGTCTCAGAAAATTGTTTTTAAAAAATGCCTCAAGCAAGACAGAGAGCTTCTCTGTCACAGAAATAAAGTATAGGGGTCATTGCTCCTAGGTTAGTAATCTCAACTACTTGAGAAGGTATTTCTTGGGCTGCTACATACTCACTTACACCTCATTGGTGAAAGATTGGTCAGACATCACTTGTAATTGCAAGGGAACCCTGGAATTACACGCTATTGGTGAACATTTAGTCACATGTCACTACTTAAAATTGCAAAGGAACCCTGGAAATGTCATATCTATTATGGGCAGCAAAACAAAGACTTCTGAAAGAAGTACTTAAAATACTTTCAGTAACAAACAAAAAAAAAAGATAAAATCTAGAGCTCAGTTTTTGGAGAAAATCAACAGAAAAATTAAAACAAAATCATAAACTAAAAAAAATAATACTTCATTGATCAAATAAATATATTTGTCTATTAACCACCAGCATTACATTGTAGGCACTGGGATTTATAAGTGAAAACACATATGCACATACACAATCTCTGTCATTGTGTGGCTTATGACATTTTAGTAGATGAGGACAGATTTTTGTTTGTTTCTTTTGTTTTGTTTTGTTGTACTGCCATAGGTAGACTGGTTTTCTTAACATTGAATAATCATCCTAAGTTTCTTTTGAGAAGTCATTCTGTACCTAAGATTCCAGGTAGTTTTGTAGAGATCAAGTGTCAAGTGTTTGCCATCCTACACCTCCAACAGTATAGCATTTAATTCTGTGATTCTGTTTTGTTAATGGTATCTTCCTCCTTCTGTTTCTCACCTTATGCACTTATGTTTCTAATTTGTAGAGGAACATGATACCAATTATTTTATCCACAAGTTGACCTATACACTTCTTCATATTTAAAAACCAAAATTAAATAACAAAAACCTCCAGGAAATTCAGAATTTTAATTTCCTAATTATTTTTCTTTCTTTTACAAACATGGGATATTTGCAACATGCTATACCCTATCTCACAGGGTCTAATCCTACACTAGACCCTGGGTTTTACTGAGATGAATTTATGTGTTTAATTTCAGTGTATGACAAGATTTTCTCTTTTATATGTTTATTCAGTTTCCAAAATATATATTAAATGTCAATATGACATAGTTTCCCATGGCTTTGATCTTTTGGAAGTCAAGTGTTACCATGAACTTTAACTGCACTTAAAATTGACATAACTGAGAAGAACAACTTTGTAAACAAGAGGAATTTGGTAAAAGTATGAAATAATGCATACCCAGTGTTCTAGTAATTATTAACAATTGAGAGCACATTTTGAAAAAAATTTAAAGGCTGTTACTTATAAGTTGCATCCTTTCTTCTTTGATGCCTGTGCGATAAACCAAAGAAAAATGTAAAATATTCAATTAGTATTTAACTGCCTTTTGTTTGCAGAAAATGACAGAAAATCAGTTAGAGGCATAACTGCTGAGGCTCTGATATACACTGGAATTAAATATGTTTGAAACATATTCTTTCGGACTTTCAGTTTAACAAAATATTTTATACTATTGGATAGTGCCTTATCTTTCTTAATTTTTGTTTTCCGAGCTTGACAATATTTTTGAAAAATATTAATTTGTATAAAATTTTATTTTATAAAGTCACCCATGAACCATAAAAATATTATGCCATGCTTTTTAAATTTAATTTCAGAACTTCAGTTGGCCGTGACTGCCAACATCATACTATAATCATTCTTGTTTCTGAGTTAGTGATGTGGCTTATTAGTTACAACATTCAACATGAAGGCATATCCCCAAGTACTCAGAGATATTAGTCTTCACCAAGATTTAAATGGCCATTTCAATTAGAGCAGAAAAAGCTTACTTTTTGCCAGCTATGGGAATATGAGCCTATGAAAAACTCTATTAACCGCCATCATATTTTATTTATTTATTTATTTATTATTTTAAAAAGATTTTATTTATTATTTTTAGAGAGAGGGGAAGGGAGAGAGGCAGAGAGGGAGAGAGACATCAATGTATGGTTGCCTTTACCTGACTCTAGCCACGAACCTGGCTGGAGAGCTGGCTTGCAACCTGGTTATGTGCCCTGGCTGGGAATCGAACCAGCAACCTTTAGGTTCACAGGTTGGCACCTTATCTACTGTGCCACCAGCCAGAGCATGAGTTTGTATTTTAAAATAGTCTTAAGTTTACATAAAATTGAGCAGATACTAGTTTCCTATATATGTCCTATACCCACTTGCCTCTATTATATCTTCTATTAGTATGTTACATTTGTTACATTGGTGAACCAATTCAATCATTATTATTAAATTAAAGTCCATACATTCAAATTATTTTTTATGTTCTAGAGTCCCAACCAAAATAGTACATTATATTCTATATTCATGTCTTCCTAGGCATCTCTTGATTAGACATGGCCTCAATTTTTCTTATATTTGATGATCTTGATAATTTAGGAATGTACTGACCATATATATTGTAAAGCCCCTTTATTTCAATTTGTCTGATGTTTATCTCATGATTAGTCCAAATTATGTGTTTTGGGGCATACAATCACAAACAATGATATTTCATCATGGGTACATACTATAAATATAATTCATAACTGCTGATATTGATGTAAGATAGAAACAAATTATAACATAATGGTCCTGTTTAGTCCTAATAATTTCCTTTGTTCTGAAGCTGGCTTTATCTGAAATTAATGTAGCTATTCTCTTCTTTCTGAAAAGGGTTAGCATACTGAATATTTCTTCTTCTCTTTACTTGTAATCTGTTTTTATATGTAAAATTGGTTTCTTATAAACAACATATATTTGAGTTTTGTTGTTTTAGCCATTCTACTAGCCTCTGTCTTTCAACTGGTATTTTTACACCAATCACATTTAAGATAATTATCCACACAATCAGTGACTTTTGAGATGCCTCAGTTTTACCATACCCTAGTAGTGTAATCCCAAAGCAGAGTCAAAAGTCAACTCCATTCCACAATCCTAAGGACTGCTTACATGAATCGTTATTTTACTTTTTAACCCTTCAAACCCAAGGAAAGTACACAAAAGTTTAAACCATTATCTTTCTGCAGAAAAAGCTTTGCACCTATCTGAGACTAAAGATCTCCTATACTTTGAAAATGCACAAGCCTGTTTATTCTCCTGCACATTGTGTTTGGCTGGTACTTAAAGAAACCAAGAAAATGAACAACTCTAGTCCAAGTTAGGCACCAGAGCTTTCTAGAGTCTTTTATATGGAGCAGTGAGAATATAAATCTTTAAATCATCTCTCCACTAATTTAGGGTTTCTTCCATCACAGCATTACACATGGTTACACAGCAAAACTTCAGTGATCCAACCCTACACCTCACATTATTATATACTTGTTGCTGAGGCTACCTTGCAAAAATATGAAACTTAGAATTGCCTCTAGCTGGGCACAAATGCAGAGATCTCCTGCAACTGTACATGAACTAACCTTCTTTTCTTAAGTAGTCAGTTTAATTTCTTGCTTTCTATTATTGAGTTAAACCTACCTACCATATTTCAGCTTCTCAGCCAATCTCAACAGAGAAGGTACAAAATATAATTTGGCAGTAAGCATAAACTTTTACTTTGTGTGTACTTCATATATTGTCTAACAAGCTAAGTAGCATATTTATTTAGTTATATTTATGCAACTCTTCTAGCACATTTATGAAAAAATTATGTGCCTAGCTTACAGAATAGGAAAAAGTATGCTAGTCTTAACGATGCATTTTTCTGCTACAAAATGAGAGGGAAAAACCAGAACAAAATACACTATATTTTGAAAAGCAAAAGGACATTTATTTTTAGGAAGAGGGGAAGCTAAATGAAAGTCAATTTTGTAAATACTGAAGAACTTTCTTGGATTTATCAACAAAAAGGCCTAGAAAAGTTAGATTCAGTATACAAGCAGAGCAAGGGCAGATTACAGTAGAGAAGTAAACATCCAATGAAGCAGTGAAGACGTTGAATTTAGAATTACATTCCCCCTAGGTGTTTGAGTTTATAGAATCTTTCAAGTAAGGTGCAAGTATTTAGGGATAGCTTCTCTCAATTTCTTCATGTTTTCATTAACTATAGTCCCTCTCTTCTGTGGCCTTGATTTCTAAGGTTTCAATTACCCATGGTTAATCATGGTCAAAAATATTAAATGGGAAATCACAGAAATAAACATTTTTTTTTGGCATGCCACCTGAGTAGAATGATGAAATCTCATTTTGTCCTGCTTCATTCTACTCAGGATGTGAATCATCCCTTTGTTCAGGGAATGCATGGTAGGTGTTACCCATCAGTTAGTCACTAGTCACCATCTTAGTTATTAGGCTGACAGGCTTCATATCACAGTGCTTATTCAAGTAACCCTTAGAGTAGCCTAATGTTGTCACACTACCTACATCAGTCACCTCACTTCATCCATCACTTAAGCATGTGTCATCTCATGTCATCACAAACAAGGTGGGCATAGTACAATAAAACAGTTTGAGAGAGAGAAATCACATTTCCATAAATTCATTACAGTATATTATTATAATTGTTTTTATTTTATTACTAGATGTTGTTAATCTATTACTTTGCCTAATTATAAACTAACATTTATTATAGGAATGTATATATGATTGGGAAAAACATAGAACATATAAGGTTTGATATTATCCAAGGCTTCAGGCATCCACTGGGGGTATTGGAATATATGATTCCAATATATATTCTAATATATATATTATATACTGGGGGGTACCCAAGAAATGGAATGTATTTATAAAAATTGTATATTTACTTTTACATGGGTAATTAGTCATCTTTAAAGTATTCAAGTTATTTGTCCCACTGCTCAAAATAGTTTTGAACTTTTCGATTTTGTAACCTTTTAGTGCTCCTCCTATTGTTTCACCTTTTCCATATGGGCAAAACATTTCCCTTTGAGGATATTTTCATCCAAGGAAACAAACAAATGAAAGTCACTCAGGGCAAGATAGGGTGCATAGGGAGGATGAGGCATGGGGGTCCTGCCATTTTTGGTAAAAAACTACTGAACATTAATGCAGTATGGGCAGATGTGTTTGTAAATCACCCATCATGAAATGGGCAAACTCATTAAAAGTCTTCAAAAAAATTCAATGAAGCCAAGTACAACCTCTCATAACAACACCAGCTTGTACAATGAAACAGATGGGTTCCTAAAACACTCATCTAGTGGGGAAAGCCTGTGCTATAAGAGGCCTGCCCTCCAGAAGATAATTTTGTTTTTTTCAGGGCCTCCCTGTATACCTTGCAGATAACAGGGGAGTATAATATTGCTTATTTCCTTCAAAAACTGTACTATGGCCCTAGCTGGTAGCACAGTGGGTAAAGTGCCGGCCTGCGAACCCAAATGTCGCAGGTTCGATTCCCCAGCCAGGGCACATAACCAGGTTGCAAACCAGGCCTCCAGTCAGGTCTGTGGCTGGAGGCAGGTGAAAGGCAACCATACATTGATGTCTCTCTCCCTCTCTGCCTCTCTCCCTTCCCCTCTTTCTAAAAATAATGAAATAAAATCTTAAAAACAAAAACAAAAACAAAAAAACTGTACTATGTATCTCTGAATGCAACCTGCCTGAACTGCTTTTCCACAATAAGCATAGCACAACATATAAAAAAAATAAATGAGTTGAAATTGCCCTTTAGTGTGAGTTGTAGTCATTGGAATGCTTCAAGTATTTTATTCACAAAGTCTCTTATCCATTCTTTTTATCTTGGAAGTTTAGCTCATACCTACTTACATTGAATATCTGAAATCCTTAATAACATCACCTCTTGCAATTTTATCATTATATTTTTATAGAGGATTACTCTTGGGATGTCTAAATGACTTCTTTTACTCTCTTATATCAATTGATTGAATTGGAAATATGAAACAGACTTCATTACATTAAGACTAGAAAGCAAGCATACATCCCCTCAGCTAGCTGGTTGTAGAAGCATACATAGGGATTTTTATTAAAATACTGAAAATTTTATTAATTACTGAACTACCTTTGAGTGGTGATACATTCTCAAGTGTTCAGGATACAATCAATATCTAAAGGTTTGACTCACCTTCTGTAAGGCATTTGTAGTTATTTCCCCCGAGTCTATTGATATGGGTTTAATTTCATATTTCAATTATTATTTAATTGATTTACTAGCATTATTATTCAAAATGCTCTCACTAGCATTAGAAAGAGAAAAAAAGTTGAAAAAAGTACATTTCTAATTCCAACTAAGTTGTGTGTTTAAATAGGTTTTATATACATAAAAGAATAATTAAATATATTTTATTTATAAATTATTTATAAATATAAATAATTAAAATATTTTAATTATTAAACCAAAATTACTTTTCTCCAGTTACAAAATATATTTAGCAGAAATACAAATAGAATTGGATGAACAGATGAGCTAAATGTCGTCAGGGTAAAGTGTATCAATTGAATAAATAACATATTTTAGTTCTTCCTGCAGATTGAGGAATATAGGCAAACTCTGTTCCATGAAATTTGCATGATTTTGAATTAAAATTCATTCTTTAGATCAATTAGATTCTAATTTGTTTGGAGGCTGATTCTAAAGGCTATATAACAAAAGTTATCAAATACGACTTTACATTATTAAATAGAGTTTTTTCTGAGGTACAATGTGTGGGCTTTACTATCAGGGATTCACTTATTATAATTACCCTATTTGCATGAGCATTAAAGTAATTAATGCATTCAGATGCTTGAGATTATTCAAATGCTTAAGTGAATAAAATTCTTCATTTACGATGTTTGCACTCTTTAGCCAGGATTTTTTAGGTATATATTCTTTGCCAAATGAAGTGCTTGTTTTCTAAACATGGAACTAACAGTCCTTGTTGTTTTATTTATTGTCTTACACTAATTCTGCTAATGGCACCAAAAGGACTGCTTTGATAACTAACATATAGAATTTATGTCATGTAAGCCAGATATAATTTAACAGTGTGAAAATAACATGTTTTTGTTCTATTCTTACCCTTTACTTAGTATTTATAAAGTAAAGGGCATAAGAATCAAAATTTGTAATTTAAGAGATTGTAATAAATACACATTGCTTTAATTTAACAACAAAAGAAATGCAAGAGATCAAATGCTGGTTAAAATTGAGAGGATCATATTGTAAAACATGAGACTGTCTAGCCACTATGCTCTACAGCTGATACTAATAAAAATAATAATGAATATGAACTATAATTGAAAAATAAAATTAAAATGAAATGCACACAGATAAAATTATTTATGGGAGATCAAAATAAAATATTAGTATATTATGATTACATATTTTAGGATTTTTAGTTTTTTCCTTGATTTTGTTTCAGCTACCTTTAACAACATAAGTGCGATTTTTCTACAGTACTCAGAATTCAAGTTCACATTTGTTTGGGGAGTTTCCTGTCTGAATTTTGTTTCATTAAAAACCTGAATTTCTCTCAGTGATGGGGTGAAAGGAAATTCTATTTTTTTTGTTTTATTCTTTTTCATTTTCCAAGGGGAACCAAAATATCTAAAGTGCTCACCTTCCTACTTTCTGAGGTTTCATGAAGAGACTAAAAGGAGTCATGGGAATCATAAATGAGGCCTGATTGTGGAAAGCATGCATGCTCCCATAAATACATCCCTATGGACATGAACATTCTCATAGGTGATGAAACAATTCTGAGACCAATACCAGACAGATAAACATTGCCATTGAGGAAAAAAAGCAACTTAATAGACTAAAGTCATTTTTAATTTGTTTTGAGTTACACAATGCTAGAGAATTTTCCCAATGGAGTAATGTTTAACTAGGCAATAGGATCATATTTAGCATTCTATCCAGCCTTGTTCCACAATGTTTTTGCCTAATAACATACTGAGTTTGTTCAGACATCATTCATGCCGACACTTGTAAGTCATGCCTGGTGCAGAGTATTAATAATATAATTAATATTATATATATATATACACACACACACATACATAATACATATATATAATATATATAATAATACATATATATATAATATATAATAATGTGTATATATATAATATGATATTGAATTTTAGAAAGGAGAGAATATTTCTATTAGGAACAATTTTAAAAAGTAATATAAGGGCCATGATATTTAATATAATGCTAAAAAATTTATTAGATTTTGATGAGAGGTTAGAGAGGAGATTTCCTCTTAAAGGGGAGAATGTTGACCAAGAAATAATGCAGTAAAAATCTGAGCCTTCTCCAGGAAATAATAGGTAGTCTAGTTTATCTACAGTGAACATATCCAAAGAAAATAGCTAGAGGTAAGACAGATATTAATTGCCAATGAGTAATTTGCAAAGAAATTAAAATTTTGTTTAGTTAGTAAATGCAAGCCATGTTTTAAAAATATAAATGTGGCTCATTGGATAAGGCACTGGCCTACAAACCCAAAGGTCATTGGTTTGATTCCCCAGCCAGGACACATAACCAAGTTGCCAGCCAGGTCTCCAGCCAGGTCCTTAGCTGGAGACATACATTAATGTCTCTCTCCCTCTCAGCCTCTCTCTCTTCCCCTCTCTCTAAAAATAATAAATAAAAATTTTAATATTATATATATGTATATAAATATACTCTAAAGCAGTAATATGAGACATAATTCACATTGACTAATTTCCTGAGGTTGGATTCTATTCTGTCATCACTAGAAAAATATACATGAGAAGTGCTAGTCTAAACATCCCTTTAACAAAATTCTATAAAATGATTTAATCACTTTTTCTTCCTTACTGCATTGTACTCTTAAGTATTTTCCCTGCAATTGAATAATCAAACATTAAGACTTAAGGGTTATGCCCTGGCTGGTAGCACAGTGGTTAAGGCGCCAGCCTGCGAACCCAAAAGTCACAGGTTCAATTCTCCAGCCAGGGCACATAACCAGGTTGCCAACCAGGTCTCCAGCCAGGTCTGTGGCTGGAGGCAGGTGAAACTCAACCATACACTGATGTCTCTCTCCCTCTCTGCCTCTCTCTAAAAAATAATGAAATAAAATCTTAAAAAAAAAAAAAAAAGACTTAAGGGTTATTCTTTTGCTAGTTTTTTTTTTTTCCAGCTCCTTACCCCTTCCAATTTATAATAATATCCAAATATGCATTGTTGTAAGAGTACAAACTACTTAAAATGTTTTAAACACCATAATATAATCAATAAGCACCTGATTACAAGCTAAATAAAGAAAAGCTTAAGGATTATACTTGCTGTCCTTTATTTCTCCTCTATAGAGATAAGATTTTATCTTCTCTTATCCACTGTCTCTATAGAGGAGATAAGCTAAACAAATTGATTATATAAAAAATTCAAATATATAACAAAATTATCCACTTTTCTGGGTTGATAATTTAAGAAAGGAGAATACTTAGCTCCTTTGCTTATAACATGTGAATTAGAAAGGAGAAAAAGTTGCTAATATTAGCTGTCTAGCTTGTGTTAGCACACATTAAGTTATATAGTCCTACATATATAAAAAATATTCCAAATTAAATCAAACATCAATATTTTAGCTTTTAACATAGCTACATGCATTATTCTTACTTGTGATGAAAGGACATCTTTAATTTTCTTGGATAGTCTACTATACACTCAGCTCAAAGACATGTCCTACCCTTGACACACATTCTGGGCATTTTAAATCTTCGAGCAACCATATCAGTATCTATTGTGAAGAATTTAGCTCTTTCTAAATTTTATTCATCAGAACTACATCAAGCACAAGAAAAACAGCATGCCATCAAAAAGACTAACTGGGATGCTCTGCCATGAAATTATATCCCCTGTACAGCCACTATAGAACATTAAATTATACTTTGTAAACACTGGTTTCAACCACCTTTCATTTCACAGGTTAAAATAATATTAGTTTCATAGCATTTTATTATGAGCATTGTAATGTAGTAATACTTGTTTGAACACTAAAAATTAAAAAAACAAAACAAAAATACAAACAAACAAAATCCTACACCTGACAATATTTTTTAGCTTTAGGAAGAAGTTTATATTCAAACAATCATTTGCTGCCCTTGTGCCAAAGATCGATGCCATAAAATAGAAGGGACTCTACTTCAAAGAATACTGGTGTTTTTATTATAAATATTAAATACTTAGTGAAAGTTATAAACAAAGATCTTTAAGACAGTCATTTAACTCCAAATGCATATATAAACTTAGGAAATACTTATACACAGTTATTCTCCAATTCTTCCCATAGGTAGCCTACAGCTATCAAACTAATCACATTTCTCCAGAGTTAAAAAAAAATTAACCTCTACTAAACTTATAAGTGCCAGGTTTTGCATCCATTGCTTCTGCCAAATCAAACGTTTTGGCTGGATAAGTAATATATTGTGCTAATGATAACCTAATAAATTACGTACCTAAATATCAGTCTCACCACATTTGATAGCTAAGTCACCCAGCTAAAGTCTCTCACTATAAAAAGGAAATACAAGAGCAAGACTATTAAATTCCATGTTAATTTATATTTTTATTGAACCTAAAGTACAATTTAGTTTATGTCTTATTTCCTCTGATATATAAGAGAATATTTCTGTAGAGTTTTGTAGGTTAAATATTTCAATAAGTCAGTGATAAATGAGTGCATTTTTTCAGGTAATAAAAATTCTGCTCTTTAAGCTGGTCATAAAATAATTAGTAATGTTTAGATGGTAATATAGCATTATGATATATGAATGATGCATTCAACACCATTATTCAGCCAGTAAAGTAATAACTTTATAGTGAGGAATGTTGTCACATAAAGAAAACAATGTGTTCATTATTAAAGAGTATATTAGTATTTTTAGGTTATCAAGTCCATATCACATATTAATATAGAATGATTATTTTCTTGAACTGGCTGCCTGCAGACTATCCATGTATATTATTTATTGTTGTGTTATATCACAGTAGATTCATGTTTGAAATACACAAGTATAATAAACAGTGCTCAGCCTGGTTTCACAAGAGGATATTATTCCCTAAATAGTGCTGTTGACGAATATTAAGAAATGTGTGTGCATGTGTGTCACACATGCATGCCCTCAAGCACAGAGGGTAATAAGTAAGAAATTTACTATTTTCTAGAGTGGAGGTAGATATTATAATGCTCATGTTGTAAAATGAAGTATCATATTAAAGCTAGATAATTTGGTATGGAATAAGGAACTATAGTATGCCTAGTTCAGCATAGTAAAGTTGAATAAGATACAGAATAAGATAAAGCAGATAGACTAGGATGGCACAGTATAGCTTAATGTAGTATAATATAGCAGAGCAAAATAAAAAAGAATTAGAGCATAACATTAAATTTCCTATCAAAATTTATGTCTGACAAAAATCCAGAGTATTATGAGTGTGCAGTCTTGAGCAGATCACTTAATTATATGAGCTCAGGCTTCTCATCTGTAGAATGAGGATTCAAAATAGTTTCTACATCATAAACTTTTATGAGGAATAAATGAAATATAGTACATAACGTGTTTAACATGACATTTGTTTAATGGATATACAATTATTGTTTGTCCTATTTTTCTATCACTTTTCTCTTCCTATAATTGATTTGATTCAGCTCATATATAAGGAAACGTGATTATTTATCTGTCACGTGTATTGGAATATTTTTCTAGTTCATAGTTTTTCTTTAAATTTTTGAAGGTGTTTATTGCTATATACATATTTTTTTTTGTACAGTCAATTCTGCTCAAGTTTTTCTACAGAGCTTCTGTGTTTTTGTCATAATTAGAGAGGGTTTTCATCCAATTTTATAAATGCATGTCATTTTTAATTTTAAACCTTTAGTTTTTAATCCATCTGAGATATAGGAATAGTATCAGGCAGCTGTATAATTTATTTTTCCAAATGATGAGTCAGTTGTTCCAAGCCACTGGAGGGTTCATTTGTACAGATCCATGGACCTGAACTGTCATTTTTATAATATACTGAATTTCTGTAAATTAAAGATTATCTTCCTATACTTTCCATTCTGTTTGTTGCTGTCTTCTTCTCCACAGCCAACCCATCAAAAATTACTACCAGCTCTAATTCTAAAATATAGCTAGGTCCCTGCCCAGGTAGCTCAGTTTGTCAGAGCATTGTTCCGACATCCCAAGGGTGCAGATACAATCCAGGTCAGGGCACATGCAAAGATCAATCAATGAGTGCACAAATAAGTGGAACAACAAATCAAATCAATGTGTCTCTTTGCCTTTCTCTCTCTGTCTTCTTGTCTGTCCTTTCCACTCTTCTTCTAAAATTAATAAAATTTAAAATAAATAAATAAAATATAGCTGAAATCCATCTAGATGCTGACTGTTACCACTCTAGTTCAAACTACTATCTTCTTTTAAGTTAGTGTCTCCATTCCAGGCTTGTCCCTTTCCCTTGTGTCTATTTTTCACAATGAACACTAATGTGGTTTTAAAGGGGTAAATGTTAGATCCTTTACTTAAATTCCTTCAGTGGTATATATCAGTACAAGTGTAAGAAGATTCTAACTCTTTTCCATGACCTGCAATGTAGGCCCTAGAGCCAAAACTCAGAATTACTCTTTGAATTGATCTGGGAATATTGCTCTTACCCACTGAACTGATTCTTTTATTAGTTTTTCATTGAGCTATGTCCTACTTCTAGTTCTGGTTTTATTTCAGAGGCCCTTTTCTAACTCATCCCTTCAAAGCTAAATTAACATATGCCCTGAATACAAATCCTACTGGCAAAATTTTCTTTAAATGTCCAAGACATTTTTGTTAACTTTAAAAATGTACTTGTTCTTTCTTTGTGGCTGAATATTTTGTTTTATGAATATGTCGCTTCCCTACATCTCATTGAGAATACTATGTATGATATTTTCAAAGCACTATTTTATTTCCTAAGTTACTTCTGCTTCAGTGACAACCATTTTCTCTGATAATTTGTTCTCCTCTTTTTGGAAGTTAATTTTCTATAGCTGTTATTTTCTCAGAGTCAAAAATTCAGGTTTAGATTAAGGAATAACATCAACGGAACTGGGCTTCCTCAATATTGATACAGCTCACTTTTTAAATCTCCCCAGCAGAATTCCTCAAAGCACTGTGGTTGACCAGCGAGGGCAACCGAAGGAACCTGCTAAAAGGTTTCTGCTTTAGTAAGTTATGAGTCTCTGCATTCATTACCAATTTGGGGTTTACCCATACCCTCATTTCTCTTATGGATCTGAAAGAGATGTATTGCCTTTTCAGTTTCCTCAGCTTTTTACTTCTTGTTAGGATGGAGTGGTGATTTGCTTTTCTGAAATGTCGCTCCTGATAAGCTGTGTGCCTTGAGCTTTCAGAGTTAGAATCCCCGGTTATAGGTTTATTAAGCAAACAATTAGTCTTTAAGAAAAAACAAATAGAGAATTATATCTCCTCACAGTATTATTGCTCCCTGAATAGGGACGGGAGGAGATGAGCTTTCTGACATTAGAAGCTGTTAAGGCAATAATAGAGCAGTAGGCGCAGGAGTGGAAAAGCTTTCCTCACTTCTGTGCAGACTCTGCAATGACAGGAGGACTGCAGTGGAAAGGTGGCAGGGATGGGAGGGAGGAACAATGCTTCTGTGACAATGAAAGGAGACCTACTTGCAAACAACAAGTCAAGTGATCCATGAGGCAGAACTTGTAACAGCTGGTGAAGGCCTAGAGGCAAACATATGTAGATGAACACCATGAACTGCAGTTCATTTTAATTGTCAAGGAAAAAATGTAGTAGTTTTGTAGTTGTTCGTTTTGTTTATTTGCTTTTAGTTTCGTACAGAGGCAGAAAAATAGATTGGAATTTGAAATCTTACCAATTCCAAGTGGCATGGATTCAAAGTAAGATTATTATTAGTATTACTACCAAAAGGAACACTCTCTACATCCAAAGACTTGAATCAAAGGTGACAGGAAATGGGCTGTGGGGATAGGAAGCTAGGGGAAATGTTCTGACATTCAAACTATGCTGTTCCTCCTTTGGTTATTTCAATACCTTGTGTTACTGCATAAGTCAGTGAAATTTTTGGCATGATCTAACTTTCCTCAGCAAGAAGGAACATTGAGCTTTAAATGGAAAATAATTAGGGTTCCTTTGTACCAAGTGAAAAGGTAAGAGGGTCTTGTTCTTCCATGACTGTGATCTGAAAAGCAAATATTTCATTCTCATTAAATAGTACTGTCTTATACTAGTTAAGAACTCTGGATCATGAGAAATGGAAAGAGGGCCTTAAACCTTAGGGAGGGAGAGGAACACTCCAGGGTGTTTCTTTTGTGGCAAAGACAAGGATGCAGCAAATCATAAACTGATTATTTTTGGATGTCGGTACAAAAGGCATCATGGACTTAATGATGTCATTATGTCATTAAAGACAAGGACTGAAGGAGATTTTTGTAGTTCCTGAAACTTATGTAAATTACACGGGGAAGTCTTACAAAATAGAAAATTATGAATGAGGTACTAAAGTACATATTATTTAACTAGAAAAATCCACAAATTATAATTTTTAAATTAGCTAATATCATAAAAATATTCAAAATAACAAAATAGCAAACCCATCAAAAATTACTACCAGCTCTAATTCTAAAATATAGCTTAGTCTGCTGGTTGGCCTGGAATGTTCCTAAAGAAATGATGCATATCGACTTCACATAGTTTCTTATTCTTCAACAGGCTCCAGATGTATGTTTTTATGACAATGGCAGAGCCAAATAGATTCTACAAGCACACAGAACCTCTTTAGGCCCAGAGTCAGAACTTGGCACACTGACCATTCTGTTGATCAAAACAACTCACAAGTCTAGTCCAGTTTCAAAGGGCTGACTCTGCAGACACTGCAAGTCATGTTGCAAAGTCCACCAAAACAGAGGGATATCAAACATTGGCACCTTCATGCTACCTAGCTGCTTAAACTTCCTATATTCAAACCAGGTATCTGCAACTTCTAACACAGTTTATTGAAATGGTTCCAAATGTCCTCCTAACTATATCTAAAAGACTATTCAAGCTTTATTAACTTTTTAAACACATATTTTGCAACTCATTTACACATGGGCTTCTTGACTAATTCTGCAAAAATATATTTTAGTTTCACAAGGTCATGCCAATTTTATGTGGCTTGAACAGCTTTATTGTGAACATCTAAATGATTAAAAAACTCAAGCTGCTCTGTGTTCAAGGTGTTTTGCACAAGACATGAATTCCAAAAGAAAATGTGAAGTACTGCAAAATACTGAAATAACACCATGATCTACTGTGGTGCTGTGGTGGAAGCCTTTTCTCTAATGGTAAAAAAAAAAAAAAAAAAAAAAGTACTAGCTGCACTGAACTTACATTTTGTGAGAGTTTGATGTCGCTATGATGTAGAATAAGGCAGCACAGTGAATAGTAAAATTCCTACAGCAGTTCTAAATAACTTAATACAGATGTGACTACAAACCGCAAAAATAAATGCTTTTACCAAACATAATTATACCCACAGGTCAATTTTTTATTCTAAAGTCGTCTAACACAAGACAACATGTGATGTAGGAAAAGTCGAAATGATAGATACAGGAGTACAGCAATTGCATTTTTAAAAATATAGGCAAAATTAAGGCTGCAGCTACCAAGAAACCAACAGCTGAAAAGACACCAGCAGCTGAGGGGAAACCTGCAGAAAAGAAACCCACCACAGAAGAAAAGAAACCTGCAGCATAAACTTAAATTTGTTTATTCCATGAAGGTCGCATTACTGTGAACAGTTAGTTTTGAATTAAAAATATGTCAAAGGCAGTGAAAAAAATATTGGCAAAATTAAACAAAACAAAACAAAACACCTTTGACCAGGTAAACAAGGAGCTAGAGCCCATCTTTAAGAGGTGTGCATGCAAGTGCGTGGGACCCTGAAGCTTGACCTTCATTAGCTCCATGGAAAATGCATATGATGATGGTTTATATGGGTTAGTTTAGGGTCAGAGGGGCAGGTCACTAAAGACAATATTTCTGCACCTGCCTGAAGTAGAACACCATGCCTGTACCTCACTGTAACATAGCTACAGGTGGTAGAGGAATCAATAATAATGATAATAAGCTCAGTGATAACTGAGGTTAAATTTTTCACTGAATGATGCAAGAGGGTTCAGAAAGCAGTTTTCTGATTTAGATACAGAATAAATAAATGCAGAATGTCTTACACATATAATTTTGAACAAACGTTTATTTTACCTTTAATCATTCTTTTTATCAGCAAATTTCATTTTTAATTAAATTGCAGAAATACTGTTTATTCTTTTTGAAGATCTGCAACACAGAGTAATGTAGTTACTATATGTGTTAAACTTGTTTCATCTATCCATATGAAAATTATTTGATATTGAACCATTAACATCTCACAGATTAGTATTACAAAGAGCAGATAAACTAGAGTTCTAGAGAGCGTCTCTAAAGTCAGAATGTTTGTAGTCTCTGACTCCTTGGCCAAAAATAATTTCTCTTATATACAGCGCTCATATTACTACTATACGAGCAAAATAAATTTTTGTATCTTTGTCAGATTTAAAATATGCATTAGAGGCTTTTTGTTTGTTTTTAATATTTTTTAAAATCCTCACCTGAGGATATGTTTATTGATCTTAGAGAGAAAGGAAGGGAAAGAGAGGAAAAACATCAATGTAAGAGAAAACATTGATCAGTTTCTCCCATACGTGCCTGACCAGGAATTGAATCTGCAACGTAGAAAGGTGCCCTGACCAGGAGTCAAACCTGCAACCATTTTAGTGTACAGGACAAGACTCCAACCAACCAAGCCACCAGCTAAGCTATATCACAGTCATAATGAGGTAATCATAATTGTTTTTAAGAATGATCTTGCATAATGGTTGTGGCAGAATCCCCAAATTTTATAATTGTAATTTTGTGACTAGAAAAGAGTTCATTTAATTATCTTATTTTTCTAATATCTTAAACTTTAAAATTATTGCAAGTAAATCTAGCTAATTAAGCATTCTTAAGTTTTAGAAAGTCTATAGAATAATGACTCCCTGAGTTAGCTATATTTTCTTTTACTATAAGAAATTACTTGACATTGATTTTGTGTGTGTGTATAATTGGATGGTTTATTGTTATTGCTCTTTATTGTACATATTGCCATATGTTTAATTACTAAATTAAAAAATGAGGGTTCTTTTTAATACCTTTATTGTTTTACAATGTGGTCTTATTTTTAAAATTGGCTTAGTGATTATTTCTAATGTAATCTTCATTTTTGTACAGCTTTGAGGTATAACTTTGTCACGTTCTAGAGCTTTTGGACTAGTAGATTCTGACAGTGGGGAGGCCTGTGATCTGGTGACAGACGTACATGGAGCCTTAAGGAAATGTGACAGGCCTTATTGCAAGCAGAGGCTTAACCATCACAATGCTCGAGCAGCTAGAGTGTTGGCATCCCCATGGGCAGTTACTTCACTCCTATCACAGCTGCACTTAGATTAATGACTGAAGAGAGTCTAGGTGTTCCTGTACCCACTCTCCTTTGCATGTGGCTTGGTGGTTTATTGGGGATGTTGGCATTCCTCGAATGGTTTGTTCCACTCTACATAACAGTAGTGTGCACCTAGCTTATAGCAAGGCCATCTTATATACACATTAGAACAAAGGCAACAATAAAATTAAAAAATAAAGAACACTGTGAGGGCATAAAAAAAAAAAAGAACAAAGGAACTTTATACCCGGTGGAACAAAGAGGCAGTGTACCCAAAGACAACACCTGCCTGCTCAGGGTCGCTATGGTGGCTTTCTTACAGCTCAGTGTTCCAGGCTCTGGGAACAAGATTAGCTTCAAGGCTGTATCCCTGGTTGACCCAGTGGAATGGTCCAGCCGAGCATAGATACAGAGATACCATAAAAGTCATCAATTGTGAGTATTTAGTTCAATGATTTTTTAATTTATAAAATTGTGTAATCATCACCACAATTCAGTTTTAGAAGGTTTTCATCACCTCCAAATTTCTCTCAATCTCATTTGTAGGCAAATATTTACCCCTGGGTAAATATTGCTCTATTTTCTGTTTCTATAAATTTGATTTTTCTCTGGACATTTCATGCAAATTGAACAGCACTGTAAATGGCCTTTTGTATATGACTTATTTCTGTTAACATAAGTGTTTTGAGATATGTCCATATTGTAGCATGTCACTATTTTATTCATTTTTACTGGTGAATAATATTCAATTAAGTAGCATACCACCTGTGTTTATTCATTGGTTGCAGAATATTTGAATTTTCCAAGTTTTAGCTATTATTAATGATATTAATATATGAACATACAAGTCTTAGTAAGAACATTTGTTTCCATTTACATTGGGTAGATTCCTAAAGGTGAAATTGCTAGTAAGTCCCATGAGACCATTCCAGCAATGTCAAAGAGGCTTCTAGTTTTCACAGATTGTCCTGCCCACTTTAAACTGGCATACCAACAGAGCTAGGGAAGCAGAAGCTACTTCAGGCCAGAATGCTGTACACTTCAAACTATTCCTGATGTGAAGGTCAGTAGTTTACATGAACGCACACTTCCCAATTTGTTCAATGTCTTTGATTAATTTCCAGAACATCAAAATGGTTAATTTAACTCTTTTGTCCAACAGTTGCTTTTTGGGGAGAGCATTTACCAACCTCTTCACTCATTATGCCAAAAGAAAATCTCCAAAATTCATTTTTCACATTTCTATTTATTTTGCACTGTTTCTAAAATCTTTTCTGATGCTCAACATAACAAAGAGAGTTATTATTTTGTTCCATTTTTCAGGACGTAGATGTAGTAAGCCAAGCCTTAGGGCCAATTACATTTCTGTTTGCTCAAAAAAATAAAGATTAAAATCTATGCAAATGATGTGTTGCATTCTGTAAAATGTTTCTTGATCATTTTAAAATTAATGGGTTGCACTATGTATTCTATACTGATGTAAGGCCTTTATAAAACCAAAGGCCCATTAATTTTAATCAGCTTGTAATTTGTCCGCTATAGCTTATTCTTTCTTTCTTTTTCTTTCTTTCTGTTTTTCTTTTGAGTTACAAACTTGTCTCAATGTTATATGTCATTAAAGTTAAACTACTCTGCAGATTAAATTTAAAAGTAAATAATTTCTGATATGGTCAATATGAAAAATAAAGAATAACACATACTGGCTATGAATTATAAATTATCAAATACCAATGTGCAGACCAAGAAATAATGGGTATTTGAGTCAAGGTGATTAAGTCTCAATAAGGATCAGGTTACCCTGATAGCATTTCCAGTGGAAGAAAAAAAAAAAAATCTTAAGGGAGATGAAATCTCTATAGCAGAAATATGTTGGTAAACTTTAGATTTAAAATAATGAACATGTAAAAGGAGGGAAAAAAACTTTAAACTAGTGATGACAGCATAATTTTTAAAAACAAACCAAATTTCAAAGAATAAAATAAATTTCCAGGAATTTTATTCTGGAATAAAAATGTAAAAGACACCAATCTGTAATTAACAGCAAAGGACAGTGAGATTGGAACAGAGCATGGTGGAGTGTGTAAGTCCTGGGGTGAGAATGAGGAAGACTTGGTCTGATACGCAACATAATGACTGTTCTTCGGTGCTATTGGAAATGTGATAATAAAAAGGAGAAATCTGTTATCCATGCAGAGTTGCAAGTTAGTATATAATTTTCTTGAGCCTGAAAGCTATATCACTTATTTTTTCTCATTCCAGAAACAACTATTTGGTATTTTTATCACATATTATTAATTATCTTTTGTCATGTTAAGAATCCTGGAGCTGTGTATAATGATAAACATAAAATTAATCAGAAGAGAATTTTGGTGGGTTAATGGTATTATTCATTATTGTTTTTAGCAAGTAGGTATTCAACAAATGACTTTCTTGATGTTATTTGTGATTCCTTGTTTACTTTATAGTTGAGGCTGTTATAAATGACACTGGTAAAACAGCATCTAACAACCCATTCGATTTACTGAAGTATGGGACTTATCAAACTTCATTAGCATACTTACTTTAGACATTAAAGCAATCTAACAAAATTACTAAATTTAAATGGAAACCTCTGCAAGTTACAACTTCTTTCAATTAAATTAAAGGAAACTCAGGGGAATCAATACTACAGATGCAATATATCAGATCTGATGAAGTACAAGAAGGCTGGTTTATTGAATTCCAAAGACTTGCTTGCATTTCCAGGATGAGGTAAATCAGTTATGTGAGAAATAAACATGTAGCCCTTACTACCTCTGCTGTTCAGTTTTCTTATCCCAAACACTAGGATATGATAATAGAATAATGCTGTATCCTTGAAATAACACTAAATGAGAATTTGAAACGCTCTTTTGCAAGGTAATGCAAACTAATAAAGTTATAGATGAGGTAGTAAATACATTTAAGAAACATTAAAAAAAAAATTTAAAGAGGAGAGTAAAAGTATTTTCTTCCCATCTTGTAAACATGATTAACAGATACAAAAGTGTGGATTACAATTACCTGTTGTGTGCATGCATGTGCATATGGATGTGTGTGTGTTTTCTGAAGGTTCATAAAACTCTGCTCTTTGGATCAATGTGAATTATGTGAAATAAATCATATTTAATAAAATAAATTCCTTAAGTGACCCTTTTCCTCCCTGTGTTAACAACAAAGAAAAATGGTTTTCACAAGTTTCTCAAAGAATAAAATAATTAAATAAACAAGATCTATCTTTAGTTTTGTTGGTGTCTTCTTTTTGTCAGACAGAATCTTAATGTTAGACCACCATCAGTCAGCAATGAAAATTAACATATTTTTGTAAGGGTTTAAAAACATAGTAAAGGAATTGTTAATGACAAGTATACACTTCTATATGTTTCTTTTGCAGTAATATATACAACATTCCTTTCTAAATTATAAAAATCTGCCACAATATCAAGTGCTCTCAGAAAACATGTCTTTCTTTCTAAATATTTACTTTTTTAGAAGTCCCACGTAGTCAAGTTGTTTCTTCCTATTTACCAGTTTACTTATTTTTGTTACCCTGAATATATAAGCTTGATTAATTATAGGACTGGAAATATTTTTGTGTTCATTGAGTATCTGTTGTCCTTTTGTGATTTTTTATTGCCCTTTTGAGAATGTGAATGAAAGCTGTGTGCTGTATCTTCTCCTCAGAATAAGACACTGAGGTTCCCATCTGCAAACTTCTAAATAGTTTCAAAGGGTTTGGGACATCTGATTCTGTTTATTATCCTGTCTGATATACAAAATATAAATAAATAAATAAAAAGTTTTCTACCATGTTCCTAACATACTTAGGAAAAGATATTTCATAACATTACTTAGTAATGTATTCCAAACCTTTCTTAATCAGTTTTGTATCTCAGAAGATCAGACCTCATTAAGTCAATGGAGGCAAAAACAAATAGCCTTCCTTTTGACTGCTTCTGGGATAAATTGAATGGGTGCAATGATGAAAAATAACTCAAAGTAAAAATCCCCAAATCCAAATTTTTTGTGCCATTTTTAGTTGAATAAAACTTTCCATCTGAACTATTGAGAAACTAAGAGACATGGAAATACATGGTGAACTGCTTTTATAAAACAAATATCTGTATTCAAAAGTTCTTTTAGTACATTCAGGAAAATCTGGAGGCATTGTCCAAGATTCCAGATCAAAAAGAACTGAAGGTTGAAAACAATGATACTGTTAATGGATTTGAACATATGCTTATAGTCAATATTCGCATTTCCTCTGCTCTGAATTTTCCTGTTTTGTTTGGTTTTAGCTGTTATGTGAATGGAGAATAGTATTGATTCATCATGTATTTGTCTTCATTTTGTCTTTATATTTAGAAACATTTTCAGCAGCACAAATTAAACAAATAATAATTGCATTTACATGTAAACATTAGATTCTTAACCCCGAGAACTAACAATAATTTCTTTTTTTTCCCCAATCTCTTAATCTTTTAAATGCTGGTTTGAAAAGTCACAAATATCCTATAGATTTCCAATATTGGTCTACAGAAAACAGTAAGAAAAGATAAAAATTTTATTATTATTATAGGCAGATATATTATAAATGCAGGTAAATGATACTATTAAGAAAGTTAAATGTATGCACTACCACATGATATTGAAATAGTATGTACTATCACTACCTTTACTTAAGATGAAATAAAGTAGTCCAGAATGTTTATTTCACTTATTCCTACCATTTCACCTACATTCTGTGTGATTTTATTAAATCACAAGCACAAAGTCCAAATACTTGTGTAATTTATAATAAAGTATACTTCTTATACTAAACATCTATCTGAGAGTGAAGTAGAATATGATGTATAGCCAATGTGACAAACAGAAGCTAGTAATTCAGTGAGTTATATCCAAAGGAATTATGCATAAAGGATTAAAATGAGATGTAAATCTAAAAGAAAAATGACTTTTTTTCCTTCTTTGAAGACTGAAATCTAAAAAGCTTTTAGTGTCTAGAACATCAAAATCTACCAATACATTATGTAAAACACTTACTAAAAAATATATAGAGCTTTGTTGAAAGAACGGTACAAGGAATCCTCTGGATCTCACAGAGATGAAAAGTAGAACAGGAAGCACAAGTGATAAGGTAAAGTCTGATTAAGATCACTGGGGAGAAGTGTGTGGGGGAGCTGTAGGAGGAATTTGCGGAGCCAATGGGAAGTAGCCTAGGATAGGATTGGCTGAGAACCTAATGCTGCCAGAGCCAATGGAAATAAAAAGGGGGCGGGCTCTTCAGCTCACAAGCTTTTCAGGCTCCTGAGCTGGTTCTTTCAGGTTCTGGCTCCTGCGCTGGCCTTTTCTCAGTCTCTGCTCCAGCTTGGACTCGCAAGCTCTTCTTCCTCGGATTTGTCTGGGTGATGGTGCTGCAGAGGCCTGCATTTCTCAATGAAAGGTTTGTTGGGCGGGCAGGAGCTCCGGGCACAGCCTAGGATTTGGCTGGCTTGGCTGAAGGTGGCAGGTTTAACCTTTGGGTGCTTTAGAGGGAACAGGCTCTGAGGCAGAAGCCTGCCGTTCTTCCAGAATTGGGTAGCGTCTGTGTGTTACCTTGTTTTAGTTTGTAAACCAATCCTACAGAAACTAACTGGGGAAAAAGTCTAGAAGAACCCAGGTGTTAGGGTTTAGCCATAATTGATAGGCTCAAATGATTACAGCCGTGACTTGATCGAGTTAAGCAACTGCTTTTGAATTAAGCCGCCTTTCCTTTATCACCAAACCTTTGCCTCTGGAATTTTGCCTAGAGGGTGGGTGAGGGCAGCAGGAGCCCAGTTGCTGCTGGGTAACAGAAGGTCCCAAAATAAGGATGCTGGTTAGGGATGAAAGAGATAACTAGACATTTGGAAAACCTTTCTACCACCATTAGCTTGACATCATCTCAATAGTTAAAGGTACCTCTGACGATATTAGCAGTGATATTTATGTGACTTTTTTGAAACTTCATAATGAAATGTAGAAATATTTAGAAGATATACATATTTCAGTAAACCATATTCTAAAAATCATACACAAGAATCCATTCAAAGAGTAACATAGACCGATCAGTTTTAATATAACAGAGTAAGAAATGTTTCTTGATATGGTTCTCACATTGCAACATTCAGAAACTGTACATACTGAGTTCAAGTTTAGTATCAAAGAGGAATATCCAAAGTAATCTGATAATTATATGTCTGAGAATTTGAATATATTTTATACACTTAAAATAACATGTTAAAACAATAAAAATCAAAGATATATGAAAATATATTAAACATTAAATTAATTTGGTAAAAATGAATTTCAATGCCACCATTATCCTGAATTATTTGTGAGTTTAGAAAAAAGTAATTACGGCTCTAAAAAAGTACTTATGTTCAAAAGTAATAGGTTTATTATGGTCATTTAAAATTATTTAATATAAATATGTTAAACATTTATCTTTTTAAATTTTAATATGAGAATAAAATAGGAACAAAAACTCTTTGAGGTGCTTGATAATTTCAATAGTGTTGAGACCAAAATTGAGAACTCTTAAAATGGAACAGCTAAGTGACTTATGCAATGATCTACAGAAACTTACATTATTCTGCCACTTCAAAACTTTTTTCTTTCTCTACCATGCCATTCTCCCTGAACTCTTATTACTGTCTAAATGTTTTCAGATTCAGACATCCACCAAACTGAAAAATATAGGGTATGTATTAATGTGGGTACAATATTCCTTTCAAGCATCTCTATGTGCACATCATGTGTGTGTATGGAGTTTGTGTTTAAGAGAACTCATGGGTGTAGTATATTGGGGAAGGTTAATGGCTATGCTCAACTATTATATCAGCAGCTTATTCTGAGAAACCAATAAAATGCATGAATTTCTTTGAAATGTCAATATTAAATATAGAAAGTGAGATGTTTGAAGATACAGCTTAGAAGTTGTATAATATTTTATTTGTTTTATATATACTCTACTAGAATGTAAGCTCCCTGAGGGTAGATTTCTGCCAAGTTCTTTTTTTTTTTTTTTTTAACATGAAAAATAAGAGACATTTACTGAAGAAGATAGAAGATACAAAAAACATTGTATATAGGACAGTAATGCCTCAGTCCCCTTCAAAGTAGGTACCTTGGAATCTCACACAGTTCTCCCAGTCACCACCAGCTGCCCCATGTATTTTCCTGAATCTCATTAAAGGTCTGAAATACTTCCCTTGTGAGTGATTTTAGTTTTGGGAAAATCCAGAAGTCCCAGGGCTCCAAATTGCCCTGGGTGGTGGCTCTGTGGATTGGCGCCAGCCTGTGAATCCCGCACTGCACCAAATTCTTTACTATCTTGTTACGTGTACCTAGCAAAGTTTCTGGCAATTATAATTTTTTAAATATACATTAACAAGTACTAAAAACATATACTAGATAAATTGCAACAGGTGACACTGACCATCCCCATCATTGAACATTTCTTCCTGTTTTTTTCTTTCTAAAAATTTTACTTATTTATTCAGGCTCTTTTCTCTTACAACTCTATCCTCTCGATTATTTTCTTTTTCTCCAGTTCCAGGCTCCCATGAGCTGCTAATATAGCCTCCAAGGATATCATCAAAATTCATACAGCAAAATTACTATGATACCAGTGAAACTTTTGTTTGTATGTCTAAGCCTCTCCCATCTGGGCTTGCCTTTTATGACCAAAGACAGTAAAAAGAATGATTATCCTTTCTCATATCATAAAATACAGGATTTTATCTATAAGAAATAGAGATCCTCTTGAAAATTTTAAGAAAAGATATGACATCATACAAAGTGTCATTTCGAAAGGAAATTGGCAGCATTTAGAAGAGAGACAGACTGGAGACAGAGACTTGTTTGGAGGTTATGGCCATTAATAGAAAATAGTATGAGTGAAAACCAAAGCAATCAGCTAGGAGGAAATGAGTTAGAATGTAGAAATATGCAAGAGAAGAAATGCCACAATTATTTTAGGTAATTACATGTGAGATAAAGAAAAACTCAGGAATGACTGAATTGTTCTGCTTACTTTCTGGGAAAATAAAATATATTTGAGATGATGCCTATGAGACAAAAATGTTTGCAGAAAGTAAATACTCATTTGAAAACCTTGACTGTGGTGCCTGTTAAATGAGATGATCTCTACGTAGAATTTAGAGTCATCTGGTTGAAATATTTAGAAGAAAGACCAGAACTAAGGGAGATTTGATGATTACACATTATAGATAGAAGCAGGAACTGATAAAAAGGATGAAATCAATGAGGAAAGGAGAGAATAAGTCATGAAAAAGTACCTAAGGAAAGAAACCTATGGCTCAGTATTCTCAAATATTTTGAGAACGTTAAATAGGGTAAAGAAATATGTTAGAAGAACAAAAGTGCAAAATGGCATTTTTTTATATCATCTATCCAATTGTCTACATCAATGTCTACCAAAAATAATTAAAAAAATTGTGGATTATCAACCTCAAAGATCCAAAGGTGATAAAGTGATGGTATACTATATATTCATTAAAAATATTTTAATACCAGACTAGATATAAAAATATAGTACAATTATAAAATACTACATACTATGTAGTATGGAATACTATGATTAAACCAGTATAAAATGTTAACATATAAATAACTATTGATTTAAGCAGGAAAAGAAAGTTTAAATATGAGCTGAATGATCAGATTGATTGAATCTGAATACAGGCTGTTACAGTATTTTCTGACGTTTTTAGGGATTTTAAAAATAATTTTCTAAGTCTCAGTTTCCTTATTTATAAACTGGGAGTAATAATAGTCCTGCTTGTGGAGAGGAGTAAGCATGATAGCTCATATGCTGGGAACACAACAGACTTGATAACTGTTAGGTACAATTTTAATTATTGGATAAAAATAAAGAAAAGTAAAATAATTTTCTATATTCAGATGTTTTTTTCTCTTAGACTGGACACTGGTGGTTAGTCTCCATTAGTTCAATTTCTGCAACTTGGACAAATTATTTACTTTCAGTATGTAAATGACAATAGCACTCATCTAACAGGTTTTTTTGTGAAAATTGAACTAGATAAAACCCAGAGTAGTGCTTACACAAATTTAGATTGGATACTTTTTTTCTTAAAGCTCATAATATTAATTATTATTGTAAAATGCCTATTTATGCAGGTCTTTGAATTTTGTTTTTTACTTTATAGACTTAAAAAAAAATTAAGCCCATGATAATTGATTTTAGAGAGAGAAGAAACATTGATAGGTTGCCTCCCATAGGTGCCCTCATTAGATACAAATATATCTGTCAATTCACAAAACAACTCTATAAAATTGTGTGGTTACTATTGTTTGTTTTTTAAACAAAAATAAGGCACCTTACCAATGTACCTTGTATCTCACATGCTCATGCCCTGACTAAGAATCGAACCAGTGACCTTTCGGTTCACAGGCCAGTACTTACCCACTGAGCCACCAGCCAGGGTCAATTTTTTTTTTTTTTTTTTTTTTTTTTTTTAAATTTTTAGAGAGAGGAAAAGGCAGGGAGAGAGAGGGGGTGGGAGGAACATCAATATGTGGTTGCCTCTTGAGTGCCCCCCAACTGGGGACCTACCCACAACCCAGACACATGATCTGACTAGGAATCAAACCAGTGAACCTTTGGTTCACAGGCCAGTGTCCAATCCACTGGGCCACACCAGTCAGGGTTAAATTTTGCTTCTTGAACATCTATCCTGGTTCTGGAACAATTTCTCAACCTAGTTGTTCATGAAAAACATATCTGTTACGTCGTAAGTTTTCTGGTCTTTATTCTACCCGACAACTCTTTCATGCTGATACCTGTATGATCAGTCATACATCTCTCATACAACAAACAACAGAGATTTGGTTTTTTGAACAAATTACTTCTCCAACAATTTTCCTCAACAAATTAAATTAGAGACTGAAGTTCCACTGTAATAGAATCTATTTTTGAATCTGATAGGCAAGAATCAAAGCAATAAACACTGTACAGTGCTTAAGTATATGGAATGTAAAGCCTGAATAATGTCTTCAGATTTAACTCTGCCACTTATTATTGAATAGTTGTGTCCTCTTAGACAAATATTCTAATCTCAATAAAATTTAGTTTTCTCATTTGTAGAATTAAAATAATCATAATAACCTATAAAAGAAATGCACGTCTTAGGCCTGCTGTGCATATTGAATGAATCTAAGCACATGTAGTGCTTAGAATAATGGCTAGCAAAGAGTAAGCATTATCTATTATTAATATGTAAAATTATGTGTTTATAGGCTTTAAAATCTTTAAATTTTTCAGGTAATTTTTTGATGATCAACCAATTTTCCTCTCTTGATAAAATTTCTTCATTATTCCTGGCTGGTGTGGTTCAGTGGATTGAGAGCCAACCTGCAAACCAAAAGGTTGCTGATTTGATTTCCAGTCAAGGCACATGCTGGGTTGGGGGCCTGGTCCCCAGTTGGGGGTGTGAGAGAGGCAAACATGCTTTGATGTTTCTCTCTTTTCTCCTTCCCTTCCCCTCTTCTTTAAGAATAAATACATCTTTAAAAAAAAAATTACTCATCATATTTTAAATTAGCTGATTGTGTAAAAGTTTTGGAATAGTCAATAAATTAGTATTTTCTTTTAATCATATCAGTAAATCTATAATGATATATTTGATACATAAGAGATTATGTCACTTGATGTTTTTAAACCATGTGTTAAGAAATAAGACAGCAGAAATATTTTACATGATCAATAGAATATAACAAAATATTACATTCTTTATTACCATATTAAAACAGCTTTCTCTCTGGAAGTCTTCCTTCCTCACTAATTATTAGTTGTGTTACCTTGTGCTAGTCTTTACATCTGTATCTCATTTTCTTATACAAAATATAAAAGCTGATAATATGTAATGTTTCTCATAGTATTGCTGTGAAAATAGGTAATAACATATGTAGAGACTTCCAGAACTGGAATCTAATGACATTCAATTATTGAATTTGTTATTCAGACCCAAATTCCAATTGCCACCATTTTCTCTTTTTCCCAGGACTGATTTTTTGGATCTGCCTTCAAAATGTCTCTTAAACTCTTATTTTCCTCACTATTTCCACTTAACACCTTAGTTCAAGCTTCCCACACATCTAAGCTTGACTGCCTGCAAAGTTGTCCTAACAGGTCTTCTGGTTTCGCTACTGCACCTGCCAACTGCACTCCCCCTTTTTAAATTTAATTTTATTGTTTATTTCATTCATCCCCTTTTTGCTGCCCTCTGTCCCCCTCCCCACCCACCCATTTCCCCTAAAGTCAATCTCACCTGTTGTCCATGTCCATGGTTCCTTTATACTAGGTTCTTGTCTAAGCTGCTCCCCTTCTTTGCCTCCGCCTCCCCCCTCCCCCCAACCCCCTTCTCCTTGACTACTGAAAGCCTATTCACTGTATTCATGTATTTGGTTCTGTTTCTGACACTTCACACACTAGTCAGAGAATGCTTTTAACATATGAGTTAAGTCATGTAACTCCACACCTATTCCCACACTCCACTACTTCTTCACTGCATTTAGAATAACAGAGCATGGGAACACTGACACCCATCAGTGTCTGGCCATCTGGAAGCAGGAGATTGGATGTAGAAGCCCACGGACTCTCTGGGGTCCTTAGCTTGCAGCTACTGCACAAGGTGGGACAACCAAGCGTGAGCCTACCAGCACTCAGCTTCCGGGCTGTGTGGTCGTTAGCTTACTGCTGCAATAAAGCTACAAACCCTCGTAAAGGCTCTGCTCAAGTTCTTCTTCACCCTGAGGAGAGAGCCCTCCCCACTGTCATCACTTGGTCTTACACCCAGCAAGAGTGGACCTGACAGGCACCCAGTTTGCTGCTTCCTCCCAAGTTCTCAAGCAGTTGCAGGAATCTCAGGAAACCAGAATATGATCACAGCCGTTTATAGCAGGAAGGTAGATGATTCGCAGGAAAACACTTGGAAGCATTGCAAAAAGCTTGCATCTGCCAAAAGTTCATGCTTGTCCACTAATGCTTGGAGGAAGATAAGTATTTCTTATTATCTTCTATCTCAATGTTATCTGCTTTTTCCAGGAGTTTACACCATTAATCTATATGGTAATATTAACCTTTAATTTCTTTTCCCCTAAATTTCAGTCCCACTGGAAGTACTGTTTATTCTAATGCCAAAATTATCTTAAATGCACCTCTTCTTTTCATCCTTTTTCAGCAACTTATCTCATTCCTTGATTGATATATTGTTGCTCCCCTCTATTTAGTATCCATATGGGAGTCCAAACTTTTGGTGTTACCTTAAATTGGAAGCACTACCGTTAGACTTGGGTAATATTAAAATTTGATTTGTCCCCTGGCTGGTGGCACAGTGGATAAGGCACCAGCCTGTGAACCCAAAGGTCGCTTGTTTGATTCCCAGCCAAGGCACATAACCAGGGTGCAAGCCAGGTCTCCAGCCTGGTCCCTAGCTGAAGGCAGGTGAAAGGCAACCCATACATTGATGTTTCTCTCCCTCTCTTCCTCTTTCCCTCCCCCTCTCTTGGAAAAATAAATAAAATATTTATAAATAAATAAAATTTGGTTTATGAGGCACAATATATAGCAATTGACTACATAAAATGAATAATGGTTTAAAAGGAAGCTAAATGTGATTTTATGCACTTTAGAGGACTGGAGAGAGATGTCACTTAAGCATTTGAACTGTAACTGAGTTTGGTCAGGAATTGAAAACAGTAACTTAAGAAATGGGAAAACAATTATTTTTTTCTAAAACTACCTAATTATGATAACATTTCCAATACACTAAGTTCTTAAATAAAGTGTATTGAAAAGAAAACAAGATTCAATGATTAATTCACAACATAAAGCACAAAATAACAGCCTAAAAGTGAAGAAAAAAGAGCAATAGAAAAAAGTTGTAAAGAAAAAAATAAGATTCATTGGTAAGCCTCTGTTTTTTCAAATTGATGGAGATGCTAAAGGAAAAGCTAAAACTTCATTTAATGATTCTATACCTTGGCGCTTTTCCATGCAGATAAATCCTCACAAGTCTTCTTAGCTTCTTAGTCTTTACTGGTTGGATGTTGGAAATATGCTATCACAACAGTTATATCACACACACACACACACACACACACACACACAGATATTTGATCAGGAGTTTGAGCACTCCAATTAACATGTAGTTTTTAATAACATATCCATGTAGTAACACACAAAAGGTCAAGGTGATAGGAAACATATATATTTGTTTCCAAAAGTATACTGACTTAAATATGATTGTATTATAATAGATTTTCTTTTGTCAAACCACTCCTTTTGCATTTTTTAAATTTTATTTTATAGCAACAGTTGTTAAAAATCCATCTTCTAGTGCCTCTAAGCTTAAAACCTGTGTTTTTGCTCAATCCTTTGGCTTTAATATGTTAGTTAAAGAAGTAAGACACCAGCTTTAACCTAGCAAATGAAGCCAACTATGACTCAGGTTTAGGCTCCCTATATCATAGTCCCCAGTTCTATTTTATTTAAGTAGGAACATTTATCCACAGGTTGTAATAGAAAACTGACAAATGTTAACTGACAAGCAACTGGTACTTATTAAACAGAATCTACAATTAATCATAGATTATACTTACATACCTTTTTTTAGCAATAAACTCAATACAAAGAAATTCACTAAAGCAATTTTCAGATATATAAAATATTTATTATGATAATATATAACCCAATGATTTAAAAAATATATAATGATGCCCATATGTTCCTCTTTTTACCCTAGGATCAATGTCTTATTTTCATCAGGAACATAACTGTCTTTAGTTTAACAACAAAGATGACAATTTCTTCAGCAATGCATAGAAATCACCCACTGTCCACCCAACCCAATCTAGTAACAAATCAATTACATGCTGATATAGAGATCACTATCACTGAATGCTTAATTTGACTTTTCTCAAATAAACAACTAAATTGAGATAAACATGATTTTTAAAGCCCATTTCCCAATCAGAGACCCTTTCAGTAAGTTGGAAGCAGCTAAATGGTAGTTTGATCTAATAGATTTAGGAGTAATAAAAACTAGAACCTCACACCTGTCAGAATGGCAATCATCAGCAAATCAACAAACAACAAGTGCTGGCAAGGATGCGGGGCAAAGGGAATCCTCGTACACTGTTGGCGGGAATGTAGGCTGGTGCAGCCACTGTGGAAAACAGTATGGGGTTTCCTTAAAAAACTAAAAATGGAACTGCCTTTTGATCCAGCAATTCCACTACTTGGACTATACCCAAAGAATCCTGAAACACCAATTCATAAGAACCTATGCACACCTATGTTCATAGTAGCACTATTTACGATAGCCAAGTGCTGGAAACAGCCTAAGTGTCCATCAGTGGATGATTGGATCAAAAAACTTTGGTACATTTACACAGTGGAATTCTATATAGCAGAAAGAAAGAAGGAACTTGTACCCTTTGCAACAACATGGATGGAACTGGAGAGTATTATGCTTAGTAAAATAAGCCAGTCAGTGAAGGACAAATATCATATGATCTCACCCATTACGGGACAATAATGAGCAAAACTAACAACAAGCAAAACAGAACCAAATATATGAAGACAGTGAATAGGCCTTCAGTGGTCAGGGGAAAAGGGGTTGGGGGGAGGGGGGAGGCAGAGGCAAGAAAGGGGAGCAGCTTAGACAAGAACCTAGTATGGGGGAACCATGGACATGGACAACAGGTGGGATTGACTTTGGGGGGAATGGGTGGGTGGGGAGGGGGACGGAGGGGAGCAAAAAGGGGATGGATGTAAAACAACAATAAAATTAAAAAATTAAAAAAAACTAGAAAAGGAAGAGCAAAAAATAGAAATAGAACATTGATTTGCCAGTAGCATCTAATTTATACATTTATGAAACATCTCTCTGGGGATTCTACTTTTCCAAATGAACCCTCAACTTCTGAAATTTTTCTGATTGATTTTTTTTGCTCAATGGTGAAGCAGAAGTGCAATCTGAGGATTTTAAAATTTATACAACAATCTGAATTGAGATGGATTTGAGCATATTTTATCCAATGGGAGACAGGGGAAAAGTAATAATTTTTTTCTGCCCCAAATACTTGTAAAAATATTCTTATATATGGTCCTTTTAATATATTTTTATTTGTTGCCTTATATGTGATGATATTTTATTTTTGTTTATTTTTTAAAAATATTTTATTTAGTCTGTGGCTGGAGGCAGATGAAAAGCAACCATACATTGATGTCTCTCTCCCTCTCTGCCTCTCTCCGTTCCCCTCTTTCTAAAAATAATGAAAATCTAATAAAAAAAAAATATATATATATATATATTATTTATTTTTATTTTTAGGGGGAAGGGAGAAAGGCAGAGAGAGAGAGAGAGAGAGCGAGAGAGAGAGAGAGAGAGAGAGAGAGAGAGAGAGAGAGAGAAAGTATGATTGCCTTTCACCTAACTCCAGCTATGGACCTGGCTGGAGACATGGCTTGCAACCTGGTTACATGCCCTGGCTGAGAATCGAACCAGCGACATTTGGGTTCACAGGCCGGTGCCTTATCCACTATGCCACCAGCCAGGGCCTTGTAATGACATTTTAATCATGTTTAGAAATTGGCCAGCTAACAGTTAAGACTTTTTATAGTTACTGACCAGTTCTAAGATCTACATGTAAAAAGATGCCCATTCAAGTCACCTTTATTAGGTTTGTTTGAAAATAATCCATTTTCCCTCAATATTATTCAGTATTGGTGAACAGCATGTATCGTAACTCCATGCCCTAACATCAATAAAATAATTAGCTTTTAGAGGCTATTCCTGAACATGTTATCTCCAAACACCAAGAAAAAAATATTGCATTAGGTAGCATAGGCTTCCAAGACAGAATACCACAAACTGGGCAGCTTAAACAATAGAAATTTATTTTCTTACAATTCTGAAAAATGGAATTCAAAGATCAGGGTGCCATGATAGTCAATTACTTGATAAGTCTTTTTAGACTTGGGGGTTGCATTATCCTTGTGAGCTCACATGAAATCTTGCAAAGAAGTTAGTTGCAAAGAACCAGTTCTTTGGTTTTTCCTCTTTTAAGAACCTTGATTCTATCAGATAAGAGCCTCTCCCTTATCACCTCATTTGACCTTCATCACTTTCTGAGAGGCCCCAACTCCAGCTGTAACCACTTTAGAGATGAGGATTTCAACCTATGAATTTTGGGGGCATACAAACATTTAGTCCATAACATGGATGTTATAAGATCTGAAAGAAATGAGAGAAGAAAACAAACAAAAAACTCTGCAGGCCCTGGCTGGTGGCACAGTGGATAAGGCGCAGGCCTACAAACCCAAAGGTCGCTGGTTTGATTCCCCAGCCAGGGCACATAACCAGGTTGCAAGCCAGGTCTCCAGCCAGGTCCATAGCTGGAGGCAGGTGAAAGGCAACCATACATGGATGTCTTTCTCCCTCTCTGCCTCTCTCCCTACCCTTCTCTCTAAAAAATAAAATCTTAAAAACCAAATTTGCAGTTTTGTAAGTTCAAAAGGAAGTAATTTTGAATGAATAAAATGCTTTCAGTGTATTTGGAATAAAAAAATCGTTTCAAATAGTACATATTTTCAAATGTAAATATAGTGCACTCAATTATTAACATTAGAATTGGAAAATAATATGTAAGCTTTGAATACAGAATCATTTCTACTTTAACCTTGTCTTCTAAATATATACTAGAATGAATTTCAGCGCAAATAGATGCTTTTCAGTTTAAACATAGGGATGCAGCATTTGGAATTGTTGACTTTTATTCTAGTTGGTTAGGTAACACAAGTCATCAAAATAAAATCATAATAAAATGAATTGTTTTTTTGTTTATAAAGCAAAATCAGCAGCAATCCACAATTAATGAGAAGGTTAGAAACAGGTTATTATGAATCATACTGGTACAGTTGTATGAGTAAAATTACCTTTGTCCTTCATATTTCCAGATCTTATAATTTGTTGTTTAATAGTTAAAACAGAGTTCTAACCCATGCTAAGAACTGGCAGAAATTCATAGTACAGTAGATCAGGCTACTTATTTTACATATTAACATAATTTGGGTGTGTCCCCATCAGTATATTCTTATAAATCACTATTATATACCTGTTCTAAGGATTTTTTGGGGGTGGGGGGTAATGACTGTGTTCCCTTTTTCTCTCTTCCCCATTCACTATGAGTAAATTTTTTCAAATGGTTTAGCAGAGAATACAATTTCTTTTCTTTTAGTTCAGAAAGATTAAGAAAAACATTTCACATTAATACTTGTGCTTTTCTGTGCATTAGAAGAGAAGTTCTCAACATTCCACAAATGCAGATGTAAAAATCTTTAGAAGTGGGGCTAAGTAATGCAACATAAGACACATCATTTTAATTAGGAAAATGGTTTTGAGATAAAATTATCACTTGCCTTTTTAATGAAAAAAGAATGTCAAGAAATAGTATGAAGGTTATCGTTAACAATCTTTAAATTGGTTTAAAAGACAGTCCTATGGAAAGTAAATTTGTTTAATCCTTTTGTTCTGTCTTTAATTGGGGATTTTTTTCCTTTTTTTAAAATATATTTTATTGCCCCTTTCTCCTCCTCCTCCTTCCTTCCCCCCCTCACTCTCCCTCTCTCTCCTCCCTCACTCTTTCTCCCTCTCTCTCTCTTCCCTACCTCTCCCTCTCCTTCAAACAAAATTATATATATATATATATATATATTGATTTTGCTATTACAGTTGTACTAATTTTTCCCCTTTGCCCCCCTCCACCTAGTATCCCCCCATTCTCTCTGGCAGTGTCCCACTTAGTTCATGTCCATGGGTCATGCATGTAAGTTCTTTGGCTTCTCCATTTCCTCTATGTTTCTTAACATCCCCTTGTCTGTTCTGTAACTACCAATGTGTACTTCTTTTCCTTTTCACCTCCAGACAGTTCACCATTTAATTACTGCCTTCTGTCAGCCTTTCAAATCATATTAATACAAAGTTTTCTTTCCATTATTGCAAAATGCTTGTGATAATTCATTTGTTTAAAGAATTACTTTTGTAAGTAATATCAATTACAGTATTACCAAACACATGCACAAATATATTTACACAAATATATTTACACACACACATATATATTTTTACAAATATTTAAAGTACATATTGGATTTTGAAGAGTTAATACGAAAATCTGAACTATGTCAATAGCTTATATAATTATGTGTTAAATGATAGTATTTTAAATATAATTAAGCATTTTTCTTTTTTTTCTTTAAACCTTTTTTTTTTTTTTTCTGGAATGCTATTTTTGTTAAATAGATCACAGAAATGGTGTATTGCAGAACTCACTTTCATGAAAGCTGTCCTAGAGACAGTGCCAAACCCACAGTAAAAAATGAATTTGGTTTCTGAGTCAGATCCCACCCCCTCCAATAGTACAACTCAACTTTATTTTCAGCTACTGGAACTACAACTTATTATTTTTGGAGTTTTCCATCGTAGATAATAGATTGATTTTCTTTTCTCACGAGACGGTCCCATTTTCTCAATACCCTCTGTTTCTTCTCTACACATGTTTCACCAGTTGAAACCTTCAGAGATAATGGCACCTGCAGTGCTCAGCTGGTCCCCACAGAGTAGAAATTATGATATCTACTAATTTGAGGTTAAGAAAAAAAATAAAACCCTAGGATTTAAATAATTTTGTAGAATAGTAAGTATTCTAGCTATTTTTTGAACCTGTGGTTGACTTCCTTTTTGGTCCTAAACTAACCACTGAACTATTTAAGAGTCTGTTTAGGTAGAAATGAAGTACATTAGCATTTGAATAATGAAGTTTACTATAGCTAGCAGAATCTTTCATAATTAACAATCTTTAATTGAAATCTTAAAATCTGGAAAAATCAAGAAAGAAATCATTACTACATATAAACATATATGTATTTAATACATAAGTGAAAACATTTTTCATAATTTTTCCATATTTACAATTTATAACTTTATCTCAGCATATAAGAATATATTTACCTAGCATTTGATTAGTTTTAAATAACATATGCAATATATTCATTAAATTTAAAATGTCTAATTATTAAATTTATAGAGAAATTATTTATTTTATTAATACTTTTTGGGGTGAAAAATTGGTTAAGAAATATGAAAATGTTGTTTAGTACCTTTTAACATTATAACTTTCCAATTATGTGTGATACATCAAATGTTATTCTTCTCAAAGCTCTCCTCTTCTTCCTCTTTTTTCCTTTCATGTTCTTTTCATTTTTTTTCTCTTGTGCTCTCATTTTCTTGTTAGTGGTGAATTTGTACTTTGTGGTAGGACATAAAGTACTTAATGAGAAATCTCCTATTAAACCTTATCATATGTACAAACACTAACAATTTAGATATATTATCTTTCTTATTGAGGAGATCAAAATTTGAATAGAACCATTTGAATAGATACCAATTATCAATAAACAGCTTTTGAGCTCCATTGCCTCATTGGTGTTAATAATCTTCTATGGGTAAAATATTCCAATAAAAGGAAGAAAAAAATAGATTATTGCAGTTCATGGTGACCTATTGATGGTAAACATTCTTAGCTTACAAAAAAAATAATGATGAAATAATCATTCTCAGTTTGGGTAAATTAGCTGTTTGACACATATGTTTTTCATTACTTTAGATAATATCTTTCTACATTTGATGGATATTGTTGTTATGATTGAGAATCTGCTGTTATTGTAACTTCTTAGTAATATGTCTTTTCCTAGATAGCTTTTTTACTGATTTGAGAGATGGGGAAGGAAAGAGAGAGTGAGATAAAGAAAGAGAGAAAAACATTGATTTGTTGTTCTACTAAGATTGTTTTTAAGATTATCTTTTAACTTTTTGAGATCTTCAGTTTCATAGGTTTGTAAGTATAAATTTATTATTAACCACTTGGGATATATTATGCTTCCTTAATATGATTCTTTCTTCAGATCTGAAATACTCTGCTTCATTATATCATAAAATTGTGCTTCTTCTCTCCCTCTCTCATCTTGTTTAAGAATTCCTATGAGAAGTATTTTGGCATTTCTCCATGTCCTTTAGAATATTTCTAGGTATAGATATATTGTTATTTATTCTAGATATCGATATATTGTTATTTATTTTCATTTGGAACAGATTATACTTTTAGAATCCAAAGATTTAAGATAACTTCAGAATATTTTCAATCATATTCATATTACATATTGCCTCTCTTCTTTTCTCAAGGGGACTCCATTAGAATATGTTACACCACGTATTTGGGCTCACAAGACTTTTAAACCTAACATTTTTTACACTAATCTGCATTCTCCTTAGTTATTTCTCCTAATTAACTGTCTTCAATTTTATCTTAAACTGCTATTTTACCCATGCAATACATTTTAAATTTTAATAATATTTTATTCCTAAAATTCTGTATTTTAAGCCTACATTCATTGAGTGTCATTTGTGACATTCAAAACCCACTTTTAGTTGAGCTTCATTACATTCAATCATTTTAGATTATTTCCTAATGGGCTTTCTAATTTTATCTACTTTAACTTTCTTTTTAAAGATTTTATTCATTATTTTTAGAGAGAAGGGCAGGGAGTGAGTAAGTAAGGGAGAGAAACTTGAATGAATGGTTGCCTTTCACCTGCCTCCAGCTGGGGACCTGGCTGGAGACCTGGCTTGCAACCTGGTTATGTGCCCTGACTGGGAATCAAACCAGCAACCTTTGGGTTTGCAGACTGGCACCTATTCACTGAGCCACCAGCCAGGGTTACTAATGGGCATTCTAATTTCCTATTTCTACCTCATAATTTATAATCCTCTAAGTGGGTGTGGCAATAGCAGTTACCCAATGCCTGTCTCATCATAGATGTTCATACGTTTGTGAGAAGGGTTTGAGCATAGGGGCAGGAAACCTATTTCTTTGCTTCACCAGTCTTCATATCAGTAGTGACTGTATCTGAGTAAGTTCATCTGACCTGGATCTGATTTAGAACATGCGATCCTGGGCCTCGATCCTGAGCCTAATGCTGTAATGAGAGAAAACTTTTGAGGGATCTTAGAAGGTATGTTTTGCAAGGGGAAGGTATATAGGATGTAATTTTTAGTCAAAGCGCAAACTGTGATTATTTTAAAATATGCCCACAAATCCTTTAATGCTCTTCTCATTGAGGTGGTTTCTCTGTCCTCTTCCTTTGACTCTTGGCTGATATATATATATATATAAAATGCACATTTAACAAATAGAATAGAATATCTGTAGTGAAAGTAATGATGCAGAACTTCTGAAGCTATGACTTACTGGGACGCTTTACTTTGGAACCTTGGGGCCTCCATTCAGTGGGGAAGTCCAAGTCACACGGAGGGCCCCATGCTAGTGCTCCTGTGAACTCCCTCTGAGTCCTTATACAACATCCAAAGTCAACTTGCAGACATGTGAAATCAATCCTCTGGTTGATTTCAACCCCCAGCCCTGGAGCCATCCCTCTTTGTCCATCTTTCTTTTACAAGTCTTTACTCAATGATATGTTTATTGATGCATTAGAGAGAGAGAGAGGAAGGGAGAAAGAGAGAAACATGGATCAGTTGCTTCCCATATGCACCCTGACTGGGAATTGAACCTGCAGTCTGGACATGTTCCCTGACTAGGGATCAAATCCATAATACTTTGGTGCATGAAACAGTGTTTCAGTTAACTGAACTACCTGGACAGGGACCTATTTGCCGATTCTTCACAAGGATATGTCCCAAGATATCGTACAGCAAATAAAACACTTGTATATTCTCTTTCTGAATTCTAAACCCATAACACCTGAGGATGTAAGGTTGTTTTAAGCTGGTAATTTTGCAAGAATTAGTTATATATCAATACTAATCCCAATAGGCTTTGTAAATTTATAAGCTAAAAGTTTAAAATACTAAATTCTGAAACTCTGGTGAATCCTGGATTTAGAGTTTTTCTTGCCATACAAATGAAATTTGTTTAGGATGTTATTTTACATTTATTTGTCAGCTAAAATCCAATCTTCTAGGTTATGAAGACATTCCTATCCATCCTCACATACCCAATTTAGGGAAGCAACAGCTCCAACCTCACTGTCAGAGGTTTGGTAATTTTGTTTTGAGCGCTTTCTTAAGTGTAGAAATGAGGAATTGTGTTCTCCTTTATATGCATGTATAAGAATGTTTGTTAAGAGCTCTGGCTGGTGGCATAGTGGATAAGGCACTGGCCTGCCAACCCAAAGGTCGCTGGTTCGATTCCCCAGCCAGGGCACATTAATGAGGTTGCAAGCCAGGTCTCCAGCCAGATCTGGAGACAGGAAGCAGGAGCTACTTGCGGCTCAGAAAGAGCTCTTTATAAATGAATACATTGGTGTATACTATAGAGTTGTCATCTTACTTCTTTGGAAAACTTATCTGGTTTACTAACTAGGAGAGTGTTAGCAAGTATTATATTTACTTGTATAACATACTTCTTGTTAGAACTGAAAGCAGTGGTGGAGGCCTTCATCATAATACTTAGCTTTATGATGATGGCTTATTGAGGCAGTTCTATTATTGAGCCAACCATAGTACAGATCAGGGTACCCATAGCAAAACTTCTCATGAATATTTCCTTCATGTTTATGATTTTTTAAGGGCTGTTGGTCAGTCTCTTGCACCAAGGCTTCAGTACTTCAACCTTTCTCAATGTGGTTATGCAGTTTTGCAACATAATGAATTTTTAGAACCAAACTTCTCTCTGAGACTCAGTATAACAGGACAATACCTATAACTTTGCAACATGTATGTACTGGCAAAGAATTCTTAAAAATAGGACTTTGCTCTCTCACATTAGGGCTTATGTAAGAATTATGTACATAGCTTTGGCATTCATGACATATCTTCCGCAATTGCCTACCTATAATTATTATTTCTTTAAAATTTTTCTTAAATTCTTCTCTAATTTTTAAAATCTTCCCTAATTTGTACCTAAGTGTACTTTGTACTTTCAAAGGTACACTTTGAAAGGGGAGCATCTTGGTGCAAGTATTTATTTATTAAAGATTTTATTTGTTATTTTCAGAGAGAGGAGAAGAGACAGAGGCAGAGAGGAAGAGAGACCTCAATGTATGGTTGACTCTCACCTGCCTCCAGCTAAGGACCTGGCTAGAGACCTGGCCTGCAGCCTGGGTATGTACCCTAATGGGGAATCAAACCAGCCACCTTTGGGTTTATAGGCTAGCGCCTTATCCACTGTGCCACCAGCCAGTGTGCCGCAAGTATTTAAAATAGATGATAACTAGCGGTGGGGGTGAGGGGGTGGAGGAGTTGGGCAAAAAGGACAAAGACTCATGGACATGGCAACAGTGTGAAGATTACTAGGAGGAAGAGAGTACAGGGGACTAAATGGTAATGGGAAAAAGACAATAAAGATTAAACTTAATACTTTATATATATAACATTCGTGTTATTAAATATAATATATACCTATTTTTATGCATCTATAAAGTTCTACTGTTGGATTACATAAACATTCTCTGTTCTCTAATGTTTGATGGTTCTGTTTTAAATATTTCAAAATTAAAAGCAGATTTGTGATGATTATCTAAATATTTTCTTACATGTGGTCTATATTCTGGCTTAACATTACATGCTTGATTTATCTCCAAGTACAAATGGTTATGTATTATATTTAGGCATGCATCTTTGTTATGCATCTCACATTATATAAAACTATTTTAACCCTGTACCTATCATAACAGTGAAAATGAAATGTGCTTTAATCAACCTGAATCAGAATAACGACCCCCAGTCCTCTGGAGCTGGGCTATCCAGTAGAATAGCTACTTGCCACAGTCGATAATGAGCACTTTAATACAGCTAATCTGAATTGAGGTATACTTTAAAAGATAAATGGACAATACTTTGGAATATTGGGTTAAACAAAATATACTGTTAAAATGAATTTTACCTCTTTAGTTTTATTTTACTTTCAATGTTTATTACTCAGCATTATATAATAGTCTTTAATACTGCAAGGTCCTGATTCTTAGAAGAATTTAGAGACCACGGAAGGGCCAAATGATAAATAGAAAGTTATTCTTGATAGTGAAAGTCCACAACTTTATTTCAAGGGAACACAAAAATAGGGATTATAAGCTAAACAGGTTAAGTCTTGTCACATTTGTCTTTCTACTTGATATTGAGAATGGTTCAGCAGAAAAGAAGTAATGGTTTGATCCAAGTATTTTAGCAAATATGAGCTCATTTTTAAAATAAATGCATATCTAGCCAAGAAAATAATTCTTTTTTATTCCTATCTCTTGGATATGTCTGGTGGATAAAACTAATAATAAAATGGTACATTCATTACATATTGTTGTAGACATTCAAAATACATATTTAAAATAACTCACTAAAACTCATTTAAGCCACTTTTTGTAATTACAGAAAGATTCAAAAGTTGCTTTTGTCAGATTCAAAATATACTTTTGCCTTAAATATTTTATATTATTATGAGCTAGAGCTGAAAATTACATGTCAGTGTATTAAATAAACTGTTTTGATATTATATGACAATATAATTTCTTTATATTTTCCAGTACCCTATAAGTAATTTCATAATTCAATTATCCCCTTTAATATTTTCTTTTCCATTGTGTAACATTTTTTCACATAACAAAATGTATTATATTATTATCATCTATTTTAAGTCTATTCTGTTGCCTTAGTAAGAAAAACAAATTGAAATAGGTAGCATAGATAGACAATAAAAGTTATAAAAGTAATAATGCTTGGTGGTACACTAAGCCCTTTGTCATATGCATTATGGTGTATTAGTTTTTTTATGGTCTCAAAGAAACATTTTGAGATTCACAAATTTTCTATGAATATTTCTAGATTTCTAGTATAATGCTATTCAAGCTGCAATACCTACTTTCATAACATTTTCCAGAATGCCAAGGTGTCATTTTTTAAACACATTTTAAAACATATACATTGCAAACTTGTATTAGAATATTTTTTATGAAGTGCTGCACCTTTTGAAAGGTATTTTTAAAAATTTTATTTATTATTTTTAGAGAGAGGGGAAGGGATAGAGGCAGAGAAGGAGAGAAACATCAATATATGGTTGCTTTTCACTTCCAGCTATGGGCCTGGCTGGAGACCTGGCTTGCAGCCTGGTTATGTGCCCTGGCTGGGCATCGAACCAGCCACCTTTGGGTTTGTAGACTGGTGCCTTATTTACTGTGTTACCAGCCAGGGCCTGAAAGGTATTTTTTAATTATTTTCGATTTATCAGATTACTTAAGTCTCACGGTCTTAGCCTCATTGTCCTTCGAAGGTGGTGGGGGGGATTACATGACACAGCTCTGGACAATAAGGTGTATATAAAAGTTTATAAGGGTTATTCATGAGAAAAAAAAAATTGCTTTCTTATAAAAGGGAGTGTTATAGCTTAAACCCCTCTTTCTGCCATTTAAAGTTATTTTTATTGGATCCGCAGTAGTCTTCTTAGGATCTTAGAAGATCCATGAGACTTGTACTTACAAAAGACTGTAACATTATTGAGCTGTCATAGCTGTTACCCCTACCACTTTTTCTTGTAATTGGTAAAAATGAGGAAAAAATGATTTGTTTAAGCTATTGCTTATGATAATGATCACTATACTATATAATATGACCAAGATAACAACAATCTAAAATATTTGAAAGCCCAGTGGTAGAAATTACTCAAATGCAGCAACCACACCAATCTGTTGTCCTATTGTACTGCCTCCACTTCTAATCCTCCTGTCTCAGCTTCCCTCAAAGGAAATACAAAGCAAATAACTAAGATTTCTACAGTCACAACTGTTGCTTACTTTTATACATTGATCAATATATGCAATTTTCAACCCTCTTATAAAAAAATACGTATGGCAGAGAGCTAAACCTGTTGGATGCTTAGAGGAACACTTTGTTAATATAATTTGAGCATGGATTCCAATCCACTTAACTCATTCTTAAGATGGTGTGATTTTTATTTTCAGGAATGGTGAGAGAAATGTAATCCAATTATTTAGTCTTTCTATCACTCACATTTTCTCTCTATTTCAAAAGTAATGAAATAATATATGGAACATGAGTAATGTTCTAGAAACTATTCATGTTCATAATTTTGGTAATAATTATACTTTAATTTTTGTCAAGACCTTTCCTATTTGTTTCTTTCTAAGGTATGATGGCTAAGGTGTTTGAGGTAGATTGTGTGAGATGTAAATTATAAATTTTGGACACTGAGACTTTTTTCTCCCCATGTGCAGCTGCTAGATGAGGGGTTTCTCAAAAGCATGAATTTCCCAGATCTCTTGTTTGCCTGTGTGTTGTAAGTGGTTTTCTCTGGGTATTTTATAAATCCAGGAAACAATTTTGCCACCATTAGCTTCACCATGTTGGATCAGGGGTGCTTCAGAAACATTTGCATGGTCATTTTAATTTTATGTTTTTATTGAGAAAAAGCCATAAAGTAGTCTAAACCATAAAAAGAATCAAAGACTAGCATGCCTGTGCTTTACACAGGCATATTTTCCACTAGTTGAATGCTTCAGTATTTGAACAAATTTATTGAATATGTTATAACCCTTTTCAGATTTTAGAATCATTAAGACAAAGCAAGAACAATTTTAAAAATGCACACTAAAACCACACAGGAAATTGCCTAAGCAAACAGGAGGAATACTAAATAATATTAAATATTGAAATGATTATTTTATATAAAAATGGTTGTGATATTTATATAAAATATCCCAATAAAACATGATTAATTACTAGCCAGGGAAAGAAGTTGAAGTTTTTATTAGATGTCTTCTTTCTTTCAGTAAAGAGAAGGTGTATGATAGAATAGTCATAGATAATATATTCAAAATACAAGTTGTTTTGTGCAGTGTAAATAGCCATAAATATATTAACAGTTACATTTTCTACCTCCAAGCAAGATAACTAATTAGGAAATTATAGTATAATTATCATGTATTCTGAATTGACACTAAAACATATCCACATAAGTAGATTTGCATAGTGAATCCACTTTTATCCCCTAAGAAAATTATCTCAAAAATTTCATCATGAAATATTTCATACATAAAACAGAATAAGTGTAACAGAATATAAAATACAATGAATGCATGTGAATTTATGAAAGAGCTAAATAACAATAGATTACATAACATTTGAATGTCCTTATCTTCATTGCTTTCCTCTTGCTGTCTACAATTTATCATTTTATTTCTTACCTTAATACTTCAAGTAAATAATTCATTATGAATTTTGCCTGTTTTGATTTCTATCTAAATCATATAATTTACATATTTTAGTAGTGCTTGTTTGTTTTCCATATTATGTTCCCGGCTGTGTCTGTACTTATCCCTTCTTTTCATTCTAAATTATTTTCTGCATTACTTTTCTAGGTTTTATTTTTTTCCTGACAACTCTTGTGAGAGTTGGCTAAATTGTGTTGAACTTTGCAAAGAGAAATTTTCAGTGTGTTAATTCTTTTTATTTGCTTGTTTCCAAAATACTTATTAATGCCTACTCTGCTTTTTATCTTATTTTTGCATATTTTATTCTATGTTGCTTGTAATGTCAAAATGGGGTGTTTTCTTTTAAATGTATACATAAGTGCTATAAGAATTCCTATGAATTTTCTTTAACCAATAAAATTTGACATTACATATTCAATCCAATAATCATATATAGTCTCATTACATATATATATAGGTGTGATTTTTTAGAAGATTTTATTTATTATTTCCAGAGAGAGAGAAAAAGGAAGAGTCAGAGAGGGAGAGAAACATCAATGTATGGTTGCCTTTCACCTGCCTCCAGCCACGGACCTGGCTGGAGACATGGCTTGCAACCTGGTTCTGTGCCCTGGCTGGGGAATCAAACCAGCAACCTTTGAGTTCACAGGCCAGCACCTTATCCACTGAGCCACCAGCCAGGGCCCACCTGTGATTTTTTAAAACATCAATGTGTGGTGGCCTCTATGTGCCCCTGCATAGGGACCTGGCCCACAATCCAGGCATGCATTCTGACTGGAAACCAAACTGGTGACCCTTTGGTTCACAAGCCAGCGTTCAATCCACCAAGCCACACTAGCCAGAGCTGCAGGTGTGATTTTTTATTTAGCACTTGAAAGATACTATTCTCCTTTTTTCTGCTTCTAAGTGGTGGCTAAGAAGTTGACTATGAGTCTAACTAATGGTTGTAGGTAAGCAATACTAATTTTTTTCTTTTTTTTTTCTTTTTTCATTTTATATATATTTTTAAGATTTTATTTATTATTCCCAGAAAGACAGGAAGGGAGAGAGGCAGAGAGGGAGAGAAACAGAGAAACATCAATGTATGATTGCCTTTCACCTGCCTCCAGCTATGGATCTGGCTGGAGACCTGGCTTGCAACCTGGTTATGTGCCCTGGCTGAGGAATCGAACCAGTGACCTTTGGTTTTGCAGGCTGGCACCTTATCCACTGTGCTACCAGCCAGGGTTGATTTTTTTCTTGTATATAATTATGATTTTTTTTTTTAATTTTGATGCAATAGTTTATATACCATTGGTTTTGTGTAGCATGTGCTGAACTTTATGAATCTGAAGAACAAAGGGGATATCATGATATCTTATTTGAGGTCATATTTATACAGAAAGTTGTGTATTGCTTTAGACAGCTATCTAGACAGCTTGATAGCTGGACTTTTGAGGGCTTGCTTGCATCATAATGCCTGCAGAAGACTTCAATAGCCAGGGCTTAAAATGGCTGAGGCTCCTCAGTTAGCTCTTTATGTATGTGTGTTATCTTTCCCAGCTGAAAGCTAAGGTGTTCATACTTCTCATATTGCAACATAGATCTCCATAGACGTTTGTCTTAAGCAAGCAAGAATTAAGTATTACCTTTTATGACTTCCCCTCAAAAGGCACATAGAGTCATTTCTGTCATGCTCTATGACATGAAGTTTTGGACATATACCCAGATTTAAGAGGAGGGAGCTTTGTTAAAAGAGTATGGAACCCAAGATATATAGGAATTGGCCAAAGTAGGTTTATAGTTGTGAGTTCAAAAAACAGAGTTTATTCTTATATTATTATTTTTAATATATTTTTTATTGTTGTTATAGTACATTCATCTCATTCTCCCCCTCCCCTGGTCTCCCCCTTATTCTTTTTTTGTGGGGGATTTTTGAGTGTATTTTATTTATTTTGCTATAACAGTTGTCCCAATTCCCCCCTCCCTTTGCCCCCCTCCACCCAGTACCCCATTTCCTCTGGCAATGGCCCCCTTAGTTCATGTCCATGTGTCATGCATATAAGTTCTTTGGCTTCTCCATTTCCTTTATTCGTCTTAACATCCCCCTGTCTGTTTTGTAACCACCAATGTGTACTTTTTTTTTTCTTTCACATACCAGACTATTCACCATTTAATTACTGCCATCTGTCAGCTTCTCAAATCATATTAATACAAAGTTTTCATTAGTTCAAAATGCCTACATTAATTTATTTGTTTAAAGAATTATTCTTTTAAGTAATATGAATTGCAATATTAGCAAACACATGCAAAAATACACAATACATACTTTACACATGTTTTTTAACTTTTAAAAAAATGTTTTTAATTTATTTTGCTGTTATAGTTGTCCCAATTTTCCCCCTTTTGTCCCGTTTCACCCAGTACCCCATTTTCTTCAGCAATGCCCTGCTTAGTTCATGTCCATGAGTAATGCATATAAGTTCTTTGGCTTCTCCATTTCCTTTCTTCTTCTTAACATACCCCTATCTATTCTGTAAGCACCAATGTGTACTTTTTCCTTTTTCCTCTCACATCCAGACAATTCACCACTTAATTACTGCCTTCTGTCTGCTTCTCAAAACATATTAATACAAAGTTTTCATTATTTCAAAATGCCTATGTTAATTCATTTGTTTAAAGAATTACCCTTTTAAGTAATATGAATTACAGTATTACCAAACACATGCAAAAATACGTTTACACACATACATATTTTTACACAAATTTAAAGTACATACTGGATTTTGAAGAGTTAATACAAAAAATTTAAAGTGTGCCAATAGCTTACGTAATTATTACATGTTAAATGATAGTATTTTAGGTATATTGTAGCAAAATTAAGCAGTTTTTTCTTCTTTAATACTTATTTTACTCTAGAATGCTATTTTTGTGAAATATATCACAGAAATGGTATATTGCAGAACTCACTTTTGTGAAAGTTGTCCTAGAGACAGTACCCAACCCATAGTAAAAAATGAATTGGTTTTTGAGTCAGATCCTCCCCCCTCCAATAATACCATTCAACTTTATTTTAAGTTACTGGAACTACAACTTATTCTTTTTGGAGCTTTCCATCTTAAATAGTAGAATTATTTATTTACTTATTTAGGCTGTGCACAAGTCTTACTTCTTTCAATACCCTCTGTTTTTCCTCTACATGTGTTTTACAAGTTGAAGCTTTCAGAAATAATGGCACTTGCAGTGCTCAGCTGGTCCCCCGAGAAATTATTATGTCTACTAAATTGAGGTAAAAAATAAAAAGCCCTAGGATTTTAATAATTTTGTAGAATAGTATTCTAGCTATTTTTTGAACTTGTGGTTGACTTTCTATGTGGTCCTAAACTAACCCCTAAACTATTTAAGAGTCTGTTGAGGTAGAGATTAGGTATGTTCACATTTCAATAATAAAGTTTACTATAGTATTCATTTCTTTTCCCAACCATCCCTAGTTTGGGAGCTTTCATAACTGGAAATGTATATTTCCATGATCTAATTGAAAGGAATCTCATCTAATTTACATGCTAATATGAGAATATATATTGTCTATGTACACGAATCATATAGTTTAGTAGTTTGCAACTTCCATCCAAATTGGTCTTCATTCTCAGCATCTTTTCTAACCAAGAAAGATTGTCTGATTTCACAATATACCCATGACCAGTTGGTTGCTATTTATAACATAAATTGCTAACAAAATTTATATATTACACACCCACAAATAAGCACATATTTTATACAGTGAATAAGAAACATAGCATGTATTCTATGTAATATACATCCATATTTTCTTACTTTTTTCTTCTTCCTTAACTGCATTCGATTTTTCTGAGTTATTGCAAGTAACATGATTTTCCCATATTGTGAAATAATTCCAAGCTATGAAAACTTAACCTGCAGTAATGCAAATACAAATAGCATACAAAATTATACTTGTTTATTAAAATCTATTTTTAACAAGATCATTTTAAAGCATTCATAAGTTAGTTGGTTCTTATCTATTCAGTTACCCTGTCTTTTTATTGGTGCATTTAATCCATTTACCTTTGAAGTTATTATTGATAGGTACTTTTATCTGTTTTTCCCTTTCTACCTGTGTTCCTGTCTTTCTCTCTGTTTCTTCATCATCTTAAAGCAGACCCTTTAAGCATTGTTTACAATGCTGGTTTGGTGGAGATGTATTCTTTTAGCCTTCTTTTGTCTGGGAAACTCTTTATTTCACCTTCCATTTTGAGTGAGACCTTTGCTGGATAGAGTATCTTGGTTGCAGGCCTTTGTTTTTCATTGCTTAAAATATTTTTTGCCATTCCCTCTGGCTTGTTGTGTTTCTGTTGAGAAATCAGCTGATAACCTTATCAGAGCTTCCTTGTATGTTATTAGCTGTTTCTCTGTTGCTGCTTTTAGGATTCTGTCCTTATCTTTGAAATTTGCCATTTTCATGATGATGTGTCTTGGAGTGGGCCTGTTTAGGTTCATCTTCCTTGGGACCCTCTGAGTTTGTATGACCTTTTCTCTCCTCAAGTTAGGGAAGTTTTCTGTCATTACTTTTTCAGAGAGGTTTTCTATCCCTTGCTCCTCCTCTTCTCCTTCTGTTATCCTTATGATATGGATGTTATTATGTTTCATGTTGTCCTACAGCTCTCTCAAAACCTCTTTATTCTTTTTCAGTCTTTTTTCATTTTGTTGTACTGTCTGGGAATTTTTTCCTACATTGACCTCCAGCTTGATGATTAGATCCTCTGCTTCCTCTAGCCTGCTTTTGATTCTTTCTCCTTTAAGAACTCAGTCTCTCTGTTAAGCTGGCTAAACCTGGCAGCTTTTTGCTTTTCCCAGCTGGGTGCTGTTTTACTCTCAGCTGTGTTGCTGTAGGCTGGGAAGCCCAGTTGGGGGTTTAGATCCCATCCTTCCCAGGTGGAGCCCCCAGCTGCTGAGAAGTTTCTCTGTCCCTTCAACTGCCACCCCTGGGACCCCCGCCAGCCTCTCATGTCTCTGCACTTCCTACCAGTCACATTGTGATGAATTGGCTCTTCTTTTCTGTCCATGGTTATAAGGCTTCTCTCTAGCTGGGGTTCTGTTGGTTATTCCGGATGATTTCTCCCCAATTAAGTTGTAATTCCAGTTTGGTGTTGGTAGGAGATTGGTGTAGCTCTGCTTACTCCTCCACCATCTTGGTTCCTCTATTTTACACATATTTAAAATACATACTGAATTTTGAAGAGTTAATACAAAAAAATTTTAAATATGCCAATAGCTTATATAATTATTACATGTTAAATGATAGTATTTTAGATATATTGTAGCAAATTAAGCAGTTTTTTTCTTCTTTAATGCTTATTTTACTCTGGAATGCTATGTTTCTTTCTTTTATTATTTATTACTTATTGTATTACTTTCCATGTGAACAATTATAAACTTATTTTTCCCACCCTTATATATTGTTTAAGGCTGTGTTTAGAAACCATAGTTCTGCTGTAGGACCCTAACCACCTGATAACTCTTCAGAAAACATTATTGGCTATAGCCTTTTTGCATATTTAAGTAACATGGATATGAGCTATGTACCCTCATGAAGGATACTTATGATTTCAACTTTTCAAAGAAGTCTCACTCCTAATTCAAAACCAAGACACATCAGTTTCCTTGGTGAATTGGACTTTGTGATGGTGGTTGGGGTGGTGGTAACATTTATCACTTCATTAAGTAAGTAGCCAATTAGGTGAAATCACCTATTTCAACTCTCAACCCCTACACTAACCACACTGTACACCCAGAGTTCTCTTTTTCATCCTTCAATTCCTTTTTATAGCCTGAACCTAATAGATTTTACCTTTGGAGAGGAGTAAAGTAGGAATAAGAAAGAAACAACAAGGGAGCTTCTGGGGTTTTATAAATGTTACATTTCAGGTAATGCCTACTGATTAAATAGCTGAGTTCTTTATAAAGAACTTTATAAAGGTTGAGGAGTACATTTGTAATTTGTACACTTATGTCTTATGCTATACTTCAATAGAATGTAAAACAAAGAATGAACAAAAATTTGGAAAATAAGAAAGTTACAAATACTCTCTTATGGCTATTTTCTGTGTCAGCATTTTAATCCTTTGTGGTTTTAACATTTTCATTTTATAATCTATTTATGCTAACATGTAGAAATGAAAGTATAGAATTTCTCATCATAACTTTTTAAAAACATACCATTGTTTTTAATTTAACCAAGTCCGTCACAACTTATATGTGTGCGTCATCTCTGTAAGAAGAAATAAAAAAATGTATAGAATGTGTTCAGACCATCAAGGGTGGTGATTGATGGGGGGAGGTGGGTATAAGAAGGATGAAGGATAATGAAAAAATACAATAAAAATTTAAAAAATAATAAGTCAAATAACCAAACAATATTGTAGTTTAAATTGTAAAACCATTGTATCAATGATAGAAACAAGATTGTCATCATATTAAAATCAGAGTGGATCGCTTATTTAAAAAAATAAAGGGGAAATCTGTCTCAAAAGTATGATATAAAAATTACTACATTCTTATTGACATAATTTTAAAAATAATTTCAAATGAATTATTTGATTGTAAACTTTCATATAAAGATGTATGATATAGATTAAAAAATATTTTTTATCTTCACCTGAGGATATGCTTATTTATTTTAGAGAAGGGAGAAGGGAGGAAGAGAGAGAAGGAAAGAAACTAACAGAAGAGAGAAAAGTCAATTTTACATTCCCTAACTGAGGACCAATCTTGCAACCTAGGCATGTGCCCTGATTGGGTATGGAACCCATCACCTTCCAGTTTACAGGATGACACACTGGCCAGGGCTAGATTTTTTTCTGTCTCTAAACATTTTTAATTTTAAATATTTTTTACTTTTCAATTACAGTTAACACACAATATTATATTAACTTCAGGTGTACAGCCCAGTGATTAGACACTGTTTAACTTAGTAAGTGATCACTTCTTAAATCAAGTACATGATACCTATTGACTGTATTCCCTATGCTGTGCTCTATATCCCCCTGACTATTCTCTAACTACCAATTTGTGCTTCTCAATCCCTTCCCCTTTTTTCACCCATCCCCTCAAATCCTCTCCCCTCTGGCAGCCATCAGTCCGTTTTCTGGATCTATGAATCTGTTTTTGTTCTGCTTCTTTGTTTATTTTGTTCTTTAGATTCCACATTTAAGTGAAATCATATGGCATTTGTTTTCCTCTAGGTCCATCTTTGTTGCAGATGGCAGGATTTTATTCTTTTTCTATGGCTAAGTCATATTCCATCATACACACACACACACACACACACACGTGTGTGGGGCAACCCCTAGAACTGAAACTTATTTATAAAAATTTGTGTATTTATTCTTACATGTTTAAACTTCAGTCACTTTCAAAGTGCTCTCATTTGATTCAATACACCTATGTAGACATTTTTCCACTGCTCAAAACAATTTTAATCTTGTTGATTTTTATGCCTTTTAGTGCTTCTTCTGTTTTTCGTTTCACCTCTTCCACATCCGTAAAAAACTTCTCTTTGAAAACTTTTTTTTTTTCATTTGGGGTAACAAACAAAAAAAAGTCACTTGGGGTGAGAAGCATGAATAGGGAGGTTGAGGATCCAGAATGATGAAATTTTTGGTCAAACATTGCTGAATACCCAGTGTGGTATGGGCACGTGCTCTCATAAATCACCCATCACAAAATGGTTAAGCATGTTGAAAGAGTCTTAAAAAAATTTCACTGAAGTTGAACACAGCTTCTCACAACAATACCAGCTGGTGCACTAATACAGAGAAGGGCAAGCCTGTACTACAAGGGGCCAACTCTCCAGAAGATAATTACATTTTTTTGGAAGACCCCTCATTACTTTAATTATTCATTTATTGGTGGACACTTAGGTTACTTCTGTGCAGTGAACCTATGAATATACATGACTTTTCATTTCAGTGTTTAGGGTTTCTTCAGATAAATACCCAGAAGTGGAATTGTGTTCTTTTGTCTCTTATTACATAGCCTTTGTTTTAAAGTTTATTTTATTTGGTATAAGTTTTGATACCCCAGCTCTTTGTTTGTTTATTTGTATTCATTTTCATAAAATATTTTTTAAACTTTTTTAAAGATTTTATTTATTATTTTCAGAGAGAGGGGAAGGGAAGGAGGCAGAGAGGGGGAGAAACATCAATGTATGGTTGCCTTTCACCTGCCTCCAGCTAAGGACCTGGCTGGAGACTTTGCTTGCAACTTGGTTATGTGCCCTGGCTGGGGAATTGAATGAGTGACTTTTGGGTCACTGCCCAGCACCTATCCACTAAGCCACAAATACCTTTTTTTAACCATTTTACTTTTAGTCACTGTGTGTCTTTTAATCTGAAGTGAGTCTCTTGTAGACAGCAGATATAAGTTAAGACCTTGTTTTTTTATCTATTCAGCTTCCATATGCCTTTGGATCAGAGTGTGTAACTATTTGAATTTAAAATAATTTTTGACAGATAGGCATTTACTGCTATTTTATTATTTATATTTATATCTTTTGGAAAAAGATATTTATGAATTTATTCCATTATGAATTTATTCCATTATTTTGGATATATTTCACTTATGATGCTATTACAAGTTGTCCCAATTTTTCCCCTTTGCTCCCCTCCACCAAGTATCCCCTTCCCTCCAGCAATTCTCCCCACTTAGTTCATGTCCATGGGTCATGAATGTAAGTCCTTCGGCTTCACCCTTTACTATTCTTCACATCACCCTGACTGTTTTGTTCCTACCAATTATGTTTCTTAATCCCTGAACCATTTCCCTGTTTCTCCACTTTCCTCCTCCCAGCTGATAAGACTCCAAATGATCTCCATACCCATGACCCTGTTCCTGTTCTGGTTGTTTGCTTAGTTTGTTTTTGTTTTTATTTTTTATTTTAGATTTGTTTGTTGATAGTTAAGTTGTCATTTTAATGTTCATAGTTTTGATCTTTTCTTAATAAGTCCCTCTAACATTTTGTATAAGGGCTTGATGATGATGAACTCCTTTAGCTTTATTTTGTCTGAAAATCACTATCTGCCCTTCCACTCTAAATGCTATCTTTGCTGGATAAAGTGATCTAGGCTATAGGTCCTCGCTTTTCATCACTTTGAATACTTTTTGCCAGTCCCTTCTTGCCTGCCAAGTTTCTTTGAGAAGTCAGCTGATAGTCTTAGGAGAACTCCTTTGTAGGTAAATCTCTTTTCTCTTGCTGCTTTTAATATTCTCTCTTTACCTTTATTTAGCCTTTGACATTTTAGATATAATGTGTTTTGGTGTGGTTCAACTTGTTTGGGATTCTCTGTGCTTCCTAGACTTGTGTGGCTATTTCCTTCACTGAATTAGGGAAGTTTTCCCTCAGTTTTTTCAAATAAGATTTCAATTTCTGGCTCTTCCTCTTCTTCTGGTGTTCCTATAATTCAGATGTGGGCACTATTGGATGTGTCCCAGAATCTTAAGACTCTCCTCATATTTTTTGAATTCTTGCTTCTCAATTTGTTCTGGTTGAATGTTTATTCCTTCTTCTTCTTTTTTAATTAATTTATTGTTGTTGTATTACACATCCCATTTTTTCCCCATTGCCCTCCCCTGCCTCACCCTCCGTATCCCCTCTCTCACAGTCAATCCTACATGTTATCCATGTCCATGGGTCATTTATATTAATTCCTTGACTAAACCGTTCCTCTTTTTTGCCTCCTTTTTTCCCCCTCCCTGCTTTGCTCTGCACATTTAAAGTCTGTTCCTTGTTTCCATGCTTCTGGTTCTATTTTGCTTGTCTGTTTGTTTTGTTCATTAGTCTCCTTTACTGGGTGAGATCATATGTCTTTCACTGACTGGCTTATTTCATGAAGCATAATATTCTCCAGTTGGATCTATGTTGTTGCAAAAGGTAGGAGTTCCTTCTTTCTTTCTGCTGTGTAGTATTCCATTGTGTAAATGTTCCAAAGTTTTTTGATCCATTCTTCCAATGATGGGCACTTAGGTTGTTTCTAGAACTTGACTATTGTAAATAGTGCTGCAATGAACATAGGGATGCATAGATTCTTCTGGATTAGTGTTTCAGGGTTTTTGGGTATAATCCTAGCAGTGGAATTACTGGGTCAAAAGACAGTTCCACCTTGGCTGGTGTGGCTTAGTGGATTGGCACCAGCCTGTGAACCCAAAGGTGCTGGTTCAATTCCCCAGCCAGGGCACATAACCAGGTTGCAAGACAGGTCTCCAGCCAGATCTGTAGCTGGAGGTAGATGAAAGGCAACCATACACTGATGCCTCTCTCCCTCTCTGCCTTCTCTCTTTAAAAATAATAAAATAAAATATTAAAAATAATAAAATAATAAAATACATCCCCATGATATTCCTTTCCTCTTTCTTATTTTTCAAAAATAATTTTTTTGAGTATTTGGAATTACATACTTTAAACTTTTCAGAATTTCTAATCACTGGTCTTTCCATTATGTAGTATATAGCATGCTATTTGTAGGCTTCTCTCAGTGAAGCTTATGCTTCAAGACAACTGATCATGTGGAAATCCCAACCTCTATTCAGATCAGCCTATAATTCTAACCAAAAATAAAGTACAGTAGACATTCAGATCCCTCAAGTAAACTGAGCATATATCCTGTATAAGGACGAATATCAGTTGTAACCAGTTTCTTACTTACACCACCAAGCCCTGGCTCTTCTGTTTACATGAGACAAGACGCTCAGATCTCATTGGAAACTGTTTTCTTTGGAAATGTGTCTAGCAGAGAGCCACTACAGCCACTGTCAGATAATTAATTATACTTGATAATAAGTAATTTTAGGTGGGAATTTTATACAATTTCAAATCTTTTAAAAATTTTTACTAAATGTGCTTATGCAACTGAGAAGTTAAATCTCAGACATATTGTTCATAAAGTTGCTGAAGAAAACTGTCTGAAATTGAAAAGGAAGAGAAATATTAATTTATCAAGGTGTTCACCTCATTAGTCACATAATTTGGAAATGCATTTATCATAGATGCAGACTGCTGTTTGCATTCTCTACACTAGACTATATAATATTTCTGAAAAGCACAGGTGTAAGTGCATTTCTGTAGTCAGCTTCTTTCTGGAAGACAGAGTATATAATGCCTTTCAGAAGCTGTCAAAACAAGCTGCACCCTTACTTACGTTTCTTGCATGTGGCTCTAGCGTATGCTGGGCCTCTTGCCTAGAGTTGTATTTCTTCCGTGCCCCCACACCATGCATATATAGCATCATTTTTCTACCTTGTATGCAGTGATTCCTTTTTCATTATTTTAAGCTTATAGTATATTGTTTTGTTAGTCTTTAAACCCCTTACTCAGCAGAGAACCTACTAAGTAGTAAGATACTCTATGAATGAATAATAATAAAAGGAAAGAAAAGGAAACAGAGATAACCAGTACATGTAATATATTCAGTAAAATACTGTGGTAGATATTCACAATATTTGTTTTTTTTTAAATGACTAATTTGGAGATTTCAGTTCATATGAAGTCCAATAAATAAATGAGAAAAACTGTGTTTCATTGTTATCAATTCATGAAGGATTGGAATACTGAAACAATTTTGAGTTTGAATTAAAAGTAGTTTATGAAATCATATTAAAACAAAAATTAAAACTGACATCTGTTGGGGTATTGGGGAAACCTATATAGTCTGTGTGTGTGTGTGTGTGTGTGTGTTATATGAGAGAAAGAATTAAGTGAAGCCAAGGAAATTAAGGCATAAGGCATGTAAACTTTCCACACAGAAAGAGTTTCCAGCAGCGATGAGATATATAAATGTTTCTTGGCATGATAAAAAACACTTAGAATTTTAGAAATCACAACAGAAAAAAGCTATTGGCAGTTTAAATGAACACATAAAGTTGAGTATTTCAAGACATGTGCACATGACAGTTTTTTTTTAAGGTGTCAAGAATTGTAACCTAAAGAAAAATTGTATTGTAATCTTACAACCAAAGAACAAATATAAAAGACAATTGAGTTTAAGGATATTTTTCTTTCATATATAAACATAAAAAGTGTAAAAAATACAGATTTTTTTTTTCTCATGATTAAAATTACATATTTTGGAAAAGTCACAGTGTCTTCTTGACAATTACTTATAGGTTTTTATAGAGATACATTTTTACTATGTTTGAAAAAACGGAATTTTGCTTTTCTTGTTTGTAATTTATTTATTCATAGTCAGCATAAGAAAATCTTATGCTGGAAGTTTATGAATGAATTTTGAAGAGTACTTACATGCTTTATGGTTCCCTATTTTTTTATCCTTTATCCTTCCTTCTTAGTCAGTGAGTGTTTTTGCAATTTACATCTAGTAGGATCTCATCATTCTCTGATTTCCCTTAATGTTGCCATATGCAAGGGTCTCCTGGGCCATGTAAATTATTTTAAAGTATATATAGAACTGTTTCTATTGCTAATGGTTGCCTGGTACTTCTAGATCCTACCTAAAATTATAGATATAATTTTACCTATAAAATATTACCTATGTAATACAATCATGTTATTCTTCTCCTAAAAGAAAATTACAATTGGCCTTAAATGTGACCTCAGTTGAGTGGCTCTGGAGATTCAAGTGTCCCATGAATAAAACCTAGGAAAACATAGCTTACTATTCCCCACTGGATATCATAGACATAACATTTTAAAAATCAAATGTTTCCTGGAATGAAACATTTGGGAAAGACTTGGAAATATTTCAGCAATGAAAAAAAATCAAATTAATGATGTAACTGGTGAATTGTTTTTATTCAGCTTTCTATTTTATATGTCCCTGATTTTGTTAAAGTGATAACATTTATGAAGATTTTATAAAATATGAAATATTCTTATTTGAACCTACATATTTCCTTTTGTACTTAAAAATCAAAAATACCATCATAAAAATAAATAAATGAAGGTAAAAATAAAACACTAGCATATACGGACATTACACTGAATTCAGAAAACTAGCATGTAAGTCTACGTTACATTATTGTACATCCTCCTTGGGAAACCATTTGGTAATGGAGAAAGTGGAATAGCAGGGGGTTAGAATTGGAAGTTATAAGGTCAACCTGCTGTTCTGAAAGCATCTCAATTTCATGGAATATGGTATTTTATTTTAGTTTTATTTTTACATTTTATTTCATTTTACTTTATTTAATCCTCACCAGAGGGCTTTATTTATTTTTCTCTCTTGCTTTTTTTAAAGAGAGAAAAAGGTGGGAGGGAAAACATCAATGGGAGAGAGAAACATGGATCAGCTGCCTCCTGCACACACATGACCAGGATTGAACCCACAACCTATGCATGTGCCCTGACTGGGGATTGAATCCATAATCGCTCAGCGTACAGAATGACACTTTAACCAATTTAGCCACACTGGCCAGGCTCGACTTGGTGTTTTTAAACATTGGCTTGGACTCCCTGATATCTAAAGTGCCATAGTCATGAAACAGATACAGAATTAGCTATTTACTTTACCAAAACATCAAGTAATGTAGTAATATCCATAGTTTGTCTATAATGAAATTTAACTTTTATAATAGAAACCTTAGGCAATGGGTCTACTACAGAAAGCAAGTTCATCTTCTCATCACCCAGCATACTTTCCATTTTTCCTTGATAGTTTGAAAGATACTTAGAAACTTTGTCTTTAATATAATAGATAAGTTCATCTATAAATATTGACATTGCAAAAGCAATTAATGGTTTCATTTCTCAAAAGTACCGTTTAGCAAATCTTTTCTTAACTCTTAGTCATTTGTTTGTGGAAACTTGCATTTTTTACTTTATCTGTTTTCTTTTTCTAGAGTAGTAATTTTCATTTTTTTAAACTTTATGGCACATATAAACTACTAAAATTCTAACTAATATATTTTTGCCAATATAGTACAAAATTGGTATATAGTTTTGATTCATTCACACTGGGTGCTAGATGGCTTTTGACTGTTATGTTTTTTTTTTATATTTTACAATCTAATGGAAAAGAGGTCAGTGACTAAATAGGTATTTCATGTTTTAAAAATTCTCATTCTGGAAAATTTTTAAAAATCAAACAAAAGAAAATATTTCTGAGAACCACACACTGAATATATAATTAATATTTTAATATATTTTATCTGGTATTTTCTTGGTACTAATATTACATTATAGGATTAAAATAATAGGAAGAAAAGAAAACCTTTGTGTTCTGCTTTTGGTGGAGGTGGAGTGATGGAAAAATAGGTTATCAGAGTGTAAGGAGCTTAGAGTCGCTGGTGCCTGGAATTGAGACATAACTGGTATTGTAGGAGCTATGAAACTTTGTTGTACAAGCTCCTGAACCTTGCACAAACTGTCTTCTTGCTTAAAAAATTGTGAGGATAAAATATATTATAGGTGTTCCTTAAAATAGGGTTATGTCTTGATAATCCCACTGTAATTTTAAAAAATTGCAAGTTGAAAATGCATTTAATATATCTAAATTACCTAACAGTATCACTTAGCTTAGCCTACTTTGAACATGCTCAGAACAGTTACATTAGCCTTCATTTGGGCAAAATTATCTTGCCGCTGCCCAGCATCAGAAAAGAACATCCTACTATATATTGCTAGCCTAAGAAAACCTCAAAATTCAAAATTCAAAGTGTGGTTTATATTGAATGCATATCACTTTACACTATTGTAAAGTCAAAAAAGGTAAGCCAGGCCATCATAAGTTAGACACTGTGTGACTATATAAGTCTATGAGAATGACTCTATACAAACATATAATGTATGTAGATACATGTAAAATTGTTAGTATAATAACTACTGTAAATATAAAAATATAGCTATTAGAATTGTATTTTTCCAATATGAAATTTTAATATTTCTTTGTTGTTAAATACACTTTGAAAATGTACATAAAACCTGTAGATTACTAAATGGTTATTAAACTCTGACATGCATTTGTGTAGTCTTGGCATTACATTTATTTTACCACTATTTTAAATAATTTTAACATTAACAGACCTGTATTAATCTTTCCTTATCACCTCAGGAAAAACTGCTGAGTTGGATCTGTTCAATTTTTATCTATTCTGTTCCACATTTTTATTGGTCAAGTTTGGTTTAAAACATATATCCTTTTAATTATTAAAGGGTACTAAATGTTTTAAAACTATATTTACCAAATCAGTCCTGGCTGGATTGGCACCAGCCTGCAAACCCAAAGATCGCTGGTTCAATTCCCAGCCAGGGCACATAACCAGGTTGCAAGCCAGGTCTCCAGCCAGGTCTGTAGCTGGAGGCAGATGACAGACAAACATATATTGATGTTTCTCTCTTCCTTCCTTCCTGCCATTCTCTCTAAAAATAATGAATGAAAAATGGAATCTTTAAAATTAAATAAAATAATAAAAAATAAAAATAAGTAAAGTCATATATATATATATATATATATATATATATATATATATATATATTTTTTTTTCTCCAAATCAGATTCCCTGTCTCTACTTTGATTTCCCAAATATTTCTTGGGAAGTGACCTCCTGTGATATTTTCCTAATTTGTTTCTATAATTATTTTGTGTTCTCTGTACATAATAATCCTGATTTCTAGAGGTCTTTTTACTTTCTCACTTCATTTTTTTCATTATTGTTATGGCTCAATTTGTTGAAAACATTAACTGATAATTAGAAATAAATCTGCTACATATTTTATATCCTATTATACAGACATTTTACTTAAGTTATGGCTAGAAAATTTGTTGATGGTTTTGATTTTATTGTGACCAATTATAACTTTTTAAATTTCAAATAGTGAGAAATAGCAATTTAGACTTTTCCTGCAAAATGACTGATTTTCAGACTGAACAGGAGATACCTTACCTATGTCATCCAGTCATATGTCATCCTCTGCTCACTCTCGTTCACAGCACTCTCGGCCCTGCCTTGAAGTAATAGTAGAGCATTCTTCACCCAGCCTGCCCCATTTTCCCATTCAGGCAGCCACAGTGATTGCTTTAAGATATAAAATAAGTTAACCTACTCCTCTGCTCAAACACTAATGTCACTTCCCATTTCACTCTATGTAAAATCTAAAATTATTGCTTGAATTATTTGGCCCCCAATGGCTTTGCTGATCTCATAACCTACTATTTTCCATTTTCCTCCTCTGTTCAAGCCTAGTTATGTATCACACGGATAAGGAACTTTGTTTTCTTGGAGACTTTTACTAGCTTTTTCCAGTGTCTGAAGTGTAATTCCCTCCTATACCCACATATTTTCTCACATCCATCTAATTGATTTTCAAATGATAATCTAAGGCTATACATTTCCCTGAACACCCATCATAAAATAATGCCCCTTTCACCAGCATCGTTAAGTGTCTCTTATTTGCTTTTATTTGAATCCATTAAATTTATTGCCATCTGAGTATATTTGTTTCTATTTTTAACACAAATATTCATTAAAATTTTTTGATTTCTAAAAAAATTATAACCTGAAATAATGATTCTTACAAGAAAAATTGTGTTAGGAGCACATACTCCAAATCTACACATTTTTTCAACTAAGCCATTAAGAAAAATTAATGATAGCAAAATACAAGAAGTGTTTTGAAATATACTTAAAAGATTAAGAAGTAAAATGGTTCTTAATAAATTTTTTTTTGCCATAAAAAGTGAAGACAACTTGATGGCCAGGGGTATGAAGAAGACTCAGAATCCCAAAATATAAACACAAAAAATGCACAAATGTTCTGAAAAAAGAAAAATAATAATAAGCACTTTTAAAGATATATGTGGCCAACCTAAGCCAAAAGAAAGAAAATGAGAAAGTTCGTATTCATGGCATACTACGTTTAACTGTATTAGTGTATTTTTCATTCTGCAACTATAACTTAGTTAAACAGCTTACAAGTTACAATTTCTTGATACTATTTACATCCTTCCTTAATAAGCTCAGTAATACAGTGCCGGGCCTCTGACAACTGCAGTTCTCCTTTACAACCCAAGTTCTTGATTTGTTCACAGAAGAGGGAGCACAAAAAGGAGGCTTGAAAGTAGGAACGGAAAGAATACTTGCTTCTTCCCCTGCTTACTGATTCTTCTATCAGCCTAGCTAAGACAATGTACCTAACAAAAACAGTTGGTTCCAGCTTCCAGCTTCCCGTGGCACTCACAGATCCAACGGGTTGAGGATCTTGTGAGACATCAGCACCTGTGGCCATAGCACCTCCTCAATGGGCCCCATGGTGCCTATTCCCTGAGCTCTTGAGGTACTAGCAGTAAATAGTAGAATATATTTAGTAAATATCTGCTTATTTACTTATTTTGCCTCCTTACACTTGAATATAAGCTCCAAGATGAAGAGATTTTTTTTCCTGTTGTTTTCAACTCTTAAAACCTGGAGCATAGACAAGAGACTACAATCAAGTCCAAAAGATGCTCAATAAATGTGTCAAAATAAGAAAAAGCTGCCTGATTATTATCAAACAAATCTCTTCTAATCCCTTTTCCATGTATACCCAGTGCTCACTCATGCACTATGTCCATTCCCTTAGCTACACTCTTCTTATGGAATGCAAAATCAAAGCTAAAACAACAACAACAAAAAAAAACTGACATCAATCAATTGAGGAAGGTAACTCTACCGAGAGAAAAAGAGTAAATAATATTTTCAAAGCCAAATCAAGTAATTTGGTTCATTGTAATGTTGTTTGGGATTAATTTTCTGTTTCTTTTTATTGCACAGATAATAAAATCTGTGAATTTAATTGGTTTACTTGACACCAAAGAAAATGAGTTGCTTTTGTAAACTAAAATAAATATTTATATAATGGTGGAACATTGAATAGTTAAAAAAATCTTATGAAATCTGCTGGTAGAAATTTTACTGCTATTAGGACAATAATTTAGGAAAATTAAATTATTCTTTATAAATATTGAATCATTTGATTTGATTTGATATGAATATATATGTATTCAATAACATAAAAAGATAACCAACAAAGATGGGAAAAATACTTGTATTTTAAAGTGTCTTCAATTAAAAATACTTTGTAGTGATTTTTTCCCTGATAGACATTTTTAAAAGTATATTTTATTGGTTATGCTATTACAGTTGTCCCAATTTCTTTTCCCTTTGCTCCCCACAACTCAGCACCCCCAGTCCCTCCCATAATCCCACCCCACCTTAGTTCATGTCCATAGGTCATTCATATTAATTTCCTGATTTCACCCTTTCCTGTATTATTCTTAACTTTCCCATTGCCTATCTTGTGTTCATCAATTGATCCTTGGTACATTTCCTCATTTCTCCCCCTTCCCCCTCCCAAGTGATAATCCTTCCAATGATCTCTATACCTATGGTTCTAAATCTATTCTGGTTTAGTTATTTTATTTTTATATTTATATTTTTAAAGATTCTATTTATTATTTTTAGAGAGAGGCAGACAGAAAGAGAGACATCAATGTATGATTTCCTTTCACCGCCTCCAGCTATGGATCTGGTTGGAGACCTGGCTTGCAACCTGGTTATGTGCCCTGGCTGGGAATCAAACCAGCAACCTTTGGATTTGCAGGCTAGCACCTTGTCCACTGTGTCACCATCCAGGGCTATATTTTATTTTATTTTATTTTTCTAGTTTCTGTTGTTGATAGTTGTGAGTTTGTTGTCATTTGAAAGCACATAGTTTTGATCCTCTTTTTCTTACAATAAGTCTCCTTAACATTTCATACAGTAATAGCTTGGTGATGATGAACTCCTTTAGGTTTACCTTGTTCGGGAAGCACTTTATCTGCCCTTCCATTCTGAATGATAGCTTGCTAGATAATCTTGCTTGTAGGTCCTTGCTTTTCTTTGCTCTGAATATTTCTTGCTAGTCCCTTCTTGCCTACAAAGATTCTTTCGAGAAATCAGCTGATAGTCTAATAGGAACTCCTTTGTAGGCAACCCTCTTCTCTTATTGCTTTTAAGATTTTCTCCTTATTTTTAACCTTAAGCATTTTAATTATAATGTATTTAGGTGTAGCTCTCCTTGAGTGTAGCTTGTTTAGGATCCTCTGTGCTTCCTGGACTTTTGTTTATTTCCTTCACAAAATTAGAGTTTTTCTTTATTATTTTTTTCACCCAAGCTTTCAATTTCTTGCTCTTCTTCTTCTCCTTCTGCTCCCCTATGATTTGGTTGTTGGCATGTTTAAAGTCATCCCAGAGGTTCCCAAGCCTCTCCTCATTGTTTTCAATTCTTATTTCCTCATCCTGTACTGGTTGACTGTTTATTTCCTCTTTATGTTCCAAATCATTGATTTGAACCCCAGTTTTCTTCCCTTCACCATTGATTTTGTGTGGATTTTCCTTCATTTCACTAAGCTTAGTCTTCTTCCTCTGCATTTGCCACACTTGAGCATATTCTTCAAGTCTGTGAACATCTTTATCTGGATGAGTATTTCTCTTTATATCATTGTTAGTTAATTTCCTGGAATTTCTTGTTGTCTCTATTTTGAGGTAGATGTATTCCTGCTTAGTTTTGGGGGGAGATGCAGGGTACCTGCCTAAGCCTTCATCATGTCAAGAAGTCCCCTCATGGGCTATTTTAAAGCGTATAATTTTTTAGAATTCTATATAGGATAGATTTATCTTTTAGCTTTGATTGAAATAGCACTATGATTCTTCATAGGGACATGTGAGAGTCTCGTACTGACATTTTTTTAAATTTAATTTTATTGTTGTATTATATTCATCCCATTTTATCCACTGCTCTCCCCTTCCCCACCGTCCCATCCCCCCTCAAAGTCAATCCCACTTGTCCATTTCCATGGGTCATCCAGGCTAGTTCCTTTACTATGCTCCCCTTCTTTGCATCCTTCTCCCCTCTTCCCTGCCCCTCTGCACACTGAAGGTCTATTCCTTGTATTCATGTCTCTGGTTCTGTTTTCTTGTTTGTTTGTTTTGTTCATTAGTGTCCTGAAATGAGTGAGATCATATGGTATTTGTCTTTCACTGACTGGCTTATTTCACAAAGCATAATACTTTCTAGTTCCATCCATGTTGTTGCAAAAGGTAGGAGCTTCTTTCTTTCTATTATGTAGTATTCCATTGTGTAAATGTACCAAAATGTTTTGATCCACTGATGGGCACTTAGGCTGTTTTCAACACTCGACTATTGTAAATAGCCCTGCTATGAACATAGGGGTACAAAGGTTCTTCTGAATTGGTGTTTCAGAATTCTTCAGGTAAAATTCTAGTAGTGGAATTGCTGGATCAAAAGGCAGTTACTTTTTAGTTTTTTGAGGAAATTCCGTACTCTTTCTCATAGTAGCTGCATCAGTTTGCATTACCACCAACAGTGTACTAGGGTCCCCTTTTCTTCACATCCTTGACAACACTTGTTATTTGTTGGTTTGTTGATGATTTCCATTCTGACATGTGTGAGGTGGTATCTTATTGTGGTTTTAATTTGCATCTCTCTGATGGCTAGTGATGTTGAGCATTCTTTCATATGCCTTTGAGCCCTTTTTATGTCCTCCTCAGAGAGGTGTCTGTTCAGGTCCTTTGCCCATATTTTATTTGGGCTTTCTGTCTCCCTGGTGTTGAGTTGTATAAGTTCTTAATATCTTTTGGAGATCAAACCCTTATCTGAGGTTTCACTGGCAAATATGTTTTCCCATACAGATGGTTCCCTTTGAATTTTGCTGGTGTTTTCTTCAGCTGAACAGAAACTTTTCAGTTTGATATAGTCCCATTCGTTTATTTGTTCCTTTATTTCCTTTGCCCTTAGAGAAGTATCAGTGAAAATATCTCTGCATAGGATATCTGAAATTTTACTTTCTATGTTTCCCTCTAGGACTTTAATGATGGCACAGCTTATGTTTAAGTCCTTTATCCATCTTGAGCTTATGCTGGTGTATAGTGTAAGTTGGTGGTAAGTTGGTGGTATATAGTGTAAGTTTTATTTTTTTTTGGATGTCCCTGTCCAGCTCTCCCAACACCATTGTTGAAGAAGCTATTTTCACTCCATTTTATGTTCCTTCCCACTTTGTCAAATATTACTTAACCATGGAGTCCTGGGTTTATTTCTGGGTTCTCTGTTTCCTTCAGTTGATCTATATGTCTATTCTTATGTCAGTGCCAGATTGTTTTAATTACAGTAGCCTTGTAGTATAGTTTGATATTCGGTATTGTGATTCCTTTTACCTTCTTCTTTCTCTAGAATGTTGTGGCTATATGTGGTCATTTTTGGCTCCATATACATTTTTTTAAGTATTTTTCTAGATCTAGAAATATGTTTTTGGTATTATAATTGAGATTGCATTAAATCTATAGATTGCTTTAGGCAATATGAATATTTTAATAATGTTAATTCTTCCCATCCATGAACATGGTATATGCTTCCATTTCTTTGTATCTTCATTCATTTCTTTCTTCAATGTTCTGTAGTTTTTTAAGTATAGGTCTTTTACCTTGTTAGTTAAGTTTATTCCTAAGTACTTTATTTTTCTTGTTGCTGTGGTAAATGAAATTTGTTTTCTAGCTTCTATCTCTGATGTTTCTTTATTGGTATACAAAAATGCTTTTGATTTCTGAATATTGACTTTATATCCAGCTATTTTGCTAAATTTGCTTATTAGGTCAAGTAGGTTTTTGATGGAGTTTATCGGGTTTTGTATGTACACTATCATGTCATCTGCAAATAATGACAGTTTGATTTTCCCTTTTCTTATTTTGATACCTTTGATTCCTTTTTCTTGTGTGATAGTTATGACTAGAACTTCTAAAATGATATTGAACAGAAGTGGACAGATTTCTCTTGTTCCTGATCTTAGGGGGAAGGATTTTAGTTTTTGCCCTTTGAGTATGATGTTGGTTTCAGGTTTCTCATAGATGGTCTTTATTATGTTGAGATAAGCTCCCTCTATTTCCATTTTGCGGAGGTTTTTATCATAAATGGTTGCTGTACTTTATCAAATGCTTTTTAAGCATCTATTGATATGATCATATGGTTTTTGTCTTTCATTTTGTTTATGTGGTGTATTATGTTTATTGATTTGCAAATGCTGTACCATCCTTGAATCCCTGGAATGAATCCCACTTGATCATGGTATATGATCTGTCCAATGTATTGCTGGATCCAGTTGGCCAATATTTTATTGAGAATCTTGGCATCTGTGTTCATCACTGATTTTGGCCTATAGTTTTCTTTCTCTGTTGGGTCTTGACCTGATTTGGGGATTAGAATAATGTTGGCCTTATAGAAAGAGTTTGGGAGTCTTCCCTCTTCTTGGATTTTTTGGAATAGGTTGAGAAGGATAGGAGTTAGTTCTTACCTAAATGTTTGGTAAAATTCAGTTGTGTAGCCATTTGGTCCCAGGTTCCTGAGTGCTGAGAGTTTTTTGATTACTGCTTCAATTTCGCTATTCACTGTTATTGGTCTATTCAGGCTTTATACTTCTTCTCAATTCAGTTTGGTAAATTACACATTTCCAGAAATGTGTCCATTTCACCTAGGTTGTCATATTTCTTGTCATATAGTTGTAATTTCTTATAATCCTTTGTATTCCTGTGGTATCTTTGTTGTGATTTCCCCTCTGTTGTTTCTGATTTTGTTTATTTAAGTCCTTTTTTTCCTTGATAATACTTGTCAGTTTTGATAATTTTTTCAAAGAACAAGCTCCTGGAATTATTGATTCTTTGGATGGTAGTTTTTAGTCTCTAAATCATTTAGTTCTCCTCTGATCTTGATAATTTCCTTCCTTCTACTTTGTGTTTTTTTTTTGTTTGTTTGTTTTTGTTTTTTTTTTTTATTGTTGCTCCTCTAGTTCTTGCAGTTTTATGGTTAGGTTGTTTGTATAAGCTTCTTCTAATATTTTTAGATAGGCCTGTATTGCTATGAATTTCCCTTTGAGGACTGCCTTTGCTGTGTCCCATAGGTTTTGGGCTATTGTGTATTTGTTTTCATTTGTTGCCAGAAACTTTCTGATTTCTTCTTTGATCTCATTGTTTACCCATTCATTAATTAATAACATGTTATTCAGTCTCCATGAATTAGAGTGTTTTTGTTTTTTTCCCTTGAGGTTGGTTTCTAGTTTCAAGCCAGTGTGATCTGAGAAGATGTTTGGTATGATTGCAGTTTTTCAATATTTGTGGAGGCTTGTCTTGTGTCCTACCATGTGGTTTACCTATGAGAAAGTTTTATGTGCAGTTCAAAAGAACGTGTATTTTACTTCTTTGGGGTGAAAAGTTCTGTATATATCAGTTAGGTCCATTTCACCTAGAGTGTTGTTCAATGCCACAATATCCCTGGTATATTTTGTTTGTAAGATCTGTCCATTGTCGATAATGGGGTATTAAAATTCCCTACTATTAATGTGTTTCTGTCCATATCCTTCTTAAAATCCTCCAAGGTTTTTTTTTTTTATATATTTGTGTGTTCCTTTGTTGGGTGCATGTATGATTACTCTGGTTATATATTCTTGATGGATTGTTCCCTCAAGTATTATGAAATGTCCTTCTTTGTCTTTTTTTATGGCCTTCATTGTAAAATCTATTTTGTCTGAAATAAGTATTGCTATCCCAGCTTTTATTCATGTCCATTTGCTAGATGTATTTTCCGTTCATTTGCTTTCAACCTGTGTCGATCTTTTGTTCTGAGGTGGGTCTCTTGAAGACAGCATACATGCGGGTCATGCTTTTTTAATTCATTCAGCTACCCTGTGTTTTTTGATTGGTGCATTTAATCCATTTATATTTAATGTTATTACTGATAGATATTTATTCATTGCCATTTTTCCCCTTTGTAGGTATATTTCTCTCTGTCTCTGTTTCTTTCTCTCTTGAAAGCAGACCCTTTAGCATCCCTTGCAATGCTGGTTTGGTGGAGATGTGTTCTTTTAGTCTTCTTTTGTCTGGGAAACTCCTTATTTCTCCTCCCATTTTGAATGAGAGTCTTGCTGGGTAGGGTAATCTTGGTTGGAGGTTTTTGTTTTCCATTACTTGGAATATTTTTTGCCATTCCCTTCTGGCTTCAATTATTTCTGTTGAATAATCAGATTTGATAACCTTACTGGATTTTGCTTATATGTCATTAGTGCTTTCTCTCTTGATGCTTTTATGATTCTCTCCTTGTCTTTGATGTTTGCCATTTTAATTATGATGTGTCTTAGAATGGGCCTGTTTGGTTTCATCTTCATCAGGACCCTCTGTGCTTCCTGAAATTGAGTAACATTTTCACTCATCAAGTTAGGAAAGTTTTTATCATTACTTTTTTTAATAGGTTTTCCATCCTTGTTTTTCTTCTCCTTCTGGTATCCCTATGATATGGATATTACTGTGTTTGATGTTGTCTTACAGCTCTCTTAAAACCTCTTCACTCTTTCTCAGTCTTTTTGTTGTTGTTGTTGCACTGTCTTTTAATATTTTTCTATTTTTTTTCCAGCTCACTGATCCAATCATCTGCTTCCTGTAGCCTTCTGTGGATTCCTTCTACTGTGTTCTTTAATTTGGAAATTGTATTCTTCATTTCCTCCTGGCTCTTATTGATAGTTTATTTGTCCTTTTTAATGCTGGTATAGTTCTCGTTAAGTTCCCCTAGAGTTGTTTGTAGTCTTCTTCCTTTTTTTTAAGATTTTATTAATTATTTTTAGAGAGGGGGGTAACGGAGAGAGGCAGAGAGGGAGAGAGACATCAACATATGGTTGCCTTTCACCTGCCTCCAGCTATGGACCTGGCCAGAGACCTGGCTTGCAACCTGGTTATGTATACTCTGGCTGGGAATCAAACCAATACCCTTTGGGTTAGCAGGCTGGGGCCTTATCCACTGTGTCACCAGCCAGAGTGTAGTTTTCTTTGAGCTTGCTGAGCTCATTGAGCTTCTCTATCTCAAAATATCATTATTTTGAATTCTGTATCTGATAGTTTGCTTACCTTTGTTTCATTTAGTGATCTTTCCAGCGATTCCTCCTTCCCTTTTGGTGATGGACTGTTTCCTATTCTCCCCATTTTTAGGTTTCTCTTCCTGTTTACGTTTCTTTATAGATTGCTTTTTTGATTTCCTGTCTTTGTGATGTGACCCTCTGTCATGTAGAGGTGCACTATCTTTACTTCCTGGATTCACCTCTTCTGAGGTCAGATCATTCCATAATTTGGTTCTAGTCAGCCTGTTGTAGCCTACTAGCAACCCACTGTTTCTATCTGCACCCTTCAGTTTTTAATTCAAGTGATCTGTGCTCAGCTATCAAATGTAGGTACCACTATGCAGGACTGATTAGCTCTGTTGTAAACCAATCAATCTGTGATAAGTGGCCACCTTAGTCACCACTGGGCAGTTATAATCCAATCAGACTATGATCAGCTGCCATGCTCAGACACAGCTAGGTTGGACAGATTGATTTCATTGTAATCCTATTGATCTGTGATCCATAGGATCAGATGAAGCTTAGTATGACAGACCAATTCAGTTGTAAATCAGTGAACCTTGATCAGCTGTTTGGCTCAGGACCACTGGGCTAGACAGAAAGGTTTAATTTTAATCCAGTAAATCTGTGATCAGATGCCAGGCTCTGGTGCAGCTTGGTGGGACAGATTCAGTTGTAAATCAATGATTCTGTCATCAGCCACCAGGCTAAGGCACCACTGGGCTAGACAGGAAGATTCAATTATCATCCAATGAGTCTGTGATCAGCCACCAGGCTCAGGTGCCACTGGGTGGAACAAACAGCTTTAGCTGTAAATCAATGAATCTGTGATCAGTCTCCAGGGCCAGGTTTCGCTGATATTGACCAACTCTGTTGTAAACCGTTGACTCCATGATCAACCACCAGGCTCATATGCCACTGGGTGGGATTGACCCAGCGTAAATCAGTGAGTTTGTAATCAGCAGTTAGGCCCAGGTGCTATTGGGCGAGAAATACCTCTTCAGGTGCAAGTTGTTGAATCCATGCTCAGCTGTCAGTCTCAGACAGCGTAGGGTGGGAGAGATATACTCAAATGTAAGTCAATGAATTGTGATCATGTGCCCAGCTCAGGCACCACTGGGGAAGGGGGGGGCTATGAAGACCCTCTTAGGGAAGCCGCCTGGTTTAGCACAGTCCGCCCCAGGTGTGGACGATGAGTCAGCTCCAGGATCTCCACAGCTGCCTCCCCACTTCTCTCCTCCAAGCCACTACTGCAGACTCTTCCCACATGTCTCCTGTCCTCTCTGCCCTCCTTCTGCTGGAGCCCAGGGTGGGTGGGTGCCAATGTATTTTCGTTGTGGTCACCCTAGTAGTTCTCTGTCTCCAGCACTGTCTCAGGCCAGCAAAATCCACAGCTTTCTGCCCTTCTCAGCTGGATGCTGCTCTGCTCTCTGCTGTGTTGCTGTAGCTGGGATACCCTGCTGGGGGACCAGAACCCCCCTTCTCAGGTGGAGCCCCTGGCTCCATCCCTTTGGCTACTGCCTCTGGTGGGGTCCCTGCCAGCCCTCTCACATTTCTGTGATTCCTACCAGTCATGTTGTGATGAAGCATCCTCTTCTGTTCTGTCTGTGGTTATAAGACTTCTTTCCAGCTGGTGTTGTGTTGGTTATGCGAGATGAATTTTGTAAATTAAATTGATTCCAGATGTGACCTGGGAAGAGATTGGTGTAGCTCCACTTAATCCTCCACCATGTTGGTCCCCCCTCCTGGTACTGACTTTTGGTCAAGATAAGCCTGAGATGGGCTCCCAAAATTCTGTAAAATGCTGTTTAAATATAAAATTTTCCTGGTGAAACCCCATGAGAATTTGTTTACATTGTTTAAAGATATGTCAATTGATGGCTTAAAACTAGTTTTAATTGGTTTACTGATAGGTTTGGTTACTTGAACTGTGGGTAGGGTTTACCAGATAAAATATAGAATACCCATGGATTATTTGGTACTAACTTACATTTAAAAATTTAAATTTAATTGGGACCCTGTATTTTATTTGCTAATTTGTGCAACCCTACCAGTGGGACATCAGACCCTACTTGAAATATTTGTCAAAATCCTTATGAAACAAAGATTATCCTCACACATATCTCTTTTCATTTAAAAAATATTTCAATTACAGTTTATATTTCAATATTCTGTGTTAGTTTTAGGTGTACAACATAATGATTAGACAGTCATATACTTTACAAAGTGGTCTCCCTAGAATTTCAAGTATCCACCAAGCATATTTCACATATTGTTAATATTGATAATCCAGCCACAAAGTTCTTTCTTTGGAACTAAGTAATGACTCCAGTGAGATACTGAGTGCCTTGAAACCACAATACTTTCCTGTACTTTCTTTGTCATATTACATATATTTTACATTTATTAAAGCCTATATAAATATACTCTGTGGAATCTTATCAGCACTTTCAATTATTTTAACCTGTGGTTTTCTAATATTCTGGATAAAATCATTTATATCTATGTTGATCTATCTAGAGAGAAAAGAGAAAGAAATTAATGGAATCAACCTGAAGAGACTTTCACTGGCCAAAGGTACAGAAATTAATTCATGGAAGAAACTGGAAACCACTTTCTTAGAATTGTCAACTAATAAATATAGAAGGAATACTGTGGTTAGATGATTACTGTTAGATGCTAAAAGTAATTGATAAAAGTTTGGTTAGAAGTACAATATTTATGTAGTCTCAATAATTTCTAAAAAAAACACCTAGTATTCTTTCAGCAGATACATCTTAAGACCACATCTTAAAGAGATGATAAAGTCAAACATTCTCCATAATGGGACAAACCCTTATCATGTGATTCCTAATGTGATGCTCTGAGATGCATACATTATTTTGGTTTTAATCCTGACAAAGAAATCCATATTAAAAACTTCAACAAAATAGGGGGTCTGTACTCCTGAAAAAGATGTAATGTAAGAAAATAATACAAAAAAAGTTAAGTGTTCCAAATGAAAGGAGACTAAAGGTTCATAAAACTAAATACATAATCCTGAATTTGATCCAAATACTGGTGAAAAATTATTAAGTGATAAAATATTTAAGAAAAATGCATTGTTTTGTAAATAATTTCAGAAATATGTAGGGGCAAATGAGCATTACAGTCCCAACTCATTTTTAAGTATTCCATAAAATATTTCACCTATCTTTATATATAGATAGGTATAAATAGATAAATAATGATAGATAACAGGTGATAGCTAATAGATAGGTAGAGAGACAGATTTAATTATTTTCTCTTTACTTACCCATGTAGTTATTGAATATCTATGTTTATATAAGTATCTAGAGAGAGAAAGAGAGAAGATAGGGGATAGATTCCAAGTGAAATAATAGGTGAATTTGAATAAAGAACTTATTGGAGTTTATTCATCATTTTTTAAACGTGTGGAATTATATTCAATAAAGTAAGTAATAACACTAGCAATTATCTACAATATTTTTTGAAAAAAAAAAACAGTACTAACATCAAGAATGATTATATTGGTTTCTTATTCCTTCACTTTTAATTTTTTTAATTATAACTTATTAATTATACTGCTACAATGTGTCAGTTTTCCCCCTTTGCCCTCCTACCTAGGACCTCTCTCTCCCTCAGCAATCTCCACCCCTTCGTTCATGTCCATTGGTCATGTGGTTAAGTCCTTTGGCTAGTCCATTTCCTATACTGTGCTATACATTTCTATGGCTATTTTGTGACTATTTGTATTTTGCAACCTCCTCACCTCTTCACCCATTTCACCAAGCCACCCTCCAATCTGGCAACCCTGAAAACACTCTTTGTTTGTATGATTCTATCTCTGTTCTTGTTTTTCAGTTTATTTTTTTCATTTAATTGTTGATAAGTGTGTGTTTATTGCCATTATATACATAATCTTGATATTCTCTTTTTCTTAGTTTCCTTTAACATTTCATATAGTAATGGTGTATTGATGATAAACTCCTTTAGTTTTTTTTTCTTATCTGGGAAGCTCTTTATCTGCCCTTTGTTTCTAAATGATAGCCTTTCTGGGTGGTGTAATCTTGGTTGTAGGTCCCTATTTTTCATGACTGAATATTTCTTGCCAATCCCTTCTAGCCTACAAAGTTTCTCTTAAGAAATCAGCTGACAGTCTATGGGAACACCCGTATAGGTAATTAACTGCTTTTCTCTTGCTTTATTTCTCTTGCTGCTTTTAATATATTTAACCTTTGGCATTTTAATTATGATATGTCTTAGAGTGGGCCTCTTTGCATCCATGTTGTTTGGAAATCTCTGTGTTTCCTGAACTTGCATGTCTATTTCCTTCACCAAATTAAAGAAAATTTCTCATTAATTTTCAAATAGAGTTCCAATATCTTGCTGTTTCTCTTCTTCTCTGCTACCCCTATGATGCAAATGTTGTTACATTTGAAGTTGTCTCAGAGGCTTCTTACACTATCCTTATTTTTTGTGTTTTTCCTCTTATTGTTCTGATTGTTTGTTTTTTATTTCCTTATGTTCCATATCACTGATTTGATGCTGCTTCATCACTCTACTGTTGATTCCCTATGTTATTCTTTATTTCTACTAGTGTATCCTTCATTTCTGATGGAATCATTTTTATGCTGTTGAGATATTCACTAAGTTCCTTGAGCATCCTTATAATCAGTGTTTTGAATTTGCATCTGAGAGTTTGCTAATCTCCATTTTGTTTAGTTCTTTTTCCAGAGTTTTGATCTATTCTTCATTTGGGTCAGGTCTCTTTGTCTTCTCAATTTATCTGCCTCCTTATGTTTGTTTCTATGTTTTAGGTAGAGCTGCTATGACCCCCTGTCTTGGTAGTGTTGTCTAATATAGTAGGGGTCCTGTATGGTCCAGTGGCACAGTCTACCCTTCCACCCAAGCAAGATATTTAGGGTGGACCCTTCATGTTGGCTGAGTGCACCCTTATCTTATATTTGAGGCTTGATTGATGTTTGCAGGTAAATGGGAGGTATTTTCCAAGGCCAGTCAGTTGCAAGGATGGCTGTGAGCATTTACCACCAACCACCAACCTCCAACCTCCAAACTCTGTGGAAGATCAGCTGGGCATGGGCAGGGTGGTGGCATTCCAACATGGTCTGTAGCTATTCACTGTGTGTGCAGTCTCTTGCATTTCATAGGTGGTGAGGCCAAGGTCAGCCCCCACCTGTATTCTGCCCAGGGCCACCTAGCTCATGCTGGGTGGCAATCTTCGGATGGCTGCTCCTTGTGCTGGATTGGGAGGCTCCTAGGCAAAGCCAAACTGTAATCCAAAGCTGGCTGCTGCTAGTGCAGGGCCTGGGGCTTCTTAGCCAGAGTTATGTGGGCTGTGGGCTCTTTGAGGTCAGCTGTGCTTGTTTGAGAGGATTAGGAAGATGTGAAGCTTGAGCAGATACAGCCATTCATATGGAAAAGCCACTGCTAATAGCCTGGGTGGGCCCAAATCTTGGGTGGGGCAGAGCCTCAGGGGTTCCTTAGAGTAGAGTCAACCTTTTTAGTGAGGTTTATGGAGACTCAGATATGGACTCTCTCTGCTGGCTCTGTGGGGGAAGGCTCAGAAAAGTAACAATGGCACCTGTCCACCTTTCTGTATGGGAGAAAGCTATCTCTCAGCTTTTGTTCTGATGCCAAACCCTTCCCCATATGTTTCTGGTGCCTGTTAAGCTGCTGGTGCTGGAGTTCAGAGGAAGTGAGTCTGAGTAAGCCTGTGAGTATCCCCTTCAAGAAGAACTTATTTAGATTCCAATAGTTAATTTAATCAACTCCAGCCCCTCTGGTTTTTATAGCCAGACATTATGGGGGCTTATCTTCCTGGCACTGAAACCCTGGGCTGGGTAGCCTGGTGTGGAGCTGGGACTTCTTGCTTCTGAGATATCCCTCCTAAATTTTTTTTTTTTAATTATGGTGACTTTTTAAAAAAGATTTTATTTATTATTTTTAGAGCAGAAAGGAGAGAGCCAGAGAGGAAGAAAGACATCAGTGTATGGTTGCCTTTCACCAGCCTCCAGCTACAGAGCTGGCTGGAGACCTGGCTTGCAACCTGGTTATGTGCCCTGGCTGGGAATTGAACCTGTGACCTTTGGGTTGGCAGGCCTGCTCCTTATCCACTGTGCCACCAGCCAGGGCCCCACCCAAATTTTTATCCACCCACACATGGGTATAGGACCAGCCCATTCTACATCCTTGGTCTCCATGTCTCCTGCCTAGATAGATTTGATTTCCTTTTTTTTTTTTTTTAATTAAAAAAATGTCATTATTTTTAGAGAGGAAGGTGGGGAGGGAGGAAGAAAGGGAGAGAAACATCAATGTATAGTTGCCTTTCACCTGCCTCTAGCTGGGGACCTGGCTAGAGACCTGGCTTACAATCTGTTTATGTGCCCTGACTAGGAATCAAACCAGCGACCTTTGGGTTTGCAGACCAGTGCCTTTCCACTGAACCACCTGCCAGGGCAGATTTGGTTTCTTTAGTGTATAATTTTCAGACTTCCATTCAACTTGATTTCTGACAGTTCTGAGTGAGGGTTGTTCTACAGTTTAGTTGTAATTTTGATGTGGTTGTGCAAGGTGGTGAGCCAAGTTTGCCTACACTTCTGTCTTAACTGGGAGTCTCCCTTAATGTTATTTTTGATAACCCCTTGTGCCCCAGTGTGATTCACTAGCTCTGGCCTACTCAACAAAGACCAACTCCCACCAAACTCTCTTATTCCATTATTGAAATTAGAAATAATACAGTTTCAATTACATCAGACTTTATGTTAATATGAATTTGGTTACATAAAATTTGGTCAACTCAAAAAAAAAAAAACCCTTTGATTTAATATTGTCTAATTCTATTATCTACCACAAATTTCACAAAAGTTAATGTAATTCTTTTAAATAATTCATTTTCTAAAACATGAGCTATTATGCCACTTAAAAAGGAAACCAAAGAAATAATTCAGTAAATGCTAATTCAGACAAGTTAGGAATGTCAATTTAGTTTAAAACAATAGTAATTTTCAGCTTCTAAATTGTTACCATTCATAGACTTCTCTACCTGGAGTTTAGTATTCAATGATCTTACCATATATTGCAAAAAAAGAGATATGAACCTGAGGAAATTTCTTCATAATTAATCATAAATTATAATTGCTACTCTAAAGGCAGTGATCTGTAAAAATTTAATTAAGAAATGAATAACACCAAGTGTTAGTTCTGATTCAATGGCTATTTGATTCATTTTTTCTATTGTACTTATTTAACTACATATCTGGTGAAATCCACTATGGAGAAATCATAGTAGCTGCCTCAAGGGTCTCTTTTATTCAGCTCAGAATTACCTACTTAGAATTCAGTAATGTCATGTAACTATCAAGATCACATAAGTAAATCAGGTTTTACCCTACTTCTCAATATGAAAGAAATTTTCATTCTATACTAGGAAAATAATCATATTATTTCCATTTGACTCTAGTGTTTTGAAGTCCAGGACTATGTCTCCTACTTAGTTATATCCTGATAAATTTAGCAGGGAGCCCCACTCATAGTAGATTCTCGTAAATTCTTAATGAATTAATGAACTATGAATACAAGATCTATAATGAAATTCATACAATGATAATTATTTGTGCATTTATCGTATAATACATATAAGCACTTGTGTTGGGAATATGATGATGAAAAATATTTTTGATAAACTCAGAGATTAACTCAAATGAAGACAAGCATCTCTCTTTGAGAAAGTAGCAAGCATCAATGCTGAGATAGAAAGATTGGTTCTCATTTTAAATTATATCACATAGGACAAGGGGGCGTCATTAGAATGCTCAAGACAAAGGGAATAAATAAAAGACATTAAAAAAAGAGCAAATGGTATCTTCTGAGAATTGCAAAACTTTCAAAAGTGCTGAAACAGAAGTACTTAGAGGTGAGACAAAAAATTAAATTGAGGCATCTGCATATTAAAGAAGATAAAACAAATGTCCCAGTAGAAAAATGTACAAATTAATTATCCCCAAAAAGATCTACTTTCAATAACCTGTAAAAATGTCAGATGATGTTCAATCTCACTATAAGTTGAGAGCAAAAATGATTGAATATGAAATTAAACTAATAATAAAAGGTCACTTATTACCTGTACAAAAAAAGTCAATAGATATTACCAACAGTAGTAAGTGGAAAAATAAACTTTCATGTATTACTCAGAGAAATTTCAATCATTACCTTAAGTGAAATACTTTAGCAATATTAATTATAGTAAATTATAGCCTAAGTACATTTTTTTAACTCCAATATGTTCTTTTGTGAGTATATCTCAGGAAAACAAAAGTATGCAAATGCACAAATGTGTAAAAAGTGCTTGGTTATAGAATTGTTTGTTGAAAGCAAAACTTAGAAACAAAGTGAATGCCTATCAATAGTAAAAAGGTAAAAAAAAAATAGTGGTACATTTTTAATAACATGAAATTTTTCCCTATAAAAATAATTATATATATGCCATTGACTTAAAGAGATTTCCATGAGGGAGTTTTAAAGGCAGGGAAAATCTTGCTTGAACAATATAGTATATTACTGTTGTAAAAATAATCACAGTAAGTATGTGTGTGTGTGAGAGAGGGAGAGAGAGAGAGAAAGAGAGAATTAGTTGGGATGGATTTGGCTTAGAAAGCAAACAGAAATGGCTTTAAAAAGCTGTCTTTTATAAAAGTAGTACAAATAACGTTCTACAAAGTCAGGTGTGAGAATGTGATGATAGAAAATCAGAATAATGCAGTTAACTAAAAACAGACTTTATTTGTATTCAAGTCGTTTTTTAATTTTTTTTTCACCAATGTGTTTCCTCTTTTCTAAGACCAACCAGGATTATACATTTCATTTAGTCCTCTTATCTGCTAGTTACTTGCAGTTGTGACAGTTCTGTCTTTTCCTATCTTTTAAGAAGTACTGACTAGTTAGTTTTGGAGAACACACTTCAACTTAGACTTTCTGATGTATTCTTGTAACCAGATTGAATTTATATATTTTGACAAGAATACCACAAGAGTGATATGCCATTCTCAATACACTATATAAGGGGGTGCATGATGTCAATATGATGCATGAAATGTTGGATTTCAGTATATATTTTTATTTTCTATAATGTTTTATTTAAATTGTTGTTAAGAATGTATACAAGTTATGTAATCAGTGAGAACAAGGGGCAATAAATAGAAGTGTGTGGATGGTACAGTAATTAAGTTGTTATTAACCTAGTTCGTAACCATAGACACTAAATAGGTTTCTAGTTTTATAGATGTTTTTTTTTTCCTTTTTAATTTTCTTATTTGACTGTTCATCTGAATAGTGTGTGTGTGTATGTGTGTGCGTGTTCAGAATAGAATAGTATTAATTACAAATAAATTGAGTCATGGAAAAAAGAAAAGGGTTCCCATTTTTAACCAGTCTAAATCGGTGTAATAACATTCTTTCCCATACAAAGAAGAATAGTGATCTAAAAAAACATAGTGAAATTCTCCTTTTGTTCATAAGAGCAAGGCCATCAATCTAATACTCGTGTTAATAGGGTCTATAAGAAAGCACCATTTTCACTTGTGTTTTATAGCATAATGATGAAGGATTTTTGGAAACTGCTCTCAAAAAATATTCTAAGCATTCTTTTTAAAAGAAATGACTAGTGTTTAGTGACCAACCTGGCATTTTTTCTTGATTTCAGATGAAATAAAATAGGCTGTCTTCCAGTTCATTAAAAATATCTGATGCTAGCCAACATTTTCCACTATTAATGTGTTATAGTTCTCAATTGCATGTCAAAGCTATATTATATAAATATTACAGTAATCAACTGCGAAGGTCCCAGATGCATTGTGGAAGAGAAAGGGAAGCCTTTTATCAAAAGCCAGTTCCTGCTTCCTGAACAATGATACAGTTTCTGCAGTTTTCCTCTAGAGAATTGAATTTAGTTAGTATTCATGGAATGGGAAGTGAAATCTTATAATACACATGCATGCAAGCGCATGAATACACAGAGTATGCACTCAAACTTTTCAATGACCTTAAGTCCTTTCGTTTTTCAGATGTTTGTTTCAATATTTTGGGACATGTGTTTCTCTGTATTTTAAGACAGCAATCTTAATGTGCTTCAAGGAAGGGTTTTATTATTGCTTTTATTTATCTTGAAGAAAAGATTTTACCTTCTGCTGCTCATCTAGAGTATAGCATTAAGTTAGCATGATGACCAGATGTTATGCTAATTTAACCAGGCCATGTTTAGTTGGCCACTCAAGTTACTACAAATGTATTTCTCAAACAATAAGAAAGTTTACAACTCTCATGTTGTAACATTAACTTTAGTTATTTAACATGGAAGCATAAGGGAACAGCTTGAAAAAAATAATTTGTTTTCATGATTGTTAATAAGGAAACTCACCACCACTTAGCCAGATAGTCTTTCGTAGCAACTCCCTTAAATGTGTGTGTTTGGTTTCAGGCCTTGACCCATAGCATGTTTATTTCCTAAGTGCTCATTTGGCAAATATCTAGTGTTCTTCTATGGTGCTTTAGAGATATATGTATATCAAGAACATGGTCCCTACCCTAGAAAAGTTCATTTTATTAGTTTGTGCATACAATATAATAAGAATAGCATTTTTTTACCCTTAGACTTTCTTTAGCATCAAAGCAATATTTTTGTATTGCTGTGTATGCATGTGAGTATGTTTAAGAGTCTGCAACCGCATTTTTATTTTGTTTTCAGGCTTGCTTTGGGCGTATTTAGCCCATTAAGTCCAAACTTAAGGTAAAATTTACCTGTTGCTTTTCTTTCCCAGCTTGACAAGACCATGGAATTTTGCTTCACTTCTCTTTCCTTTCCATATAATTAAAGCCAAAAGTTTACATTGTGCTGCATATGTCAATGTCCATGTGTTTAATCATGTTCCCTAGCAAACAGACTCAGAGACAGACTTTTCTTTGGGGTTCTTACAGAAGAGTGCTCTAGGGAATACTTCATTAAAAGAAATTAGAAAAGCAAGGCTTTCCCTAATGCCCCAGGATGATTGGAAGCTGCAATAGCAAAATATTATTAGGAGAACAAGAGTTTGTTATCTATCTGTCAGTTAGGAAAAATTGTACCCAGGGAAAATCTACTATTGCAAGAAAGCTTTACTGGCAGTTGCAGAATAAGTGGTCATCTGGGGCAGACTAATCACTTGCACTTTACCACTTTTAAAATTTTGTCACAAGTATAAGTGATCCAAATAATCCTGGCCACCTTACTACAGCAGAAAAAAGAAATACATGCACACACAAACACATACACATGTAACTAAGCTAGGCTAGTTTAAGCCATATATATAAAATATGTAATATAAAGCCCTGGCTGGTGGATCAGTGGATGAGTTACCGGCCTGCAAACCCAAAGGTCACTGGTTCAATTCCCAGCCAGGGCATGTAACCAGATTGCAAGCCAGGTCTCCAGCCAGGTCTATAGCTGGAAACAGGTGAAAGGCAACCATACATTGATGTCTCTCTCCCCTCCCCTCTCTGTAAAAATAATAAATAAGATCTTTTTAAAAATCTGTAATATATAATTTATATAGTATGATATATAATATTCCCTACTGGAAACAAAGTGGCCTAGATTTTATATATAAAGGCTACTAGGCAAAAACACTATTTTATACACACACACACACACACACACAATGTGATAGTGTATTATTTATGTATATGTATTTCGGACAATTTGTTTTCTTCATATCTAAGTAATCCAAGTTTTTAATTGACAAATGCTTGGTTAAAATAGCCACACACACATACAAATGCGCACACAAAAATAACAATAGCAATAAACATAAGAAAGCATATGAACATACGTAGAACAAAAAAATCTTCCAAATAAAATAGTACTTGAATTAACATTATAAAGATCCAAGTTTACTGTAAATCTCTGTATAAATGGAAATACAATTCTAATTAAAAGCATAAAATTTTTCTAAAGGCCATTAAAACAATAGCTAAGAAATTATTTAAAAAGAAATAAGAAGTCTGCCCTGATTGGCAAGGCTCAGTTAGTTGGGCATTGTCCTGTGAATCCAATGGTCTGGCTACCTGTTTCATTCCCAGTCAGGGCACATGGCTATATTATGGGCCTGGCCCCTGGTTGGAGCATGTGCTACAGGTAACCTATCAGTGTTTCTCTCATACACTGATGTTTCTTTCCCCTTTTATCTCCCTCTGTTCCCCTTCCTCCAAAATCAAGAAATAATGTGCTTAAAAATAAGGAGTCTAAATATAGAGATTTTACAAAATACAAAGAATAACTTTTGTATTGTGCAACCAGAAGAAAAATCCACAAAAAGAAAATAAAGCTTTCTACTTAACTGTTGAATCAGGGCCACTGACCTCTTTTCCCTTAGATTGTCAAGTAAAAAATGAAATGACAATAGCCAACACAGCAATAGCTATCTGATATGAATCAATCAAAATTATACTTATTTTTTTTGTCAGGCAAAAAGTTTAATGTATTTTTTGGTGCACTACAGAATTTTAGTAATTAGTTTACATGTATGTGTGTTATGAGATAAAAAGGGAAAAGTTGCTGATGTAAAGGAAGTAGAGAGAAATGTTGTAAAGGAAATATGTTAAATGCTTATAGTTATTTTCTCCAAATTTTAAAATTAACAAATTTTGGGTATTTTTTTTTCTTGTCTATGCTGTTTTAATTGACACAGTATATTTCATTTTGTCAAATGAAAAAAGTGTATTGGCGTCTGTATTGGACAAAAATAAATGAAAAAAGGAAAACTGAACTGACAGATACCATCAACATACAACTAAAATTAAGAATAGAGTAGATAAATGAAGGAGTAAATGTATTTGCCTTTATTACAGTATAAAACTTTTGTGTGTTTTTTAACAATATTACTTTACTAAATGGGATGCTTTGGAAATCATTTTGCCCAAATTTTATATAATACCTTTTTTTAAATGTTGTATTGAAAAATTATGCTAAATGAATTATAACTTACCAATCTTGAACATTTTGTTCTATCTAAACTACTAATGATTAACATAATTAGGCAGTATTATGAACAAGTTACTGATATATAGACATTTTTTAAAAATTGGAAGCTTATTTTGTAAAAAAAAAAACAAAAAACAAAAGCTCTTTAATTATATCACTGTTATTAATTCCACTCCAAGATTTGTTATGAAGTCTTAACATAGTATTGTTTATTCCATAAATAAATCTGTTAGTGGAGTTCTATCACAGGAATAAAATAAAATCATAAATCTGAAGTACTATAAATGGGAAGAATTTTATTAAAGTAATCAAATACTTACTGAAGAGAAATAAATGTTATAAATGAATTAAAATCAGTAAATAACATAAAAGTCTTGAAAATAACAATCTCAACATACATCTCTGTTTATTTTAATAAAGATAGACTTGAATACAAGTGTAGTACAAATACTTCAAATTAGTTGTGAATCTGTTGAAAGTTATTCACGTTCTGGAAGGCCTACAACAAGCAAAACACCTGAGAATGTTGAACATGTACAGACTGGCAGGTGGCACAGTGGATAATGTGCCGGCCTGCGAACTGAAAGGTCGCTAGTTCAGTTCCCAGCCAGGGCACATAACCAGGTTGCAAGCTGGGTCTCCAACCAGGTCCTTAGCTGGAGGCAGGTGAAAGGCAACTATATATTGACGCCTCTCTCCCTCTCTGCCTCTCTCCCTTCCTTCTCTGTAAAAATAATAAATAAAATCCTTTTAAAAATTATTTTAAAAATCACTTCTCACCAGTATGAGAAAAGGAAAGGGTTTTTAAAAAGATTTTTAAATTAGTTTTTAGAGAGAGGGGAAGGGAGAGAGGCAGAGAAGGAGAGAGACATAATTGTATGGTTGCCTTTCACCTGTCTCCATCTATAGACCTGGCTGGAGATGTGGCTTGCAACCTGGTTATGTGCCCTGACTGGGAATTGAACCAGTGACCTTCGGGTTCGCAGGCTGGCACCTTATCAATTGTGCCACCAGCCAGGGCAGGAAAGTATTTTTAATGGTACTAAAAAGTTAACTTATGGATACAGATAATACACTGGATTTATTACAATGTCCAATAATTTTATTAATGTTAATCTGGTTCATGTTTTATCAAATATTATAAAAAATGCATTATAGTAGGCAGCAGTTGAGAACACAGCATCTTGGCAGGCATTTATTCTAGTAAAACTCATGAATATGTAAGTATATGTTATTCAGTTTGTTATTAAACCTTGGATTTTCCTTAAGCACTGCATTTATTCATAAATAAATCTAGGGTTTAGCAAATAAAACAGAAAGAACTTGGAAATTTTATTCCTAGTTTTACTTACATAATATATCAAGCTTTTTTTGTTGTGAGGGAACAAGATTCCTTGAGAATCTAATAAAAGATGCTATTCCTAGAAAGTGAGCAAACATTTAGAATACTTAAGATTTGCAGCATGTTACATACATTATTTAAGAAGTCTTGAATCACTTGCAATTAGTTATTCTTAAGAAACAAAATATATATATGAAAATAAAATATGCACTATAATTACCCAAATACATTTTTAAAAGACATTTCATCAAAATGCTTATGTTAAAACTTAGACTGTCAACATTGTTAAAATTATTATGCACAAAAGATGTTGGTACAAGAAGGTTTATCACTGCATAATTTATTATATGCTTTAAAGTTAGTTTTCTAGTGGGGAAAGGCATCCAGTTAAATCTAGAGGATTAAATAAGCACTTAGTTCTAATCCCTCTCATCACTCCATTAAAACAGCAGTGAAGAAATTCTTTCCAATTTTAGTATATGTGCTGCTGAAGCAAGCATAGCAGTGAAGAAATTCTTAAAAGGAATTACCCACATTAACAAAGTAATAGTAGAAAAGGTAATAACAGGAGGAATGTCAACAATTGAAGAAAGATAAAATACAGATGGGTAGGGACAACTAATTTAGCAGGAAGCTGAAACCAAAGTAGCCATAGTACAGCAAAGTTAGCAAGAAGCAAGTAGATTTATAGCGTAAAGCTTCAGGAAAGATGAATAACTGATGAGAATAAATATCTCTGGAGGATAAAGAGAAAAATGGAACTAAGATCAAAATATATTAAAAGTTTGTATGAAGAGCAGTTAAAAAAAAAACCTCAGATCTCTTCCATTAGCCCCTGCAAGAGAGAAAACTGTCCTTTGTGTCTGTTTGCACTTCGAATATGAAAAAAAGATTCATCTCTGGAGAATTGTATCAGATGGATATAAGCCCATTTGACAAAATAACATTACCAGAATGCCAGTCCACCTAGTCAACTCACTGTCGGTTCATACCATAGCTGTCGGTTCATGGTAAAATAATTAATGGCTCCAGATGGCCAAGGTACTAAATACCCAATTTGTGGAAAATTAATTGGCTAAATTAACTTAATTTTAACTATTTACTTTATTATTTCATATAAATACATAATGATAGCATATATGAGAACTGTTCAGAAAAAGCTCAGCTATTTAATATAAGGGGAACAGTTTGTGTGACATCAATGTAATCTGGCAGCCAAGAAGAGAGGACTAGAATGTGCGTGCGTCAACAATGACAACTTCATTGTACTTGTCAGTGGGGACGGTAGATGCCACTGAGTAATCAGATTCCTTGCAAAATGACTGAAGAAGTAGAGCAATGAACCTGCATCAAATTATGTGTTAAACTTGGACGTTCCTCTGTGGAAACTATTGGGATGACTCAGAAGACTTTAGGGAGCAATGCAATGACTGCATTGCAAATACAAGTGTAGTACAAATACTTCAAATTAGTTGAGAATCTGTTGAAAGTTATTCACGTTCTGGAAGGCCTACAACAAGCAGAATACCTGAGAATGTTGAACATGCACAGACTGCAGTCAAAAAAGACTAGCTTACTAAGAGTGAGAGAACTAGAAGCTGATCTGGGGATTCCAAAAACTACTGTGGCTGAGATTTTGATGCAGGATCTTGGCATTAAACCTATCTCATGGCTAAATTCATTCTGTGGCTTCTGCTGCTAGAGCAGGAGGAACATTGTGCCACAGTTGCTAATAACTTCATTCAATCTGCTACCAATGAACCAGATTTCCTCAAGAAGTCATAATTGGAGATGAATCATGGGTCTACAGCTATGATCCACAAAGTAGGCTCAGTCATCCCAATGGAAGTTGTCTTGTTCTCCACACCTGAAAAAGGCACAGCAAAGTCACAGTAAGATCAAGACCATGATAACTGTTTTTTTATTGGGAAGGTGTTATTTATCACAAGTATGTCCCTTCAAGACAAACAGTTAATCAGGAATACTACTTCAATGTTCCTCATCAATTGAGAGATGCAATACAATGAAAATGGCTGCAGCTATGGGCAACTGTTGATTGGCAGTTTCATCACAATGACGAGTCCACTTGTGCATCACGTCTTGCACAGAATTTTTGGTGAAACATCTAATTGCTCAGATGGTTCACCCCTGGTGCATCCCGGATTTAGCATCCTGCAATTTATGGCTTTTCACAAAATTGAAATCATCTCTGCAATGAAAGAGATTTCAAACTGTCCATGAGATTCAGAAAAATTCAACAAAGCAGCTGATGACGATTTGAACAAAAGATTTTGCCGAGTGTTTTTAACAGTGGAACAGATGCTGAGACAACTGTCCAAGGCCCCAAGGAACCTATGTTGAAGGATACTGAGGCATCATTGCCCTATGTACAATGTTTCTTGTATCTTTAGTAAATGTCTGTATTTCTTTTCTTTCTTTTTTTTTTAAGATTTTAAAAATGTATGATTTTTAGGGAGAGAAGAAGGAGTAGAGGCAGAGAGGGAGAGAGACATCAATGTGTGGTTGCCTTTCACCTGCCTCTAGCTACAGACCTGGCTGGAGACCTGGCTTGCAACCTCATCATGTCCCCTGACTGGGAATCAAACCGGCGACCTTTGGGTTTGCAGGCTGGCACCTTATCCACTGAGCCACCAGCCAAGTCCTTATCTCTGTTTTTCATAGAGCCTGGCTGGATACATCCTGGACAGGACTCACATACTATATTTATAATGTGAATTATTTTTGTTATAGTATATATTTGATAATGCTTTCATAAACATATTGTTCATAATTTACTTCTAAAGATAATATATGCACAAAAATATAGACCAGAAAATTTTTAATATAATCTGGAAGCATGTCTGTTTAGACACAGCTATAAACATTAGATAAAATATGGTTTTATATACAGCTATGTTTTTAAAATACTGTTTTAAAACATTATTTTAAACATAATTTATTTTAGTTTTTATAATTAAATGTATTGGGTTCTCATTGGTTAATAAAATTATATTCCAAGTATAAAATTCTATAATATACCTATAATAGTGATTATGAGCCAAAGTCAAATCTCCTTCCATCATATTTGATCCTCTACTATTTACTACCTATCTCTCATCCCCTTCCCCTCTATTAACCACCATATTATTTTCTATCAGGTTTTGTGTGTCTTATTTGCTTATTTGTTATTTTTGGGTTTGCATCCCATATATGAGTGAAATCATATGGTTATTGATTTTTTCGGTCTTATAGCTTTTAGAATGGCTCTTATCAACAATACAGGGAACAAATGCTAGAGAGGTTGTAGAGAAAAGAAACCCTCTTTCATTGCTGGTGGGAATGTAAAGTTTCTTCAAACATTTTGAGAATAGAGTTAACATATAACCCAGCAAACCCTCTTCTGGGTATCTACCCAAAATTTTTGAAAACATCTATTTGTAAAGATACATATACCTCCATGTCAATTGCAGTATTATTCACTGTAAACAAGACATGGTAAAAACTAGAGAACCAGAAGTATCCTTTGAAAGATGATTGAGTAAAGAAGATGTGTGATACACATATACAAAGGAATACTACTCAGCCATAAGGTGAAATACTGCCATTTGAGATAACATGGGTGGATTTTGAGAATATGCTAAATTAAATAAATCTTCTTTAGTTTTAAATATAATTTATAGTCCCCAGTTTTTGTGGAGGTAAACAAGAAATATTTACTGAGGTCAGAAATGACAAAGTATAAATCCATAGGAGCACAGAAATTTCATAAACAGTCATCAACCTCAATATATTTGCTCAGTTCTGGAGCATTAAAATATGCTTTTAATAAACCAAATGAACCTAGTAGAGGATCAAGCCTGGCACCTGAAGGGGTGATGAGCAGAAGAGGAAAGCTACAGACAGAATCACCCACAAATAGTCAAGATGTTTAGAGAAAAATCTTTAGTGGGTACATCAGAAAGATGCCTGCCAGACAGGGAGTCCACCTATGTATGAGACTTTGGCTCTGGGAAATTCCTTTAAAAAGGAATGGCTATTGAATAAAATGGTTCCTTAACCTGTAGGTAAACTAAATAAACTTTGACCCATATAAAACAATAACAATAATATCTAACTTAGTGTGTTTAAAAAGTCAAGTTAGAATTGAAATAATCCTGGGTGATAATACTATGTTTACATAATTCATGGGTAAAAGAGATAATCAAGCTGCTTATTAAAAAGTAAGTAGGAAAAATTCATAATAAAGTAAGAAATTGAAGGCAAAAATCTATATTATTTTCTAAAGACTAATATTTGAATTAATCATTGATGCATTTTGAGGTCAAATGACCCAAGTAAATATTCATTTGGTTCTATGGAAATACAGGGACTTGCATGCACTTTTGAAAACAGCTATTTCTATTTCTATTCATATGTATTTTTTATAAACCAATAGTAATATATAGAATCCATGTTATATATTTCCATGTGAGTCAATCTCTTCCCTCTAAGTGTTCAGTTATTTTTTTATACTATTGATAAGTGCTCAACATTTCTAAAGTTCTAGAAATAATTTCTGAAAAATCATTTTAGGAGTGAACCCAAACTTCTAAGTAAAATTCATGGATGACAAAATGAATTCATACATACACTCAAAAAAAGTTCAGTTCAATCTCTGTGAACCAAAACCTTCAAGCTTAAGTTAGTTCAGACAGTGTTCAGATAAAATCTGAGCTCATGGTCTTTAGCCAAACCAAATAAAAGGAAAAAATCTGACATTGTCAGGATATTCTTAATAATTTCAACATCTGTTGTCCCATACTCTTCTATCTGTAAAATGTGAGGATAAAAGATTTCTTACAAAAATGTATTGCCTTCATAACTATATCAATGTTTGTAATTCATAAACTATGTTCTAATTACTACTTTATAAAATTTTATGTAATTAAATTCATAAAGATAAAATTAGTAGCTCTAATTTTACAATATTCTGGAGAAATCAACCTCAATATATCTAATAGATTCAACATTTTAAGAAAAAGCATTAAAATTCAGTTACATTTTAATTGAGTTTAATTACTTTGCTTTTGCTAGTCTTTAAAACAACCAATTCAAAACAATGGCATTCTCACATTAAGATAGAAGGGGGTTTATGGATAAGGAATTAATTACATTGGTGTAAATAGAATGTTGAGGAAGTAAGAGAGGGCAGAAACACAGAGCTAGCAGAAATGGGCTGTCACCACTCCTAGGCCCAATGGACAAGGGAAAAAAAGATGTTACTGGAAAATAGAAGAAAGAGATCTAGAGTTAACTTCACTGAGAGCAGCAGTGACCTCTCCTTTTAGGAAAGTCAGCACTGGTGACTTCAAGGGACCAGGAAATAAATACCTGACTTCTGTCTTCTACTTTCCAGGTATCATTATCAGTTTTCCCATTGACGCAATTCTAGCTGAAGGCTAATGGTCCAGATTATAGAGAAATAATTTATAAATATTAATAACCTATTTAGAGTTCATAGTGGGAGTTGGCAAGAGGTAGAATTGAAGGAGCAAATAAAGAACTTCAACACACATTAATATTCTAAGTTCAGCAAAATACATTAAAAGAGAAAAAAATGTTTATATTACTAAAATTCTCTATTTGAAAAAGTGTGAAAATAATGTGAAAAATCACATTAACAAAAAAATCCCAAAATTTTAAAGATAATGTCAAATGACAATGAAAACCTAGAGTATAATAAATTAGTTATACCACTTCCTTCTATGTATGTTTGTGACTTTATGCATGCACATTTCATTTTTTAAGTAAAGTTAATGAAAGAATGTTTTAAAGTACTTTAAATATTTAACGTATCCATGAAAATGTATGAATTTTAACTCTAATACTATACACATTCTTCTGTGATAATAAAAATTCCATTATAATGAAATCTTCCATAACAAAATTCAATATACCATTTTTCCTAAATAATTAAAGTCACATAATATTCCTCATAGGTATTTTTTCAGAAATTTCATTTTTCAAGTAATATAAAATTTAGATAATAGAGTTAATATTAAAAACTGTATATAAATTTTAAAGTTTCATTTCATTTTATTTCCATGATTATAAAGAAATTTATAAGATTATAAAACTTCATTTCCCTCCAGAGAAAATCAGGATAACTTTTAAATGATTTGTATTTTGTGTAATTTTATTTTTGTTCTTTTTAAAGTTCATTCCTTTTTGTTAGATGAGATGGCAAATCAAAATGGAGGAATTTTGTTTCCTGATGGCACGCAGATAAGTAGCACCATTATTTGTTTGTATTAACTTGGTGTGAATGTTAAGAATACTACCTCCAGCACCGGTCTGTGAACCCAAAGGTCTTTGGTTCGATTCCCAGCCAGGGCACATAACCAGGTTGCAAGCAAGGTCTCCAGCCAGGTCCGTAGCTGGAGGCAGGTGAAAGGCAACCATTACATTGATGTCTATTTCTCTCTCTGCCTCTCTCCTTTCCCCCCTCTCTAAAAATAATAAATAAAATCTTTAAAAAATAAGTAAGTAAATGTTCTACCATTATCGAAAAAAGAAAAGAAAATAAAAGAAAAAGACTACCTCTGTAATCATAAAGACCAGTTAAAATTCTGATCTGGGAAATTATTTGTAAGAAATGAGGAAGTAAGTTATAAACTCAAGTTCTTTATTTTCAAAGTGAAATAAATATATTTATTGTAATAATAGCTGCCTACTTCATGTTTTCAAAAGTGAATAACAAGACAAAAATTTCTTATGTAGACATTGCTATTCCACCCCACTTTCTCATCAGACATAGCAGCAGATCCAAACATCTATAAAATAACAGGGTATGTTAGCTTTTGCATAGGAGCAAATTACTCTAACATCTTTTTTCTTTTTTTAATGCTCAAGAGTTCTTTGATTGAAATAAGGAGTCTGAAGCAAAGTCCTGAGAGGGAATTACATGTTCTGACCATACTTGAAAAAAGTAAGGTAGATATACTCAGATCAAGAATTCACTATTTCTCAGTTCATCTAATAAATTATTTGATGAAGCATGTTTGTATGAAAGCTCTCCAGAGAAATAGAACTGATTATGTATATTATATATAATAATTATTTCATTATGTAAATATTTATATTATGACATATATTTTATAGACCAAAATATGTGTATTTATTCAAATTATACACTTAAAGTAACTCAAGACACATATGTATAAATTTAAGTATGATTTTTTTTTGTTTTAGCAAATGATTAGGTTTTTGCAGATGATTCAGATTGCAACAAAACGAAACCCATATATTCTGTGTCCTTGTGAGAGAGGAAGAGAGACAGAGGGAGAGATTGATTACAGGAATTGGCTCTAGAGCTTATGAAGGCCAAGAAATCCCAAAATCTACCATTTCTAAATTCTGCAAACTGAAAAACCAGGAAAGCTGGTGGAATAATTCAGTCTTGGCCCACAGGCCTGAAAACCAGAGCACAGATGTCCAAAGGCAGGAGAAGATGGATAGCCCTGTTCAAGCAAAGAGGAAGTTAACCCCTCCTTCATCTTTTTTTTATTTTTATTTTTTTCCGCTGGGCCTATAACAGATTGGGCAGTGGTGAAGTGGACTTTTATTCAGTCTACCAATTTTAATGTCAATCTCTCTTAAAAACATCCTCACAAATGCAGCCAGAAAGAGTGATTTAGCAGCTTTTTGGGTATCCCTCAGCCCATTCAAATTGACACATGATATTAACTATCATAACATCCAATGAGCACCTCCTTGAGTTTTACTCTCTTCCAAGGCAAGAAGACCATTGCTTGATGGATTATTTTTGTGCTTTCCTATCTGTTTTCTTTTTCTCACCACAGGACATAAAGAGATTCCGTGAAATTGTTATGCTAATCACATCAATTCTATGCTCAAAACCTCCAATTGTTTCTTATCTCACTCAAAATAAAAACCAAAACATTTTTTAGTAACACAAAAAGATATGGGCCTCAAAATGTAGACAGAAAGTAGATTAAGGAATGCCTAAGGCTAGGAGGTTAAGAAGTTTGGCAGGTGATAGCTAAAAGTGTATGTGGAATTTTGGGAGCAGGATGATAAAAATGCTCTAGAATGTATTCTGATGATGGTCACGCAGCTCTCTAAACATACCAAAACACTTGAATTGTACACTTTAAGTGGGTGAATTTATGACATGTGAATTGTATTGCAACAAATCTGTTACCAAAAAGAAAAAACAAGGCCTTGTCCTCATCTCCCATGAATCTATCACTCAATACCCTGCTCCAGCCACACCAAGATCCTTGTTGTCCTTCAGACAAGTCATGCAAAGCCGATGCCTTAAGATACTGGGGCTGGTTGTGCCATTTATCTATAATACTCATTCAGTTCTAAAACCTGAATGTTCAATGGATATTTTTGTTTTTAGATTTTATTTATTTTTTTAGAGAGAGGGGAAGGGAGAGAAGCAGAGAGGGAGAGAAACATCTATGTATGGTTGCATTCGTTGACTGGCTTATTTCACTAAGCATAATACTTTCCAGTTCCATCCATGTTGTTGTAAAGGGTAGGAGTTCCTTCTTTCTTTCTGCTATATAGAATTCCATTGTGTAAATGTACCAAAGTTTTTTGATCCAATCATCCACTGATGGGCACTTAGGCTGTTTCCAGCACTTGGCTATTATAAATAGTCCTGCTATGAACCTAGGGGTACATGGGTTCTTCTGAGTTGGTATTTCAAGGTTCTTCGAATGTAGTCCTAGTAGTGGAATTGCTGGATCAAAAGGCAGTTCCATTTTTAGTTTTTAAAGGAAACTCCATATTGTTTTCCATAGTGACTGCACCAGCCTGCATTTCCACCAACAGTGCACCAGGGTTCCCTTTTCCCCACATCCTTGCCAGCACTTGTTGTTTGTTGATTTATTGATGATTGCCATTCTGACAGGGGTGAGATGCTATCTTACTGTGGTTTTAATTTGCATCTCTCTAATGGCTAGTGATGTTGAGCGTTCTTTCATATGCCTATCGGCCCTTTGTAGGTCTTCCTCAGAGAGGTGTCTGTTCAGATCCTTTGCCCATTTTTTAATTGAGCTGTCTGCCTCCCTGGTATTGAGTCCCATAAGTTCTTTATATATTTTGGATATCAAACCCTTGTCTGAAATATCATTGGCAAATATGTTTTCCCATAGAGTTGGTTCCCTTTTAATTTTGCTATTGCTTTCTTTAACTGAGCAGAAACTTTTTAGTTTGATATAATACCATTTGTTTATTTGTTCTTTTATTTCCTTTGCCCTTGGAGAAATATTAGTAAACATATTTCGGCATAGGATATTTAAAATTTTACTGCCTATATTTTTCTCCAGGACCTTTATGGTGGCACAGATTATATTTAAGTCCTTTATCCATCTTGAGTTTATTCTGGTGTATGGTGTAAGTTGGTGGTCTAGTTTTATTATTATTTTTGCATGTCTCTGTTCAGTTCTCCCAACAGCACTTGTTGAAGAGACTGATTGTACTCCATTTTATATTCCTTCCCCCTTTGTTGAATATTAATTGCCCATAGAGTCCTGGGTTTATTTATGGGCTCTCTATTCTGTTCCATTAATCTATATGTCTATTCATATGCCAGTAGCCTTATAGTATAGTTTGATGTCCAGTATTGTGATTTCTCCTACCTTGTTCTTCTTTCTCAAGATTGCTGTGGCTATTGGTGGGCATTTTTAGCTCTATATAAACTTTTGAAGCATTTTTTCTATCTCTGTATATCATTGGTATTTTAATTAGTATTGAATTGAATCTATAGATTGCTTTGGGTAGTATGGATGTTTTAATGATGTTAATTCTTCCCATCCATGAACATGGTATATGCTTCCATTTCTTTGTATCTTCCTTCATTTCTTTTTTCAGTGTTCTGTAGTTTTCTGAGTACAGGTCTCTTACCACCTTGGTTAAGTTTATTCCTAGGTACTTTATTTTTCTTGTTGCTATGGTAAATGGGATTTGTTTTCTAGCTTCTATCTCTGATTTTTCAGTATTGGTATACAAAACTGCTTTTTATTTCTGGATACTGACTTTATATCCAGCTATTTTGCTAAATTTGCTTATTAGGTAGAGTAAATTTTTGGTGGAGTCTATTGTGTTTTGTATGTACACTATTACGTCATCTGCAAATAATGACAGTTTGACTTCCTCTTTTCCAATTTAGATACTTTTGGTTTCTTTTTCTTCACTGATAGCTATGGCTAGAACTTCCAAAACAATATTGAACAGAAATGAAGAAAGTGGACAGCCTTGTCTTGTTCCTAATCTTCAGGGGAAAACTTTTAGTTTTTACCCGTTGAGGAGGATGTTGACTTCAGATTTCTCATATATGGCCTCTATTCCCATTTTGCTAAGTGTTTTGATTGGAAATTGTTGCTGTACTTTACCAAATGTTTTTCAGCATCTATCATATAGTTTTTGTCTTTCATTTTGTTGATGTGGTGTATTACATTTATTGATTTGCAAATGTTGTACCATCCTTGTATCCCTGAGATAAAACCCACTTCATGATGGTTTATAATCTTTTTAATGTATTGCTGGATCCGGTTGGCCAATATTTTGTTGAGAATCTTAGCATCTATGTTCATCAAAGATATTGGCCTATAGTTTTCTGTCTTAGTTGTGTCTTGCCCTGGTTTTGGGATTAGAATAATACTGGCCTCATAGAAAGAGTTTGGGAGCCTTCCCTCTTGTTGGATTTTTTGGAATAGGTTGAGAGGTTAGAGTTAGTACTCTAAATGTTTGGTAGAATTCACTTGTGTAGCCATCTAGTCTGGGGATCTTGTGCTTTGGAAGATTTTTGATTACTTCTTCAATTTCACTAGTTGTTATTGGCCTATTCAGGATTTTTTCTTCTTCTGGATTCAGTTTTGGTAGATTATACATTTCCAGAAATGTGTCCATTTCACCCAGGTTGTCATATTTCTTGTCATTTAGTTGTTTGTAATAATTTCTTACAATCTTTTGTATTTCTGAAGTATCAGTTGTGATTTCTCCTCTGTCGTTTCTGATTCTGTTTATTTGGGTCCTCCGTCTCTTTTTCTTGATGAGTCTGGATAAAGACTTGTCAATTTTGTTTATTTTTTCAAAGAACCAGCTCCTGGACTTACTGCTTCTTAGAATTGTAGTTTGAGTCTCTAAGTTATTTAATTCTGCTCTGATCTTGATGATTTCCTTCCTTCTACTTGCTCTGGGCTTTGTTTGTTGTTGTTTCTCTAGTTCTTGCAGCTTTATGGTTAGGTTGTTTGTATAAGCTCCTTCTATCCTTTTTTAGGTAGGCTTGTATTGCTATGAATTTACCTCTGAGGACTGCCTTTGCTGTGTCCCATAGGTTTTGGACTATTGTGTATTCATTGACATTTGTTTACAGGAACTTTTTGTTTCATCTTTGATCTCAATGTTAACCCATTCAATACTTAAAAGCATGTTATTCAGTCTCCATGAGTTGGAGCATTTTTATTTTTTTTCCTTGCGATTGGTTTCTAGTTTCAAGCCATTGTGATCTGAGAAGATGCTTGGTATGATTTCAGTTTTCCTGTATTTGTGGAGGCTTGTCTTTTGACTTACCATGTGGTGTATCTTAGAGAATGTTCTATGTGCATTTGAAAAGAATGTGTATTTTGCTGCTTTAGGGTGAAAGGTTCTGTATATATCAGTTAGTTCCGTTTCCTCTAGAGTGTTGTTCAACACCACAACATCCTTGGTGATTTTTTGTTTGGTAGATCTGTCCACTGTTGATAGTGGGATATTAAAATCCCCTACTATATCCTTCTTGTAGTCCTCTAAAAATTCCCTTATATATTTGGGAGCTCCCACATTGGGTGCATATATGTTTACCAGAGTTATTTCTTCTTGATGGATTATTCCCTTAAGTATTATGAAATGTGCTTCTTTATCTCTTTTTATGGCCTTCATCGTAAAATCTATTTAGTCTGAAATAAGTATTGCTACTCCAGCCTTTTCTTCATGTCTATTTGCTTGATACATATTTTTCCATCCCTTCACTTTCAACCTGTGTCGATCTTTTGTTCTGAGTAGGCAGGGTCTTGAAGATAGCATATATGTGGGTCACGTTTTCTTATCCATTCAGCTACCCTATGTCTGTTTTGTTTTGTTTTTTTTAAATTTCATTTATTATTTTTCAGAGAGAGGGGAAGGGAGAGAAGCAGAGAGGGAGAGAAACACCAATGTATGGCTACCTTTGACCTACCTCCAGCCACAGAGCTGGCTGGAGACCTGGCTTGCAACCTGATTATGTTGCCCTGGCTGGGAAGAGAACCAGCAACTTTTGGGTTCTCAGGCAAACACCTTATCCACTGTGCCACCAGCCTGGGCTTACCCTAGGTCTTTTGATTGGGGTATTTAATCCATTTGCATTTAAGATTATTATTGATTGATTCTTATTTATTGTCATTTTTCCCCTTTGTATGTGTGTTCCTCTCTGTCTCCCTCAGTTTCTTCATTTTTTTTAAAGCAGAACCTTTAGCATCCCTTGCAATGCTGGTTTGGAAGAGATGTATTCCTTTTATTGTTCTTTTGTCTGGGAAACTCCTTGTTTCTCCTTCCATTTTGAATGAAAGCTTTGCTGGGTAGCGTATTCTTGGTTGCAGGCATTTGTTTCCCATTACTTGGAATATTTTTTGCCATTCCCTTCTGGCTTGTATTGTTTCTGTTTAATAATCATTTGATAACCTTATCAGAGCTCACTTATATGTTATTTGCTGTTTCTCTCTTGACACTTTTAGGCTTCTCTCTTTATCTTTGAAATTTGCCATTTTAATTATAATGTGTCTTGGAGTGGGTCTGTTTTGATTCATCTTCATTGGGACCCTCTGTGCTTGCTGAACTTGAGTAATGTTTTCACTCATCATGTTAGGGAAGTTTTATATCATTACTTTTTTGAACAGGTTTTCCATTCCTTGTTTCTCTTCTCCTTGTGATATCCCTATGATATGGGTATTATTGTGCTTCATGTTGTCCTGCAGCTCTCTTAAAACCTCTTCATTCTTGTTCAGCCTTTTTTCATTCTATTACACTGTCTTGGATTATTTTTCTAGGTTGTCCTCCAGCTGGCTGATTCGATCCTCTGCTTCCTCTAGCCTGCTGTTGATTCCTTCTACTGTATTCTTCAATTCAGAAATTGTAATTCTTCATTTCCTCCTACTCTTACTAATAGTTTCTATGTGCTTTTTAATGCTGATGTAGTTCTCAGTAAGTTCCTTATAGCTTCCTGGAGTTCGTCGTAGTTGCCCAGTAGTTTTTGGTAGTTTTCTTTGAACTGGCTAAGCTCATCGAGCTTCTCTATCATCATTATTTTGAATTCCATATGTGATGGTTTGCTTGCCTCTATTTCTTTTAGTGATCTTTCTGAGGATTCCTCCTTTTCTTTTGGTGATGGACTGTTTCTTTTTCTCCCCATTTTTAGGTTTCGTTGTAATCCAATCAGACTATGATCAGATGCCAGGCTATGGAACTTCTAAATTGGAAGGATTGATTTAGTTGTAATCCTATTGGTCTGTAATCCACCATCAGGCTCAGATGCAGCCTGGTGTGACAGATTCATATGTAAATCAATTCATCTGTGATCAGCCACCAGGCTCAGGTGCCACTGGGCTAGGCAGCAATATGCAATTGTAATCCAATGAATCTGTGTTCAGCCACTAGGCTCAGGAGCCACTGGGCTAGACAAGGTTCAATTGTAATCCAATGAATCTATGATCAGCTGCCAGGCCCAGGAGCCAGTTTGCAGGACAAACCAACTCAGTTGTGAACCAATGAATCCTTGGTCAACCACCAAGCTCACTTGCCACTGTGTGGGGCTGACTGACCCAGCTGTAAGTTGGAGAATTTGTAATCAGCCACCAGGCCCAGGTGTTAGTGGGCGAGAGATATCTCTTCAGGTGCCAACTATTGTATCTATGCTCAGACAGGGCAGGGCAGGAGAGGTTTATTTAGATGTAAGTCAAAGAATTGTGATCAGGTGCCAGGCTCAGGCACCACTGGGCAGGCCTATTAGGACCCTCATAGGGAAGCCGCTTAGCCCAGCAGAACAGTCCTCCCAAGGTGTGGGCGATGAGTCAGCACCAGGATCCCCATAGCTGCCTCCACACTTCTCTCCTCCAAGTCGCCGCCGCAGACTCTCCCCACGTGTCTCCAGTTCTCTCTGCCCTCCCTCTGCTGGAGCCCAGGGTAGGTGGATGCCAATGTATTTTCATTGTGGTCACCCTAGTAGTTCTCTGTCTCCAGCACTGTCTCAGGCTAGCAAACTCCAGAGCTTTCTGCCCTTCTCAGCTGGATGCTGCTCTGCTCTCTGTTGTGTTGCTGTAGCTGGGACACCCCACTGGGAGACCAGAACCCCCTTTCTCAGGTGGAGCCCCTGGCTCCACCCCTTTGGCTGCTGCCTCTGGTGGTGGCCCAGCCAACCCTCTGGAGTTTCTGTGATTCCTACCAGTCATGTTTTGATGAAGGGGCCTCTCCTGTTCTGTCCATGGTTATAAGACCTCCTTCCAGCTGGTGTTCTGTTGGTAATTCCATCTGACTTTTTCTCCAAAAAAGTCATTCCTGATGCGATCTGGGAGGAGATTGGTGCTCCACTCACTCTTCCACTGTCTTGCTGGAACTTCAATCTAAACTTTTTGAGGTAAATGTTCTACTATGAAATCACAGTTTTTTATGTTTGTCAAAACCATATTTATTATGAAAGGATCAAGAGAAAGTGGACAATTTGATAAATGAAACAATTTAGCTCAAAGAATGCTATGCCTTTTATTTTATTGCAACATTAATTATAAAACAATTATTTACTAAAACAAGGGCATTTTATCTTGAATTTATATATTTTTAAGAGTTAAATATAGTTTAAATAAATGTGTATATAGAAACTATATTAATTTATATCAGTAAGGAAAAACTGCATTTTCATTGTTGAAAAATGGAGGTTTTGTCAAATCAGTTGAAAATTTTACTGTAAAGTGTTGTTTGTTGTATAACTTAAAGATGAATATGAGTCATACATTACATATAAGCAATCCAAAAATTTATCTTATCTTAGAACCTTTATCTTGATTTTTCTGAATTCAAATAATCTGGCAAACATTTCTTACCTACACCATACATATATTTGTATATCTGACACTTGGTTTGAAAAATGTTGCCATAGATTGCTAAAACAAGATTCAGAAGTATTAGTGTGTCCACAGTGTTCTCACTTTTCTTTTCCTTTACATCTGACCCTTCATCATTTTATCCTTATCCCTTCTTTTTTCTTTTTTTCTTAAATATTATATTCATTATTTTTTAGAGAGAAGGGAAGGGAGGGAGAAAGAAAGAAAGAGAAACATCAATGTATGTTTGCCTTTCACCTGCCTCCAGCTGGGGACCTGGCTGGAGACCTGGCTTGCAACCTGATTTACAGCCTGGTTATATGCCCTGGCTAGGAATTGAACCAGCGACCCCTGGGTTTGCAGGAGGCTTTTGATCCATTGAATCACCAGCCGGGGTTTATCCTTATTGCTTATTGATTAGATTATCTTTGTCTTGTGAATTTCAAATTGGGTATACTTCCCCAAATACATATTCTAAGCATATTTTCTTTAACACCACTCAGTCTATAAAATACACTGTGGTTAAATCTGTGTGTAGTGTGGATTGCCTCTAGTTCTCAGCAAAATATAAAAGCTTAAAGCAAAAATAGAGAATTAGCAAATAATAAGCAATGTACATTTTTAACATTTATTACATTTTGTGACTATTCTAATTTAGGAAGCATCACAATCCTCCTCCAAAATTACTTCCTCAAGGCATTTTACAAATACTAAAAGAGTCATAAAAGAAATGCTTATTTTCACCGCCAAGACACTGGGAAAATAATGATGGTATTCTATATAATTCTAGTCTTATGTTGAATATCTTATAGGTGCTGGTTGTTTGCCACACCTATATACTTCCTTTCTTTATGGGCACTTAATCAGTTAGCTTGTACTATCTACAATTTACTCCAAAATTAATGGTTCAAATAAATAACCAGTTTTTGTTACAGTTGGTCCTAATTCTCTGAGTCAGCAATTTAGACTGAGTTCAGCTGAGAAGTTCTTACTGGGTTGGACTTACTAAGTCACTTGATCAGATGATCAGCATCCTGGGGCTGGATGATCTCAGATGGCTTCACCTTCATGTATGATGGTTAGCAAGCTATTGGCCAGGTTCTCAATGTGGTCTTTCCACCTACTTTACAGTGATTCCAAATGAAGACAATAACTGAAGAGAGACCAGAAGCTGCAGGTCTTTTGAATGCTAGGCTCAAAATGTGCACAAGTCAAACATGTCATGTTCATTTGGTTAAAACAAGTAATATTGGCAAAAGCAGACTAAAAATGTGAGGAAAAATGCTGTACATTTGATTTGAGAATCTCCAGAAATGTTTTACATAGAACATCAATGCATGAACAGTATAGCTTCCCCACCCTCTGATCCAGCTGTATATGGCTATGTGACTGAGTTCTAGCCTGTGAACTATTGCATGGATCCTTTTCCATGTTATTTTTATTTTCTAAAGATTTTTTTAGAGAGAGGGGAAGAGAGAGAAGCAGAGTGGGAGAGAGATTTCAATGTATGGTTGCTTTCACCTGCCTCCAGCCACAGACCTGGCTGGAGACCTGGCTTGCAACCTGGTTATGTGCCCTGGCTAGGAATCAAACCAGTGACCTTTGGGTTTGCCTTATTCACTGTGCCACCACCCAGGGCCTTCCATGTTATTTTTAAAAAGAGGAAGAGAAACATTGATGTGCAAGATACACAGGGTGCGTGAGCAGTTGGCAATAACTTTGCATCTTGTTTCACATGTTTCTTATTTTGAAAAACTATGTTTCTAGGGTTATGATTTAACATCATTATTTCAGATATAAAGTATTGAATTCTGAGAGCAACCATCATGTCCAAGAAATATGATGTTAGAGCAACCATAATTTCTGGACTGTGTGCTGGGCCAAGTGCTAAGGAAATTGCAGACTTCAATAATGTCCCTTTAAGTACAGTTGACAATGTAAAGAAGGTATACGATGCTGATCCTGATGTTGCCACACCAACAAAGAAAATGCATAAGGTATGCAAGGATTGCACAAGTCCAGATATTGTACACAGAATCCAAGAAGTCATCAGTGAAGATCCAGGAAAGTCAGTGTGCTCCATGGCAAGAGAACTGCAGATGTTGGATGCAATGGTTTACAAAATTATTGCTGAAGATACCAGATAAGATTGGATGTTCTTAGCAGAGGCCAATTTAGCAGACAAAGGAGACACCCTTTGAAAAGGCAAGGAAACTGCTCACAAAATGGAAAAACCCCAAAGAAAAAAAATCCCTCTGATTTTCTTCTCCAAGGAAAAGAATTTTCAGCAGGACCAAATAGTCAACAGAAGAAACAACAGGTAGCTCTGTGAGAATCTTAATGAAGTCCCAGTTGTTATGAAAATCAAATTTCCTGCTACAGTGATGGTTTTAGGTGTTGTCAGTAATGAAGGAGATATCATGACCCTGCATTTGTTTCCACAAGGTTTGAAGGTGACTGCTGATGTTAACCTTGACATTTTGAGAGAAGTAGTTGTACCATGGATGAAGCAAGTCACAAATGGATGTCATTTTATCTTCCAACAAGATGGTAAATCAGCACATAATGCCAAAAATGTGCAAGAATATCTCAGTGTCAATGTTCCTGAATTCTAGTCAAAGGAAATCTGGCAGCCTAGTTCACCAGATGCCAATCGTTTAGACTATTATATATGGAGCATTTGTGAGAGAAGTTAATAAACGACCTCATTCCAATAAAGAGGCTGTTAAAGCTAAGATTGAAAACATTATGATGTTCAAGAAGGGGAGCAGCTTAGACAAGAACCTAGTATAAAGGAACCATGGACATGGACAACAGGTGGGATTGACTTTGGGGGGAATGGGTGGGTGGGGAGGGGGACAGAGGGGAGCAAAAAGGGGATGGATGTAATACAACAACAATAAAGTTAAAAAAAAATAAAATAAAATAAAAAAGAAAGAAAACATTATGATGTCCATGGATAAAGAAGTTGATTCAAGCATGCTCAAGATTCTGAAGTTGAATTGAGTGTATTATTGCAGCAAATGAAGACTTTTTTAACCATTAAAAAAATGACTATGTTTATGTATTTACATATAAGAATAAATTTATTTCAAAATATAACACTTTTGTGGTATGTTATTTTACTAAAATTCTGCCACTTTGTCACACGTTCCCTGTGCATGAATCAGTTGCCTTTTGCATACCCTGGTGCACAAACCAGGCATGCACCAACTGGGAATTGAACCAGAGACCCCTTGGTTCACAAGCCGGTACTCAGTTCACTGAGCCACACCAGCTAGGGCTCCATGTGTTTTTTTCTTTCCAATTCACTAGATTACAATGCCTAAGGAACCATGAAAACTAACTGAAGAATGCCCCGCTCACTGCCAGCAGACAAAACTCTAGAGATAGAATTTGGTAGAAAAGAAAAGGAATCTTTTGAAAGGCTAAAGAGCTTACAGAATGGTAGGTTTCAGCCTTAAAGCCTGGTTCCTCTAAGAAATCCCAACAAAATCACCCTTCCACCTTCAACCAGCTCATTTAAAAGCTATGGCAAGAACCTCTCTTCCCACCTAAACGGGCCGTCCTGTAAGCAACATAGACTGCTTAGCTAGATTCCAGTCACTGTCTGGTTTCAGGTATCTTAGAATGTTGCCTCTGGACATCCTACTCATGGTACTGGACCACATGGACTCCAGGGCCTGTGGGCCTAGGAATTTAAATCTGCAGCACAGAGGAAAAGAGGGTAAAAAGAGAGTGGCATTTCTGTGGTCTCAGCTTTAGAGTCTGGCCCCAAATCTCTTTGGGATGGAAGCACCTAGGAGGGCATTTCTTTCCTTCAACTCCATGTTGACTAGTTGCCGAGGGAACTGCTCATGCACGGTCCTTCATGCTTTCTCCCATTTCTGAGGGGATGCAGCCTCTCATGCTGCTTCTGGGGTCCCCACTCCCCTCTACCCAAAAATCCATCCAGACCTCCCCCATTAAAAAGCTAGGTATAAAACATCAAATTTCCTTCAACCTGAGCACCCTCATGAGTTCTATTTCCTGAAGCAATACTAAATATCATGTGAGTAAAATAGAAACTTACTTGATTTTAATATTATTTAATATATTACTCGATGGGGCTAATATTTATTATAGCCTAACTTCCTATAATTAATACAGCAAAGTTACTTTTTTTGTATAGCTGTCATTATATAATAAGCATTTAATAATACTAAATTGGTGTCTTCCCAGGAGATATTTTTGAGAGTATGAGGAGGAAATTTCTACATTTTTACTAAAGGCGCAATTTCTATAGCAAATGTAAAGTTTGTTGATAAAACTATTGCATATATCTAAAACATCTGCAAATTTCTCATATAAGCTGTATAGTACTCTAATGTCTTTGCAGAGAGAGTTCTTAAGTCTGGAGTTTAGTTATGTATGGTTCGATCTGATCATCAGTGGAGTCTAGACATGATAAAATCTCCTGTGTTATGCATAATAGTGTTTCAACTTGGAGAGTCATAAATAACAGTTTCAGGAAAGAAAGAATCTTTGAATAAAATAGAAAATTCTCAGTAATCAAAGTTAACTTCCTTCAGACACTTTTAGCAATCTTGAGAAGAAGTCAGACTATCAAAAAGAAGATGCCCCAAAAGCAATAATATTACCAGTAGCATTGAGCTTTTGAAACAAAACTTCAAATTCTCTAGTATTTTTTAATCGTATTTTCCCATTATCACTTATCCCCCTTATATTCTCTTCCCTTCTTAATCATCACACTGTTATCCATGTCAATAAGTTCTTTTGCTTTTTGTTCAATCCCTGCACTCCCATACCCCACCCCAATAGCTGTCAATCTGCTTTCTATGAGTTTGTCTCAATTTTGCTTATTAGTTTGTTCATTAGATTCCATACATGAGTAAAATCATGTGATGTTGATCTTTCTCTGACTGGCTTATTTCATTTAGCATAATGTTCTCCAGGTCCATCTATACTGTCACAAAGGGTAAAAGTTTCTTCTTCTCCTTTTCCTCTTTCTCCTCCTCCTCCTCCTCCTTCTCCTTCTTCTCCTTCTTCTCCTTCTTCTTCTTTTTTTGTTTTACAGCTGTGTAACATTCCATTGTGTAAATGTCCCATAGTTGTTTTATCCATTCATCTATTGATTGCCACTTGGGCTGTTTCAATATCTTGGCAATTGCAAATAACAAATCCTCTAGTATTTTTATGTATAATGCTGTTATGACATCATAATAATATAGATCACCTTCAATAAATGTATCTGTTTTTCTTCTTAAAGGAATATAAGATAATGATAAAATCTGCACAGTACAGGAGTTAAGATAAAAATTAAATGCCTCACCCTCCCACTCCATGACCTCAATTTTACCATTGTTAAATGACAGCTACTCTTTACAAGTTCTTTAATTCTTCAATAATTTTTTTAAAAAGATTTTATTTCATTATTTTTAGAAAAAGGGGAAGGGAGAGAGGCAGAGAGGGAGAGAGACATCAATGTATGGTTGCTTTTCACCTGCCTCCACAGCCACAGACCTGACTGGAGAGCTGGCTTGCAGCCTGGTTATGTGCCCTGGCTGGGGAATCAAACCTGCAACCTTTGGGTTCACAGGCTGGCGCCTTATCCACTGTGCTACCAGCCAGAGCAATAATTTTTTATTAGTCTTTTTCCCCTTATTCTGTATTTGGGATTTTTCACTTAATATAGCTTAGAGAAATTTCTATTTTAAAAATATACATAAATTGATCTTCTATCACTTTCTGATTTTAGGCAGTTCTTGTTAATTCCTCCATGAAATACAAGAAAATTAGCACATTTACACATTTGTCATTTCTCTTTCAACATCTTTTTCCAGATAGTCTCACTTATTATTTTTATATTGTCAAGCTTTAAGAAATTTACATTCTGCTTTATCCACAGAATTTTGAGAAATGTTTGCAGTTTGATATTTAAATTTTTTCATGCACATTGTCATTCTTTTACCACCATTTGTATAAAAGCATGGTACTATTATTTTGTTACATCTAGAATTGGCTGAACTTCAGTCACAGGTTTTACTTGACTATATTTGAAATTGATAATAACTTGATAGGAGTAAAATCATACAGTCATATATTCTGCCTCAAACTGTTGTCTGACAAACAAATCTTCCAGGATTGACTAATAAATCCTATGCAAAAAAAATAAAGTTAGATTGATTTTTGTTTTATTTTTACTGATGAGCAGTTGGCATTTTGAATGTGGAGATTATAGAATTTGTCTTTGAAATGAAAAAAATTAAAACGTAAGAAAATTATCACATTATCATTCTATATGAAGGTTTCTTGGGACTTGGTTAATTCTTTCAATTTAAAAATGCAGATGATAGCAAATGCAGTTTCATCTTTCTCATTTCAATTATTTGTATCATTTTTATGTATCAATCCCAAGTATGTTTTCACAACAATGAGCACCTGAGTCTCTCTGTCATGGGGCTATTCTCAGGTTACCAAACTTATTTTGCCTGCTCTTGAAAAACCAGAAGTCCTGAGAATTTATATCCCCATTTGGCCCAGAATAACTGTTAAACAATGACTACGTTATACAGGGTATAAATACTCCAATTCCCTGGCCTCTGACTGGGATAACTCTCAGATATGAGCTACACTATCTCCAGGGCTGCTCTGGGATCATGCTCATGTTCCCATAGTCTGGTATTTTACTAGGAATCACACCACTGTTTGGCTTCCTTCCATTCTTGTTCCCATTTTTTCATTCCCCCTACTGATTTTGTCTTGGAAAAATCATAATACTTTTTCTGCATTCTTCAATTCAGTATCTGCTTCTAGTATGTTACTTTATTTTAGGAAAGATTTCTCCTTTTATATCATTTTTTTAGTTCATTTATTATTTTCTAGTTTTAAAGAATATTAATTGTGCTTATAGATTTTCTTTTTCTTTTTAAATTATCTGTAATTTTTTAATCACATGCCTTGCTATTTTTTTCCATTTTGTTTTATGTAATTTCTTTAAGCCTGTAATACATACATTTGACTTTAACTTCATTTTATATTTTATATTTTTTGTTTATATTTTATACTTTATTGTTTCTAGTGTAGTTTTATTCCTAAAACACCTTTATTATTATATTTATATATTTCCAAATCTCTCAATTTAGTTTGTCTACTCCTTTTTATTCTTTTCTTTGTTGTATCTCTATTTCTTTCTCCACTTTTTAAAATTTTCTCTTTTTCTATCTCAATTGCTCACAATCTCTCTTTCACAACACTTTGTCTACTTCTTCAAAAATAGGGAAACTTTAAAAAATATCCACTATTTTTGAAGTAATTCTTCCTCTTTTATGTATTATGCATGAGCTTTCTCTTTATATGTTATTTTGCTCCTTTTTAAACATTAGTTTTAACAGATAATCTTAACACATAAGATTTCAAGGTTAGCAGAGTTAAATTCCTTGATTATAAAATAATAATATGTTAAGTGCTTTTTGTACATTAATTCACTTAATTGCAATTACAAGTATAAGTTTATTGCTATCCTCAATATATTGAGTAGGGAACTAACATTAATAAGGTTATATACACTAACGTGATAGTTGGTGAGAGCTTCCCAAACCTATGGAAAGTGTTAGATCCTAGAATCCAAGAAGCAAACACAACACTTAGTTACCTCAATCCAAAAAAAGTATGCTCCAACACACACTGTATTAAAATTGTCAAAACTTAATGACAAAAAGGAATGCTCAAGGGAATCAGTCGAAAAAAGGAAATAACCTGGAAATGAAAGCTAATTAGGTTATCATCAAACTTCTCAAAAGAAAATCTATAAGCCAGAAGAAAGTGAAACCACATATTCAAACTACTTAAAAAATAAATACAAGCCAAAAATAATATATCCAACAAAGTTAACTTTTGAATATGAAAAAAAAAAAAAAAATGAAAGACTTTTCCAGACATACAGAAGCTGATGGAATTTATCAGCAGAATACCTCCACTGTAAGTTATACTAAAGGGAGGGTAATTCTACTTGAAACAAAGAACAAAAGGATACAAAACCATGAGTAAGATCACCAACTAACTCACAGTGTAAATAGGGATCAGTTGTGACAACAAAGACATAGAAGGGAAAGAGTAAAGGTCTGAATTGGCAAGGATGGAGATCAGAAGCATCCCAAAGAAAAAGGGCTGCTATGTATATGAAACAATCTTTTGCATAAACCTAATTGCAACCACATGTACCAAAAAAAAAAAAAAAAAAAAAAAAAAAAAAAAAAAAAAAAAAAAAAAAAAAAAAAAAAAAAAAAAAAAAAAAAAAAAAAAAAAAAAAAAAAAAAAAAAAAAAAAAAAAAAAAAAAAAAAAAAAAAAAAAAAAAAAAAAACAACAACAACAACTGATAAACATAGATTAAAAAGAAAATAGAAGTAAGATGTAAGGAATTACCACTAAACAAAAACAACAGACAGAAACACAAAGAAAAGAACCAATGGATGCACAGAGCTACCAGAAAACAAATGATGAAACGACCATGGAAAATCTTCATACATCAATAATTACCCTTAACATAATGGAATTAATGCACCAATAAAGAGATACAGAGTAGCAGACTGGCTTAAAAAACAAAACCTAGCAATATGATGGATTTAGGAGACATATCTAAGCTGCAAAGACAATGTTCGACTCAAAGTGAAAGGGTGGGAAATGATTTTCCAACAAATAACATCCACAAAAAAGCAAGTGTAGCTATACTCATGTATGACAAAATAGATTTTAAATTTATTTTTTTTAAACATTTTATTTCATTATTTTTAGAGAGAGGGGAAGGGAGAGAGGCAGAGAGGGAGAGAGACATCAATGTATGGTTGTGTTTCAGGTTGTGTTTCACCTGCCTCCAGCCACAGACCTGACTGGAGACCTGGTCTGCAACCTGGTTATGTGCCCTGGCTGGGGAATTGAACCTGCGACCTTTGGGTTCACAGGCCAGCACCTTATCCACTGTGCTACCAGCCAGGGCTCAAAATAGATTTTAATATAAAAAAGTAACCAGACAAAGATGGACATTTTATAATAATAAAGGGGATACTTCATTAAGAAGACATAACCTTTCTTAATGTGTATTTATCCAATCAGGAAACAGTGAAATATATACAGCAACTACTAAGAAAACTAAAAGGAGAAACTGACACAAAACACCTTAATACTCCATTGAAAGCTCTAGCTAGATCATCCAAACAGAAAACCAACAAAGAACTATCAGAATTCAATAAAACATTAGACCAAATAGACATAATTGACTTTTAGAACTTTCATCCCTAAATATCAGATCATATTTTTTTCACAGAGCTCATGAAACACTTTCAAGGATAGCCCATATGTTGGGTCACAAAATTACCCTCAACAAATTCAAGAAGATTGAAATTATACCAAGCATATTCTCTGACCAAAATGCTTTAAAATTAGAAATCAGCTGAGAAAAAAAAACAAAACACAAATATGTGAAAATTAAATAACATACTACTTAAAAATGACTGGGCTAAAGAAGAAATAAAAGGTGAGATCAAAAGACATATAAAGACAAATAAGAATGACAATATGGTATATCAAAACTTTTGGGATACAGTAAAGTAGTAGTAAGAGGGAAGTTCATAGGATTGCAGGCCTATCTGAAGAAACAAGAGAAATCACAAGTAAATAACCTAACTTTACACCTTGAAAAAGCTATAAAAAGAACAAAAAAAAAAAAAAAAATCAAACCAAAATAACAACAGCAACAAGAACCAAAATCAAAATCAACAGAAGAAAAGAAACAAGAATTAGAGCAGAATTTAGAGAACAAAAAGACTATACAAAACTAATATAACAGTTATTTGGAATATTAATAAAATTGATAAACCCTTGGTTAGACTATAGAAAAAAAAAATCATATAAACAAAATCAAATGGAAGAAGAGAAGTTACCAAACCAAAGACAATACAGATATACAAAGGATCATACAAGAACACTATGAAAGACTACATGCCACCAAATTTAATAACCTAGAAGGAATTGGTAAGCTCCTAGACAGATATAACCTTCTAGACTATTATGAAAATTTGGAAAATCTAAATAGCTAATTAGCGACGAAGTTGAAAAAACTATCAAGAATCATCCAAACAATAAAATCCCAGGACCACATGCTTCACTAGTGAATTCTACTCAACATTCAAAGATGATCTGATACTAATTTTTCTTAAACTTTTACAAATAGCTAAGGGACAGTCAATACTTTCTAACATTTTATGAGGCCAGTATAACCCTGACAAAAATAACACACACATACATACACAATAACTATCTCTAAGGAATACAGATACAAAAATTCTAAACAAAATACAAGCAATTCAAATACAACAATATACCCTGAAAATAATACATCAATCATAGGGGGTTCACTCCAGGGGCACAAGGTTGGTTCAAGATAAGTAAGTTGATCAAGGTAATAATACACCACATTAAGAAAACAAAGAATAAAAACCATATAATCTTATTACAGATGCAGAAAAAGCATTTAATAAGATATCACATCTATTGACACTTAATAAAATGGGTGTAGAACAAAGGTACTTCAACATAAGAAAGGCCATATCTGATAAAACATTAGTTAATATTATACTCAATGGTGAAAAATTGAATGCTTTTTCTTTAAAATCAGGAACAACATAAGGATGCACACTCTTACCATACTTATTTAACATAGTTCTGGAAGTCCTAACCAGGGCAATCAGGCAAAGGAAAGATATAAAAGGCATAGGCATCAAAATTGGGGATGAAAAAGTAAAAATGTCACTTTTTGCAGATGATATGACTCTATATAGAAAATCCTAGAAACTCCACCAAAGAAAAAAAGGAAGAAAACTTAGAAACAATAAACCAATATAGTGAAGTTGGAGGATATAAAATCAATTTACAAAAATCCACTGCTTTCCTGTACAGTAACAATGAAACCTCTGAAAAAGAAATGAAAAAATAATTCCTTTTGCAATTGCAACCAAAAGAATAAAATACCTAAGAATAACTTAACAAAGAATGTGAAGGATCTATATACTGAACTCTACAAAGCAGTATTAAAAAGGATTGAAAAAGACACAATGAATAGAAAGATATCCCATGTTCAATGGATTGGAAAAATCAACATATTAAATTGGCCATTTACCCAAAGCAATGTACAGATTTAATGTAATTCCCATCAAAATCCTAATGTCATTTTTAAAGAAATAGAGCATATATAATCAGATTTGTGTGGAACCATAAGAAACCCCTAATAGCCAAAGAAATCCAGAAGGGAAAAAAAAAAAAAAAGCTAGAGATGTCATACTACCTGACTTCAAGTTATACTATAGAGTTACAATAATCAAAACAGCATGGTATTGTCAGAAAAAGACACACAGGCCAATGGGACAGAAATGAGAGCCCAGAAATATAACATGTATATAAGCAAAGAATTTTTGACAAACACAATGTAGAAAAGAAAGCTTCTTCAATAAATGGTGCTGAGAATTTAGGAAAGCCACAAGCAAAAGAATAAAACTAGATGGTCCCCATGTAAAATACTAATTCAAAATGGATCAAAGACCTAAATATAAAAATCTGAATTAATGAATTATATAGAAGAAAATACAGGTACTAAACTTATGAACCTTGGTCATGAATAATGTTTTATAAATTTGACTCTAGAGGCAAGGGAAATAAAGATAAAAAAAAGAGACTATGTCTAACTAAATAGCTTTTGGCCCTGGCTGGTGTGGCTCACTGGATTGAGCAATGGCCTGAAAACCAAAAGGTAACTAACTGGTTTATTTCCCAGTCAGGGCACATGCCTGAGTTGCAGGCCAGGTTGCCACTTTATGGCATGCTGGCGAGGTCTCTAGTTGGGGGGTGTGAGAAGCAACTGATTGAAGTATATAAAAAAACTCATGGAATTTAACACCAAACAAACAATCCAATTAAGAATTTGGAATAGGACATGAACAGACACTTCTCCCAAGAAGATATACAAAGGGTCAACAGATAAATAAAAAGATGTTCAACTTCACTATTAGGAAAAGAAAAATCTAAACTACATTGAGATACCACCTCACACCTGTTAGAACGGCTGTTATTAACAAGACACGTAATAAAATGTTTTGGAGTGGTTGTGGAGAAAAAGGAACCCTCATTCACTGCTGGTGAATAGAAACTGGAAAATCCACTATGGAAAACAGTATAGCAGCTTCTGAAAAGATTAAGAATATAGTAACCACATGTCCAAACAGGTAAAAGTCATAGTACATTTACACTATGGAATACTAGTTGGCTGTAAAATGGAATAAGATTTTACCCTTTGCAACAGCCTGGATAGACCTAAAGAGCATTTTGCTAAGTGAAATAAGCCAGTCAGAAAAAAGAATTACCTTATAATTTCACTTGTATGTGGATTCGAATGGACTAACAAGCAAAATAGAGTCAGATTCATAGACAGAGAGCAGGTTGACAATGATATAAGGAGAGAGGGGCAGTCAGGTGGGAGCTGGAGAGATTGAGAAAAATGAGCAAAGAAAAAAATGAAAAAATTCATGAACATGGACAACTGTGGTTCTTGTTGGAGAAGCAGGAGGCAAGTGCAGGAGTGTGTAGCAGGGATAAATGGTGGTGGACAGAGGCCTGGCTTGAGTGATGAACACACAATTTATAGATGAAGTGTTGTAGAATAGTGCACCTGAGACCTGTATAATTTTGTTAACCAGTGTCACCCCAATAAATTCAATAAAAAGGAAAACATGAAATAAAAATAGATCTGTATCATACTTAAAACCATACTTAGTGATCATACCATGCTGTAGTGATTTATTGATTTAATAATCTGAATTACATACTTACTAATCTTCATTTTCTGCCATTTGTTAATATGTCTTCAATAATGTCACCCTCAGTTGTAGTGATGCGGGTTGCCATTGTTTTAGAATGTCTTAAAATTACTACATCATTCTCCTAAGTCATGTCCATTTTCATCTCTTATAGCATTGTTTTCACAGCTCTTTTTTCTCATTTTGTTGTTTAATCTCACCCTCATGTGTTGCCTCATTTTAAAAGACCCTAATTTATGTGTGTATAGTAAATCTCCAAATCATTTTCAGTCAGTACCTATGAGCTATCTGTGCAGTCAATTGCATTTTACCATATGGTGTTACACTGCGCTCATATATTACCTGAAAATTTGTTCTGGTTATTGAACATTTGTTAACATTTGCTTACAGATGGTATAGATGAGGCATTGTGTCTTTGCTTTATATCTCTAAAATCTTAGTAGAAAGTTGTGTAATAGGATGTTTACAAGTTCCTTAAGGAAAGGAACACATTACTTATTTTTGCCCATGTCCCTGAGATAATGCATTATCTCAAAATCCTGGTATTCTTTTTGATAATTTTGATGTAGATTTAAATGTTGTCAAATTGCCTTTTTGTTTTGTTACTCATACTTCAAAGCATATTAAAAATTATAAGTATTGCCTATGCCTATTTAAAACCATCTGTACATAGATTGGCAGTAGGCTCTAATAAACATAAAAATTACCCAATCAGTTTGGCCACTTGTCCACTCTTTGTCCATATGGCTAGATATTTAATTTAGAAATTGGTAAATTATGTTTTCTAAAATTATGTTTTCTAAAGCTAAGACTTTGGAAGAAGACCTTGAAGAGAGAGTGTTTTTCATTACTTTATATTTGGTAAATTCTATGTTTATGTTTTAAAATTCTATTAATAATTGTGGGTTTGTTTTTTTCAAGATTTTATTTATTTATTTTCAGAGAGAGGGGAAGGGAGAGAGGCGGAGAGGGAGATAAACATCAATGTATGGTTGCCTTTCACCTGCCTCCAGCTGGGGACCTGGCTGGAGACCTGGCTTGCAGCCTGGTTATGTGCCCTGGCTGCGGAATCAAACCAGTGCCTGTTGGGTTCACAGGCCGGCGCCTTATCCACTGTGCTATTAAATGTGGGTTTTATCTTATCATTTTCATTCTTCAATTCTACAACTTTCTTGACCAAGTAGTATTTTTTTTTTTTTTTTTTCTTTTAAGTTTTACGTCCACTGGGCAAACAGTGGTAAAATTAAGCACTGGAATTTTTTCTAGGCATACATCAGCAGGTCAATTAAAATCTCAGCTTAGATCTCTGAAGATTTACTTTATAGGATGTAGTTTTTAATTCATGTGAAAAAATAAAGATCTTTTTTTTTTTACTCCATATCATGATAGAGTCAATATACTTGCGAAATCTGTGGTTTTGACCTCTTAATCTAGTCAGCATTTAGGAAAAAGGGAATAACATTCAGACCTACGAGAACTGAAGCCCCAAAGACTCATCTGTTCATCAGAAGGAAATGCAGTGTGCCAATAGTAAATAGTCACAGTTACATGATACCATCTGCTATAGCCAAACCAATGGAGGAAAAAGAAGAGCTAATTTGTAGTAAATAATTTGGGTTGCTGATCCAAATAGAATGTGGTGAGGGTTATATCCCTCCCACATTCAATTCAGTTTAATAATATGGGCGGTGGCATTATGTATGCCAGAAGTGATAAACATTTCAGGAGAAAATCAATTTTTTGGAAGAAGCACCTTAGAAGTAATTACCAGAAGCTAAAAAACTTAAGAATTTAGAACACTGAACTTAGTCTTTGAATACAACAATCATGTACTTAAGTAAAGCTTAGGAAGTAATTAAAATTTCCTTTCCAAGATGATATTTGTCATCATGAAAAATGGTATCCATTTTCCCTGGAAAGTATTTGAAATGTTTGAAGAAGTATTTCTGACATAATCAAAATTTATAGCAGCAAACTTTTTTTTTTAACTGTCTGAGTGTTGACCCAGCCCCATTTTGACTAAGTCTGCTGATTCAGTTGCTTTAAATGTGGAATACAATATGTGAAAGTTGAGTTATATTAACCAAAGTTCCTACATGACCTAAAAGAAAAATGAATCATTGAGTACCTTGGAAGGTAATAAAATTTTAAGCAATGTCTATTTGGACATTTTTATTAACCATTCATTGTTCCTGTAAACAAATTTGTTTTGAGCTTATGAAATGAAAGATCAGCTAAAACTATTTGGTTCTGCAACAGTAATAGTTAGGCCTTGATATTCTTAGAGCTGTAAAACTCAATAAGAGTGTTAACAGATTGCACAGATTCATCTTTTGAATTCAGCAAAAGATATTGCAAGAGACCCTCTACTATTGTAACAGTAGTGTTTGAGATTTGATTTACCATTGGCTGAAGCTTCCTACATGTATATAATCATATATCTTAACAACTCACAAAACATTACTAGAAGCCTAGTATTGGGCTCTGACTACAAGAAGATTGAAATTACATTGATTATTTTACTCCTGTTAGCAAGTAACTGCTCATTTCTTATTATCTTGATTTATATCATAAAATTGCCTCTGGATATCATTCCATTAATTCGTAGTGAAATATGCTAATTGAAATTAGAGAGCCATGCTAGATGCATGCTTTTTTCAATGATTCATGCACAGTAGCAAAAAGGAAGTCCCCTAACCACTTCTTCTCTAAGGTAGTTTAGCCTCACTTTATTTTTAGGAAAGATATTGATATGTAAGCAGCACTTATGCATTTTCTTAAATTATACATGATTTTTTTCTTTTGCATTTTCTTACAGAACCAAGTGCATTGCTTAGCCAGATATGGAGCACTTTGAATAGCTGTAAAGTGGTCTTCCTTTGCTTTTTATTTAATAGAATTTTATTTTTAATTGTTACGCATTTGCTTATGCTAGTGTGTGGCGATTAATTTCTCAATACTTATTTTAATAAAATTTGTGTTATTCAAAGATGGGAATATAATCTTGAAACAGTTATTGTTCATAGGATCTAAAATACTGTAAAGGCAGTTGTGTTCTAAGGTTTAGATTTGGTGAACATATGTAAAAGTATATGAAACCACGGTTACCATGTACAGGCAAATGCTAGGGGAAAAAACCACTCACACTTACATTAGCAGCCAGGAAGAATTTATTTGTAAACATTTTTGAACTGAGAATATTTTTAGAGATAGGTACCAAATTTGAACAAGCATTTATGTAATTATCAATGGCAGTTTTTTAAAGCTGCAATGTTGTCTTTTTTTTTTTTTTTACTGATATGTCTGGCAACGATTTTCCCCTAGCTTTTTATAGTTTCTAAAAATACATCTTGAGATTCTCAGAATACATAAAAGCCAATTCCCAGCCAATTCCTCACTTGAACAAATTTGCAATAGTGGTATGACTCTAAAAATAATATTTATGTTTAATGTATTCTGCTTTGAGACTTGTATAAGAGGTTTTATAGTTTTGTGAGTTGTTAGCATACATGATTATATAAATTTGAAAAGATGAAGCCAATGTTACATAAATGTCAGTGTGATTGTGAGGAAAATGTAATCAGTTACATCAGCTACCAAGTTTAAACATTGTATACATATAGGAAAACTTTTAAGAACTGCTCCTGATAAAGAGATTGCATATAGGAGCTATAGATTTTACAGAGGATGAAATAGAGAACCAAATCAACTTGCTAGATTTTGAAGTTTTGGCAAGCTCAAGATGTCAACTATTGAATGTAGAGAAAAATAAATTCAACTGAAAGTAGAAAAATCTAATTTCATACACTTATCAAAGAATAGAGTACATTACATATTTTTTGGATACCCCATATTTCCATGTGTAACCCTGTCCTGGTCAACTTTTTTATTTTCTCATTTTTATTAATTTCTTTGGCTGGTTCAGTTTTTTCTCTTCCATTTTTAATCTTGATAATTAGAAAAAAGAACGTATTGTCATGTGTGAAAAATGGGTAATATAATTATTGTTAAGCTTAAAAATTAGTCCATTCATTGTTTTCTTCATGTCAAAAATACAGATTTTTTTCATTGCTGAATGTATTTCCCATTACTTTTACTTTTGTATTTTGCAGCAGGGTTTTCTGTAATTACTTCAGTCAAATAATTGTTTTCTGTGGGAGCAGTCTGTTATTGTAGCATGTTCAGCAGTATACCTGGTCTTTACTCAATAAATGCCAGTGCCACATAATTATGACAATCAAAAAACGCCTTCAGATTCTGGTACAAGATGGAGTAGGTAAAAGCTGCACTCCGCTCTTTGCAGGACCAAACCAAACATACAACTAAATCATAGAACAATCAATCTGAACAACAACAAAAGACTAGCTGAATAGAAGTCCTAACCAGGGATTTACAGAGGAAGCCACATTGAATGTGCTAGGGAGGGCAGAGATGTGAATAGGGCAAGCCCCACACCCACATACAGCAGTTGAGAGTCCAGGGGGATAGCTCAGCTGCAGATGTCCTCCAAAGAAGCAAAGGGTCTCATCCCTGCCCTGGACATCCCAACCTGGAGCACCAGAACAGAAAGAGGAGAGCCCACGTAACACCTGGCTGTAAAAATCAGCAGAGATTCTGTCAGCCAGGAAGAGACAGAATTTTGCTAGATACTCAGGTGCCCTCTTAAAGGAACAACTTACAAAATCTTGTTCATAGCCACTTCATGGGCTGTGGTGGAAGTAATTGCAGCTCCGAGTTAACCAGCGGTTATGCTAGAGGGAAAGAATGGGTGTTGTGGCTTCTGAGAGAAGGCTGAAGGGACTGCCGCAAAGTTCCCTGTGCTGAGCCCCTGTCCTACATTGCCTTCAGACCCCGTCTTTTCTGGGACAAGCTGGCCCCTCCATACTGCATCATTCTGAAGGAACGCCCTAACCTCACCCTCCCGATTCCCTGTGACCCTGCCCTGCTCAATTCACAGCTATCAGAACTGGCTGGCTGCAGCCAGCCTAGGCCCTCAGAGCAGGATTCCTTAGGGACTCAGGAGCAGGTCTGGGCAGACTCAGGGAGTGGCAGAGGAGCAAAGGGAGGGATTAAGTGGTGCAGCTCTAGGACAAGGACCAATTTCCCTCTCCATCCCCTCTCACAACTGACACCACAATTCTTGTGCAGAGCCTACCCTCTGCAAGACCAAATCTTTGTCCGTTTTAGCCTGATAAACACTGTTGCCTTCATGGTGATGAAGATCTGAGATCTCGACCTACAGCTAAGGTCTCAGGGCCCCAGGTGGGCAGGCAGCTGAAGAAAACACTGGTATGAAAGTCTCTGGAATTTATTTTAACATCAAAAACATTTTCATATATATATGGTGATGGAGTAGCTGAGTATATTTGGGCAAGGAAAACAAAAGAAAAATTAACAAAAATAAATAGGATATATCAAACTAAAAAGTTTTTGCATGGAAAGAATACCATCAACAAAATGAAAAGACATTCTAGTCAATGAGAGAAGATATTCACCAATGATACATCTGATAAGGTATTAATATCCAAGAATTGATAAAGAATTCATACTACCTACCCCAGAATAACAAAATCATCATTTAAAAATTGGGCAGAAGACATTTTCTTCTTTTTTTTTTTAAATTTTATTGTTTTATTACATTCATCCCATTTTCCCCTCCATTTTCAGAGGATATGCATATGACCAAAAGACATGAAAAGATGATAAACATCACTAATCATCAGAGACATTCAAATTAAAATCACGGTGAGATAGCACTTCACACTTGTCAGAATGGCCATCATCAACAAATCAACAAAAACAAATGTTGGTGAAGATGTGGAGAAAAAGGAACATTTGGGCAGTGTTGGTGGAATGCAGAAGAGTACAACCACTATGGGAAACACTATGGAGGTTCTTCACAAAATTAAAAATGAAACTGCCTTATCACCCAGTGTTTCTACATCGGGGTATATATGTGAAGAAACCAAAAGCCTACTTTGAAAGTATATATACACCCACCCCTATGTTCATGGCAACATTATTTACAACAGTCAAGCTACATAAGTGACCCAAGTGCCATCAATAAATGAGTGGAGGGAAAAAAAAAGTAAATATATAAAATGGTATATTAGTCATAAAAAAAAAATGAAATCTTAACTTTGGTAACAGCATGAATGAACCTAGAGGGCATTACATTAAGTGAAGTAAGTCAGTCACAGAAAGATAAATAGCATATGATTTTACTTATATGTGGAATCTAAAAAACAAACAAAATGAACAAACAAAATAGAAGCAGACTCATCCATACAGAGAACAGTCTGATAGTTGCCAGAATGTAGGGGATTGGAAGGGTTGAATGAAAAGTTAAAGGGATTAAGAAGTACAAATCTGAAATCACAAAATAGTTATGGGGATGTAAAATACAGCATAGGGAATATGATTAATAACATTGTAATAACTATGTATGGTGCCAGGTGAGTACTAGAAATATCCAGGGGGTGGGGGACAATTTGTAAAGTACATGATCATCACTAACCACTATGCTGTACACCTAAAACTAATACAGAGTAATACTGAATGGAAACTAGTTGAAAAATAAAATTTGAAAGGAAAAAAGGTGTCTCTAGACATTGCCAATGTCACTCAGGAGACATTGAACACCAATGACCTAAAGGACAATTTAGGAATCAGGGGACTTACAATATTATGGAAAAATATAAAGGGAATACAAACACAGTGTTTTATATTACAATAGAAGACATAATCCTAAAATTAATAAAATCAGTATGGCAAATATTATATATAAAATAATGATATATATATGTATGTATATGTATAATGTCTGTGTGTTCCAATCAAATAATTGGCACAGGTAATTTACTACACAGTGACCTACTTATTGAGGCAATGAAATATTTAAAATTTATTCTTTAAAAATTTTTTAAAGATTTTATTCATCATTTCCAGAGAGAAGGGCAGGGAGGGAGGAAGAAAGGGAAAGAAACATCAATGTATGGTTATCTTTCACCTGCCTCCAGCTAAGGACCTGGCTGGATACCTGGCTTGCAACCTGGTTAGGTGCCCTGGCTGGGAATCAAGCCAGCAACCTTAGGCTTCTTGTTGACAGTGCCTATCCACTGAGCTACCAGCCAGGGCTCTAAAATTTACACTTTATCATAGTAAATATGTTAGGCAATTTTTCTTTCTGTCACAGAGAAAAGTGGTAGATACTTTATGATTTTTTGTCCATTTATGGTTTGAAAATATTCACCTTTGCTATTTAATGTTCTTTTAATTTTCATAATATACAGTATATTATGATATTTCACCATAGGTAGGCCATTAATACATTAACATCAGCAAATTAACTCACCTTTGCATCTCAAACCCAATTAGATTTGAGGTACTATATAAAAGTTTAATTGTATGCTAATATATTGTAACAAATATTACAAGCTATAAAAATCTAGATTCCTATGTTGATAATTACAGAAAATTAGTTGATTTTATGTATTGAAAGACATGAATTAATGAAATCATGTTTCCATAACAGTGAGTGCTCTTTGCTCAAAGAGCTTCAGTTTTAATTATAGCTTCCATTCTCTTAGTAATAATAACTATTGACTACTCACTATTTCCTACACTGACTGTCTTTTCTTGTATCCTGCACTTATTAAAGCTCTAGTCCACAAAGCCTGAATATAAGACTAATACCGAATGTAATGTTAAAGCTGAATTTATTACTTAGATGCCACATCTTAAAAATTAACACTAGAAAGAGTGACATTAAGTCAAACCACATGGATGGTTTCTAATGTAAAGTTATCTGTATATAAGGAATTACTATTAAGATTTCAATATATTTTTTCCACTGACCGATAAAGAATAAAACTTAAATGATCATGATCTTAATATGTATTTCAGACTATCAATGAAAGCCTGAAATCAATATTTAGAGAAACTTTTAAGTTAAAAATATTTTATAAATGTGCCTTGGATGATGCTGTCGTCTGTGTCTCCAGTATTTTGTTCCTCATTCTCCTCTGCTTTCTCACAGGTCAGTGACCTATTTATTGTCACTAATTAAACATCAGTGACATTAATTGTACATTCAAGGTTCAGCATTAGCGTGCCCCAAGTCCTGCTGGGTGATTTCACAGATCATCTTCCCTCATGACACCACTTCCAATTTGAAGATGTGGAAACTGAAGGTTAGAGTGCTTTGATTCACCTTCTTACAGGTACAAAACCATTTCCTTTGTGCCTTCAAGTTTGATTCACCCATCTGGTAAATTCATCTCTTCTCATTATGGCCACTAAAGGAACACTATTCCCCTTTGGTAGGTATATTTTTAAAAGAATCTTTTAAAATACGTGACTGAGATATTGTTTAGCCGGAGAGAGAAAAATATGGTACTAATGTCAGCTCAAGTGAGAAGTACTCTGTTGTGATGAGAGGTATTTTAAATCACATAGCACCAGTTTGATAAAATCCAATTATAAGGCATAATGCTAATGGCAGTCTCACTCATAAAGATGGTTGCAGTGTTTTTAAACAAAGTTCACAGAATTACAATTAGAATGGCATGTTACTTTTTAAAAAACAGTTGTAATTTTTTATTTTAATAGAACAGATTGGCTATAAACTTCAAATGAGGCATAGTTAATAATTGAGGGTCTATTTTGTTCTTAACCTGCTTTTCTTTAGAACTCAGCCATTGGAATTACATTATAAAGCATGCATCAATATGAGAAATGTAATTTTAAAGCATAAATGAAGTAAGGTCTCTGCCCAGAAGGCAACTTGTCTAGGTTTATTATTCAGATACTAAAAGCACTTTATAGAAAAGCAAAAAAAAAAAAAAAAAAAAAAAAAAAGCCTGAGTTTTTAAGTCTTTCTCTTAGAAATGAATAAAATATTGATGAGTCTACAAAAGAATGGTAATGAAAGTGTTCACATTATAAATTGTTAGTTAATGGAATCAATAGTTATTTGGGGGGAATTTGTATGGACTATTTCTTACTAGAAAAATTTATGAAGTGTTAATACAAGGTATGGAATTAGAAACTGTTCAATAATAACTTTTTGTTCCTCTTTAGAAAAAGAAAGCCTAAAGCATGTCAATAAAGAATGAAATAGTCTATTATTCAAGGGTATAATAGCTGTCATGTCAATTATGACTATTGGGTAAAAAATAATTTAAAGACATCTAAGTAGACCTTTGAACTTTTTGTCTATATATGTTAGTGATTTTAAGTACAGGTTACTGAAATGGACACCATAACATATAATAAACTGTTATAAGAAAGAAACTTTTTGAAAGACACATTTTTTAACATTTTCCAGAAAAACTGCTATAAGTCACAATCTTTCAGAAGGCCTTACAGAAGAGTGCAAAATTGAAATACCAAATTTCACTTGCCAGAGGTAGTACACAGGTAATCTTGCAATGGCAATGAAAGCACAAATCCAATAAATTTTATTATGGGGAGAATTTTAAACATTAGTTACGGAAATGTATCAAGCAATTGAGACTTTTCCACAATGACATGGCTTTTCAAATACTTGCCAAACTATTGGTAGTTTTTTTTCAAACTACCAATAGTTTTGTTTTGTAAGAACAAAACCGGGTACTATAAAGCTCTCTTTCCTGAAAAATGCACTCAAAGAAATGCAGAACTGGGCATAAAGATAATGGTATGGAGTAAAGCCTTAACCCAGAGTTAGAAAACCCTTTGCGGGGGGCAGGGAAGGGGACTCAAGGGAGAGGGTGGTGAGGATGATAATAAGCAGATGTGCCAGGCATTTTCAGAGCTATTGAAAAAGAAAAGCTTTTATTCCAATCTTATTGGAAGGATGAATAAGTTACAGGTAGACAATTAAGCAACACTGTATTTAAAAACTAAAATTGAACTAATATGATAGTGAAGTAGAGTGATTTACAATTGATATTAAAAGCCCTGCTATAATATTTTTTCCTACTCCTCCTTGCCCTCCTAGAAATAGGCAATCATTGACCTATTTACTATTAGATTAGTTTGCATTTTCTGGAATTTGATATAAATACAATCATTGTATGTTTTTTTGAAGAATCATTTTGATGTATGATAGAGTGGTATGTAAATAATATGGACATAGATCTGTTCATGGTGTCAATATAGATGACAAACAAAAAATATCTCAGAACAAGACAAGAATATGGCAATGTTATCTGGGTAAAAAATCTCACCATTCTTTAGAAAGGAGTAATTAAATGATTTTATTAATTTATTTTTAGAGAGAGAAGTAGGGAGGGAGAAAAAGAGGAAGAGAAACACAGATGTGAGAGAGGAACATCATTTGGTTGCCTTTCACACACCCTCAATTGGGGATCTGGCCTGCAATCCAGGCATGTGCCCTGACTATGAATCTAAACAGCAACTTTTTGGTTCGCAGGCCAGAGCTCAATTCACTGAGCCACACCAGCCAGGGTGGAGTAATTACAATTTAATATCAGTACAACACTGTGTATTATTTTTATCTTGTTTATAAATATTTACACATGCTTCCATTTTACATTGAAATATATATTAGTTCCCCTTATCTGTGTTTTTACTTTTCACGGTTCCAATTGCATATGGTTTCAATTACACACACTCAACTGCTGTCAGAAAATATTAATGGAAAATTCCAGAAATAAACCATTCATAAGGTTTAATTTGCATGCCTTCTGAGTAGTGTGATGAAATCTTGGCAACATCCTGCTCCATTTTGCCCTGAATGTGAATCATCCCTCGGTCCAGCATCTCCATGGTGTGCACACTCCTCACCCATTAGTCGCTTAGTTATCAGATTGCCTGTGGCAATATCACAGTCCTGTGTTTAAATAACCCTTATTTTATTTAGTAATGATCCCAAAGTGCAAGAGTAGTGATGCTCGTAGCAATTTGGATACAACAAAGAGATGCTGTAAAGTGCTTCCTTTAAGTGAGAAGGTATGTACAGGACATGTTATTTTGAGCAAGACCACATGAACATAACTTTGATTACAGTATATTATTATAATTGTCTTATTAATTATGATTAATCTTTTCATCATGTGCCTAATTTATAAATTAAAATTTATCTTAGATATGTGTGTATGTCAGGTTGCAGCACCTAACCATGCTGTCAGCTGCATCAGTTTTCAGGGCGTGGCACCTTGGCATCCTGGTCACAGCACCATTTATCAGGGTGCATGTCCTTGGGTGCAAGACCAGCAAGCTCTGCTGTCAGGGAGGCTCCTGACAAGAAGGACTTGTGCAGAGCCTTCAGGAGGGTTTGCATGCTTTATTGCAACAGCAGGTGAACGACCACACAGCACCTTAGAGTGCTGGATACTCATTCATGCTCAGTTGGCCCACTTGTATCACAGCTGCACTTAGGTTAACCACCTCAGAGGGTCTGTTCCTCTCTACACCCACTTTCCTGCTCCCACATGGCTGGGCACAGGGGTTGTCAGTGCTGCCACACTTAGTTTTTCCACCCGCCCACACAGTAGTTTGTGCCTGGCTTACGGCATCTTACATGCATCTTACATGCACATTGGACAAAGAAGGCTCTATACTCATTAGAACAAAGAGGCAGGATACTCAAAGGCAATGCCTGTCTGCTCAGGGTTGCCAAATGGGTTACCTTTGGTGCTCAGTATTCCAGGGTTCTGGGAGAAGATTAACCCCAAGGCTGTCTCCCTGGCTGACCCAGAAGGAGGTCCAGCCATGCATAGACATGGAGATTCCTCTGGCCTGATAGTGTATAGTCCATATAGGCCTTGATACCTATGGTTTCAGGAGTCCATTGGGGGGCTTGAAACATATCCCCTATGGGTAAGGGGGAACTATTTATTATATGTATTTTCATTTTTATGGTATAGGTTCATAGGTCATCGGCTTGCAGATACCTGCTTTTTCTGTGTCCTCTCATTGCCTTTCCTCTCTCTGTGCATGTCTGTATTCTCTTCTTTAAGGACACCAGTCACATTGGATTTTAGGGCTCACCCATAGGTTTAAACATAGTCATATTTGGAAGTACTGGGGATTAGGATTTAAACATGTGAATTTTGAGGATCACAATTCAGCCCATAAAAGTCCTCACTTAATCCTTGTTTTAGCTTTAAAAACTTAAAAGAACCTAAACCTAGACCATAACTGACAAATTCAATTAAAAATATTTAAGGCCTTTATAAGGATGCTTCTAAGATATGAATGGGTGGTGTGTATTACAATGAATGTTTTCTGGTACTGAAAGTACTTGTAAACTGTAAAATTATATGTGAATTATTTGCATTTAATTCACAATTAAATTCTGTGTTTTAATAAGTAATATGTAAAACATTGCTTTGTTTCATCTTTGTTTTGGCAAATATAGTTGTAAATCCTTTATAGAGAAAACAGAATTTTATTATTAATTTTGTAAGTTATGACTATTTATGGCAAATTAAATATTTTCTATTGTACTTTCAGGTAAAGTCATTTTCATTCCTTCTAATAACTATAAATGTAAATTTTCACTTTGGGAATAAATTTTTTTTAATATATTTATCAGAATAAAATTAAAAATTAGGTCAAGTGGATAATTTCAGATTTTATGACACTTGGACATAGAAATTATAATCTTTCTGAAAGGCATGGTTATCTTCTTGAGATAGTACAATTATTTTTAAAAAGAAGATATTTTACATTGTTTAATATTAGTTTGTGATGAATAACATCAAAAATTATCTAAGATTGTGACATTATTTTTATAATGAATACCAATTATATTTATATTCTATAAAAAAAAAGGTAATTTTAAGTGGGTAAGTAAAGCTTTTCCCTCTTATGCATTTCTTAATGAGATATATACACCACAGTTATTTAGAAGTTGTTTTCATTTGTCTAGGCATGGTGCTTTGTAATCTCATGTGTTTGTATATAACATATATACATATGCAGATGTATAATATAACACTCAAATTAATACAATTTTTAATTTAAGCATGAATAGTCTGAAAAGTTCAATTCTTAAAACTTACTTTGTTTCTTTAAGCTTAACTAATTTGAAATCCTATTATCTTGGGCCCTATGACAAAAATGGTTACTATTTATTATGAAAATGATAAACAAAAGGAACCACTTAATATAGTGTACGTTATTAAGTTTAAACTATAAAACTTCAAATACCTACATGTAGTTAAACTGATAGATGTTTAACAGCCACATGAATAATAGTTGCATATTACAAAATTGAATGCATTCATTTTGCAATAAATTTGTGTTATGAGATAAATTGTGCCCCTCTCAAATTCATGTAAAAGCCTCAATTCCTAGTACCTCATAATGTGACTATATTTGAAAATAGAGCTTTTAAAGAGGCAGTTAACATGAGGTTGTTAGGGTGGGGCCTAAGCTAATATGACTCCTGTTCTGATAAAAAGAGGCTGTTAGGACACAGTCACACATACAAAGGAGAAGCCATATGAAAACACAGTGAGGAGACAGCCATTTGCAAGTCAAGCAGAGGGGCTTCAGAAGAAACCAGTCTTGCTGATAACTTAACCTAGGACTTCAAGTTTCTAGATCTGTGAGAAAAATAATTCTATTCAATGTCCCCTCCCACCCTGTCCGTGATGCTTTGTTAAAGAAATCCAGGCCCCGGCTGGTAGCACAGAGGATAAGGTGCCAGTTTTCAAACCCAAAGGTCGCTGGTTCGATTCCCAACCAGGGCACATAACCAGGTTGCAAGCCAGGTCCCCAGCCAGGTCTGTAGCTGGAGGCAGGAGAAAGGCACCCATACATTGATGTTTCTTTCTCCCTCTCTGCCTCTCTCCCTTCCCCTCTCTCTAAAAATAATAAATAAAATCTTAAAAAAAAAAAAAAAGAGAGAAATCCCTAGCAGAATCATACAACTTTTATGTAATCTTGATAAATACACTTTAGCAGAATATCGCACATATTTCACCTTCACTTTATTTGTCCATTTAACATGCATTTATTAAACATTTATATGTGATGGGTTCTTTTGTGCTCTCCTTTTTTTTTTCTTTCTTTTTTTTTGTGTGTGTTCTTCTATGTGCAAGGCACACAGTTTAGAAGATAAACAAGTGCCATGCTTTTAATTAAAGTGTCATTAGTCAAACATTTGAGAGATAGACAGTAAATAAAGAATTGTATAAGCAAAGGACTATCATGAAACCTTTTCTGTACTGAAAAATTAGGTTGAACCGTCTACAACAGCTTTTTTTTCCTGTAGCAGTGGAATATGTGCAAATCGATTTGGCTTAAGCCAGTAAAAGAATCACTTGTGTTACTTGAACATAGTATCTTTTTTTTAAAGCTGCCATGATCTTAAATAACCCTTTTAATTAATGTCTTCATCTTTCTGATGATCGATTCTGAGAGATTGGAGGCGAAGCCTCTAATTAGAATGTGCAAAGAGGAATGAAGAAACTAGCCTTTCTTTGCTAAAGGCAAGGGATTATGCTTCGCTAGTGAACAATGCTAGAACTAGGGTGTCTGTGCCAGCCTTTCTGTCTGACTCGGGTGGTCCTGAACCTTTCTTGGAGTGCTAAGCCATTCTGCTCGCAGGGTCCTTGCAGAACTGTCTATCCGCTCTTGGCATCTGCAGGCAGTCTGCCAATGTGGTGGCACGGGAGCAACCGTATTTTCCAAAAGTGAGCACACGTTTCCTACACCAATAGACCTTTTGTTTGTGCTGTTGAAACTTTTCATTCATTTCTTATGTGACTGCAGCGCTTATTCAGTCATTATTAGAAGAAAACCAGTTGTTTCTAGGAGCCTTCGTAGGCTTGAAATGTGTGTGATTTTTTTTGTGATAGTTTACAATAGATGATTCCTTTTAAAATAGAGTTCTCACTTGTACTTTGGTAGACATGAAGACTGAAAATTTCATTTTCAAGTCATCTGTATGGCAAAATCAGAAATTAATCCTAAAATTAAAATATGCTTCCCTATATAGATCTTACCTGTGAATTTAGATTACATTTACTCACAGGATGCCAGGGAGACTTAGAACAATCCTTAGGAAAGTGTTACAAAATGCAAGAATTTGAGTCTTATTGTATACATTTTGTATGTCAATAAAAAATACATAATGACATGAGTATTGATTTTATTTTAAGTATTCTAAGACTTGATTTCTTAATTATGTTATGATTGACATTTTGGACTAGATAATGTTTAGTTGTGGGAAACTGTCCTGTGCATTATAGGATGTTTCATAGCATCCTTGTATTCTTTTCACTAGATGCAAGTAGGGCCTCTTCCTAAATATAGTAACACACACACACACACACACACACACACTGCCTGCAAACAACCAAAAGAGACTCCAGACATTGTCAAATGGTTCCTGGGGAGCGAAACCACACCCAATTTAAAGCAACTGCTCTAAAAAATTCATTGAAACACCATTGCATGTTAGAAAACAAGTTTTTAGTCTGTATATCAGAATTTATATCCTAACTTTGCTACTTGCTGACTTTGACTTCTAGGTCACATTATTCTCTGGGATTCTATTTCCTCATTTGCAAATTGAGCAGCATTTTCACCTGCCACTTAAAAACTTAGCGTCAGTGAGCACTGGCCTGCAAACCAAAGGGTTGCTGGTTCGATTCCCAGTTAAGACACATGCCTGGGTTGTATGTCAAGTCTCCAGCCAGGTTCCCAGCTGGAGGCATGAGAAAGGCAACCATACATTGATGTTTCTCTCTCTCTTTTCCACCTTCCCTTCCCTCCTCTCTGAAAATAACAAATAAAATCTTTAAAAATATGCAAATAAATAAATAAAAACTTAGCATCAAATGCCACTTCTCTAACATGGCTTTTGAAGAAGTCAAGTCTATGATTAGCAAAACTAGTTTATTTTAATTAGTCAGAAATAACCCTCCAAAAAAAATAAAGGTAAAAGATATACTCCTCAAAGGTAACATGTAAAATGAAGGAGCAAGAAAAAAATGCACATCTTGGGATGAGATGGATGAAGAGTGGTTTTGTGGATGGAATAAAAATTAAATGCAAAAAAAAAAAAAAAAAAAAAAAATCAAATGCAAGGACCTGAAGGTCTTTCTTACAAATGCATGTGGTTTTTCCTCTATTCTAGAATGGAATCATAATATTTTTCTAGACCTGATCTCAAAGAAGGCATGTGAAAGAATTACAAAAATCACTTAGTGTCATCCATAACTTACGGTTGTTCTCACTATTTTTGTTTTCACAGTTATTACATTAATATTGCACAAGTTAGTAAAATATATATAATGAAGAAAATTTTATTTCATTAAGTTTGGATTGGCATAAATTTTAGTTTAGGATTACAGATAGTATCTTACCTTTCCAGATAACTTAGTTCCAGCCACATGCCCATTATTTTTCATTCTTGGTCTCTGTATGAATAATTCATCAAATATTTTGCTTATGATTCCCATATTCTAGAATAAACATGTTATATAGTTGCTTTAATTTTTGAAAAAATGTGAGCACACCACACTCTATAAAGGGCATGAACCAAATTTTGGTCTTAAATATCATGTTTTGGTAAAAAAGGAAAAATCAGACACTTCTTTATTTTACATTAAAGAATTAACACTAACTGGCTATACAGCATTTTCCCTTATAGGATTAAAGGGGATCATTTGAGCTGCAAATTTAATTCTATGCACCTTTCATCTTTCATATTAAATTTACTTTGACCACCTCTTTTGAAGTTTCATTTTGCTCTAAACTCCTGAGTTTTTCTGCATCTTTTCTTTTTGTTTTTATGACTGCTTATGGACATTACCAGCTGCTGATAATTGTATATCAGCATGGGAACTAAAAGATATGTCATCTTAAAAATCTTAATGGTAATAATTTAATTTAAGCTGTTTCTCTTTGTGTCATGATACAATGATTGTGTAATATTCCTAAGCACAATCATAAGAAAAAAAGATAAAATATGTTATGCAGGTTATTCAATGAATGACAAGAAAGTTTTCATTTCAACCACAGTGATTATCTGATTATTCTGCTATATGACACTGGTAAACTAAGGCTAATCTACATGTAGATACTGATACACTGTATTATTTGGATCCAGAGTAACTAAGACAATGGACCATAACTGCTACTTTGAGACTCCAGACACAGTTAAGGTAAATTAAATGTCATGATCCCAAACAAAAATATTTGTTTAATAACATAGCCTTTATATCCTGAGCCCAAGTGGAAATCTCAGAATGATACGTTATGTAGTCACTAACTAAACACAAGAAGTTCAAAATTATTTATCTTTATGATCAAAAAATCAAAAACAAACACAATAACTAGAGTCCCAGGATGAGATTTCAGATTTCTGATGCCTCATGCCTTTGCAATTATTATGCAAAGATAGTAATCAAGTTAGTAATAGGATTTATCAACAGTCTCCATAGAAGAAAATGAGATTGATATTATTAAGCTTACTATGTCTTTCTAAATTCTTTAGTTACAGAATAAAATCATGAGTACCAATTTGTTTTCATAGTTGCAAAAGATTTTCTATTTTCTTGTTTAAAATTGTCTTCAATTCACATCATTTTCAATTCTACTGTGGTGAAGTTTTATCATATTATCATAAATATTTTTTTGGTATCTATGGTAGGCAGAAATCTACAATGACCCAAGTTTTCCATCCCCTTGTATAATCAGCATTCCTTGACTTATCCAGGTGATGAGAAATCACTCTGGTGATTTCTGGCAGAAGGGACTTCACAGATGTAACCAAGTTTCAAAGATCAGTCCACTTTGAGTAAATCTAAGCTATAGTTATCTCGGGTGGCCTGATGTACTCAGCTCAGCTGTTAGCATTGAAAGAGAGGTCCAACGTGTAACAAAAACTCAGAGTAATTTGGCATTTTAAGGGATCAGTTTCCAGTTTTATGTTCACTCCTAAACATATATTTATGTATAGTAAACTAGAGAATACAAGGCCAGGTCTATCCTGATGGAAGTATGTAAACACCCTAGAATTTTTTTAAAAGGGTCTTAATTTCTATTGAGTCAAACACTGACTTCACAAAGGAAAAGGTGGAGGTTTTGACTTTAATTTTTTAATTAACACTTCAAGAACTGTGGTAAATATGTAAGGTAAAAACTAGTACAAATAAGTAATGCATTTACATTTTCCCAAATACATTTGAATTCCATTATATGGTTCACCTAAAGGTGGAAATTCTGACCCATTTGTTTCATGTCCTTGTATTAGTTCTTATTTCTTTCTTTATGATTTTTTATTATATCATTGTCTATGAGCAGAGAGTTAACAATGCCAGAAAATGTTTTTAATGATTAACTTTTAAATTGTATAAGCATCTGTAACCAAGGATTTAGTGAAGGACAAGGATGACATTAATGTTTAAAAATTAAACTGCAGTACTTGGTAACATTGCAAGTTTAAAACAAGTACAACAAATTATAAAAATCTTAACTTTGAAACATAGTAGTGCACATTTTTTTAAAGCTGCAAAATAATATATTTTAGCTAATGAGTAAGACTTGGCAGCACATAAATGGAAATATGCTTTATTGGCCAACATGTTTTGGAGGCATATGAATGTCTAAATAGATGATGCTCCAAAGAATATTTTTGGCGTGAAAGTGCTTCCAAACATTTTGATCAGTAATTTGATTGCCATATGTCCATATCCTCCAATTTAAAAGATGAACATAGTTTAGGTCTCCTGGGATTTCCTGCTTCCTTGCAATACTGACTCTTTTACCATTAAACATTGTAGCTTGCAAAATGCATTGTTTTCCTCGCTTTCATAATTACCCTTGTGTATTGATCATTTCAATAAAAACTGTCTGAAATATGAGCCAAAGCAGTGATTTAACTGAAGCTCAGTGTTGAGAGAAGCAGCCATGTTCAGTGTTTGCTTTGAGCAGTGCTTATGAATTCCACTGTCATAGCACTGAACCACTAAAGCTTCCATATAAAGATTCATGTTGAGTCATAGATTTTAGTTTGTCATCTAAACTTCCAGGATATAAAACTTCTAAAGTGCAAACTGTGTCATTTTCATCATTGTTTCCCCATAGAACTTGCAAAAAGGAGGTCTGAAACATACTTGCAAATATACTATTGATTAACATGCTAGGTATTTTATTTGTTTCAATGAAAGCATTTTATTTTAACAAAACATACAGATGTCACCAAAGGTAGAAATTTCAGTAGTAGGGGAAGATATTTAATCCTGAAACTTTTCTAGTGTTATATTCACCTAACTACATGCTTTAATATTTTCTGATACCATGAATGTGTTTAAAATTTATAAATGTATGCATATAAATAATAACACAATATGGACAATTAAGAGTAGCCTTTGTTTGTCTGTTTGAATTAACTTTCTGGATCTGACCCTCCTGGCTATGCATTGTAAGCAACTGGTAGTTATGTGTGTTTTTGTTTTTAATTAATAGACTTTGTTTTTAAAACATTTTAGAATTACTGAAAAATTCAAAGTGCCAAGAAAATAGTTGCCACATTTTTGCAATTTCTAGCCTCCATTTTATTTCATCTTTTAAATCAAAATTTTCATTGTCTTGTTTCTTTAATGTTCACTCTGAATAGCTGAGCCTGTAATATGAAAGTCTTGTTAAGGAACAAACACCAAGAATCATGAAATAAAAAATATCAAAATGAAATATAGCTGATTGATTTATACTACAGGCAAAACTGGCATGCCTCCCAAGCAGCATTATAGAGAGGGTTCAATAGAAAGATCTCAAGTGCCATAATTGAAAATCAAGGTTTTTGTATTTAACACCTCACCCACAGGAAAAGAGGAAATTTCTCTTCTTCCCTTAGATAGATTGAGGCCTCAATCTCATATCTGATGATGTCTGGGCCCATTTAAGTTATATATCAAGTTAAATAGCTCTCTGGCTGTCAGATATTTGTAAGTAGAATTTTGAATGATCTCAATCTTTCAACTTAATAAAGGAGATAGCATATCTTAATAGTTTTTCTGTATTCAAAGGACTCTATAGAATTCAGCAATGACTGAATACAAAGTACTTTGAAGACAAGAAGAATGACCAGTTGAGTCAGAGAAGGATTAAGTTGTCTACTTAACAATCAATGCACCATGATTCTGATAAGGGTGCACAGAATGACCTTGTTTCTCCCTGTGGCAAATTGCCATGCCTGACATTCATGCAAATTGTCACACTCCTGGATCCCTAAGTCACTCTTCAGCTATTTCCATCCCTTTGTAGGACTTCTTTTTCCAAATTCAAGGCTGGGAGTACACCAGAAAGGAATTGTACTTTGGAGAACATGGTCTGACTGCAAAAAACACAACTCAGGATGAAAATTGAATCTATAAAACAGAATTATTCTATTACCCATGTGAGGAAAATACACTTAAACAACACTTAACTACTCATACTGAATAAAAATGCAAATGAAGAGTCTGTCCTGATTCTATGAATGAGTCTTGCCTTAGATTATAGACAAGTTATGAGTACAGTGCTTTCTGTGACACTCTGGCAATGAAACCAACTCTTCTCTCAAATAAGAGGGTCTGCAAACTTTACCTAAATCCATCTAACCATGGATCTGTATCTGTATCCACCCATCTATTTATGTTCATTTATTTTCCTTAGAAATACCACCCATAGCACTGATATTCAAGTGTTTCTCCACTTGTCTCTACTATATATTCATCTTAAAATATTTTTTTAATTGGTCGCATAGTACTAACAGAAATGGTACTTTTACAGAAATATTTACCATTTTCTCAAGTGTGATTTTATCTCTTCAGCTTTCTGTAGCTCCTTCCTTTTATCATGTTCAAACTATCTTTCTACTGTTTGTTGTCTAATTTCCTGACTTCCCAACAGATTGTAAGATTCTTCATATCAGAGACCATATTTTATTCACTTCTTTATCTTTTATTTTTTCTAACTTAGTACCTTCTGAATAGTTAGACCTTAGTAAATATATGCCACCTAAGTAATAGAGTATCTTTTATATGTTATGCTAGCCTACTTTAGAATATGAATATTTTGGTGTATTTATTGTAACCCTTAGTTATGAATAAGACAAATAATCATCAGGTTATACTACATGCCAGACACCATACTTTATGTGCATTCTTGAGCATTGGTTTCTGGCAGTAGACCTAGGAGATTCAATGTGGTAAGAAAGCTGAGGGCTATGGAGGTTAAACGACTTGTCCAGATTCAGAGAGTTAGTAAGTGATACAACTAGGATTCATTTCTGAGCTTTTAAACTTTCTGTGTGGGGTTTGCAAGCTCTACGCTATGTGTATCTGCTTGAGTTTGGCATGTAAGGTAGTAATTAAAATGTTCGCCATCTGTTTATATCTCTCGTGGACATATGATCTAATTGTATTTTCCCACCCATTTGATTTTAGCATGCCTATGTGACTTTCTATGACATAAAATATAAGCAGAAGTGATGATGTCTTTTCTGACAGAAGCGTTGAGTGTCAATTTGTGATCTGGATTCAGAGAGATCTGATCAGCTCACCTGGGAGGGGTAGGGAGGGGCTGTGGGAGGAGGTTGCCTGAGGCAATGGTAGGTGGTCTAGGACGAGACTGGCCAGGAAGCTGAATGCTCCCAGAGTACATGGAATTATGGGCCAAAAGATTTAAACTGAAGGAAGGCAGAGACTGGTTCTTCCTCTTCCTCGGGGATGCCTGGATGATCATGCTGTAGCCGCCTGCATTTCCAAAAGGACGGTATTTTAAATGGGAGAAGGAGCTCCAGGCACAGTGTAGGATTAATCTGGCCTGGCAGAGGGTGGCAGGCTTATTTTCCTGTGGGTGTTCTAGAGGGGTCAGGATCTGAGGCAGAAGCCTGTCATTCTTCCAAAATTGTGTAGCTTTTGTATCTTATGCTTTAGTTTGTAAACTATTATTAAGAAATAGGGTAATTAAAAACTAGCAAGGGGAACTCAAGAGTTAAAATTTTTAGCCTTTGTTGATAGGCTTAAGGGACTAATGCATGTGGAAATCTGTTATTCCAAAATTGTGTAGTTTTTGAATAAAGCCTCCTTCCCTTTTTCATCAAAGCTCTGCCTCTGGAATTTTGCCTAGAGGGTAGCTACTAGCAGGACCTCCTTGCTTGCTACTTGGTAACAATTTGTCATATTCTCTTGCCATTGCTGAGGTAATTCTGGAAACTTCCACCATCCAAGTCTTTGAATGATAGAAGAATAGCTCCAAAGCTGTTCTAAATTATGCCTATATTGTAAATGAGGGAAAAAATGATCATCTTACTTTAACAACATAGGAGATGGTCCATTACTGAGAATTAACCAAGTCCATTCTGAAAGTTGTAACAATTATCTCTTTCTTGAAAAATATCCTTTCTATGATTTTTCTTCAGTTATTTCTGTCTCCTGTTTGAACAGCAATCTACTGATACACAGATATAGGATGGCAATGTTATATTAATTCAGATACCACAGCATTTCAAGGGTCAGTTCCTGTGGAACAATGTTTTAGTGAGAGACTTGAGAACTCTGAATATTCTCACCTGGGAGCTTTTGAAATATGTTGGGAGAGGAATTTACCTGAAATCTGCCAAATAAAAATCTCTGACAGTGGCATCTGGATTTTTACTGCTTTCTTACAGGAGTCTTATTTGCAGTAAAGTTTGGGAATTAATTCCAGGGATGAGAGAAGGCAACATTTATTCTTCATAGCCATGCCCTGGGCTCAGTTTTCCTGTTGTAGCATGGCAAGAACTATCCCTAGGCATTGCTTTAATGCCTCTTTAGCAATGACCACAGCAGAAAAATAATTCAACTTGCAACGCAAATGAGAAAAGTTTATGAACATTTCAATTTCCAAGATAAAATGAGCAGGATATAATCAAAAAAATATATTTAGGAAAATGAAATTGAGACTTAAAATGTAGTTACTTTATATTATGCTCCTTGAGTAAGAATTCAAGTAACATAATTTCATTATGGAAAATGTATGCATACAAAATACAAATAAGAAAATAGCCCTGGGTGGTGGCACAGTGGATAAGGCACTGGTCTTCAAACCTAAAGGTCGCTGGTCCGATTCCCAGCCAGGGCACATAACCAGGTTGCAAGCCAGGTCTCCAGCCAGGTCTGTGGCTGGAGGCAGGTGAAAGGCAACCATACATTGATGTCTCACTCCCTCTCTGCCTCTCTCCTTCCCTCTCTCTCTAAAAATAATAAATAAAATTTTAAAACAAAACAAGTGAAAGAAATAAAAGTCAACTATAAATTGGTGTGTCCTTTCAGAATTCTTTTCTTTTTCTATGAAGTAGCACATGTACAGCCTAAGTGATACCATACTGTTACTGGGTATTCAGGGGAAATATTGTCTCCTTTTATTATTTTTAAACAATAGTTTCATATTGATAGTAGTGAGAAATATCTAGCATTTACAATGCTTTCAAGTTTATAATCTATTACCACTATGGTTTTTCAATTTGACATGTGGAAGATATGTCAAATATCTTTTGAGGGGGGCTCTCCTATTAATTCATGTGATCCTGATTGAGTTACTCAAATTCTATGACCTTTTTCATCTCCATATTCTGGTACCATGAAATGCTCATTTTCCCCTTATATCCTTGCCTTACCTCTCTAAGATAAGTATCTTCATCTCTTTTCATAGAGGAAGACAGAATAATCTAAAGATGTCACATAATCAGTAATTAAAGCCAATGCTGTCTACCTGTAAAGTCTTGAGATTTTCTCCTAAACTTTCAATACAAACTTAGCTATTATGATGGTATTATACAAAAATCAACTCTCCCTTCACATACGAGAAATTTGTCATAGCAAGAGTTAAAATATCTTATTTATTTTTTGGATGGTTCAATCAAAAGGACACTGTCTTTGAAACAACAAACTCCCAATATTCAAATATGCCACCAAGTTTTGTGGCCATAGTAAAGTCTCCTTTTCTATATAAAGAAAATAATAAAAATATTTGAAGTGTCCTTATGAAGTTTAAAGAAGATGAATCCACAGTGCCTAGAGTAAGTCTTGGTACATAGTAAATGTGCAGCGAATACTTCAGTTCCATTGAATTTTATTAGAAGCTATAAGTAATACTTGACCATCCATATACTTTAAAAGCATGTTCTTTAAATACAGGAGATATTTTACCTTTTAAAAATTTTTGTATATTTTATTGATTATGCTATTTAAGTTGTACTACTTTCCTTTCCTTTTGCTCCCCTCCACCCAATCCCCCCATTCTCTCCCACAGTCCCACACCCACTTTGTTCACGTCCATGGGTTGTGCATATAAGTTCTCTGATTTCACCCTTTCCTCTATTATTCTTAACTTCTCTCTGTCTACTTTATACCCACCAACTGTTTCCTAGTCCCTGCAACATTTCCCCATTTTATCCCCTTTCCCCTCCCAGCTGATAGCCTTCCCAACGATTCCTGTGATTCTGGTCCTATTTTGGTTGTTTGTTTGGTTTGGTTTGGTTTTGATTTTGATTTTTGAGGTTCTGTTGTTGATAGTTGTAAGTTTGTTATCATTTTAATGTTCATAGTTTTGATATTCTTTTTCTTAAATAAACCCCTGTAACATTTCACATAATAAGGGCTTGGTGATGATGAACTCCTTTAGCTTCACTTTGGGAAACACTTTATCTGCCCTTCCATTCTGAATGATAGCTTTGCTGGATAGAGTAATCTTGGTTGTAGGTCCTTGCTTTCCATCACTTTGAATATTTCTTGCCAGTCCCTTCTTGCCTGCAAGGTTTCTTTTGAGAAATCAGCTGATAGTCTTATAGGAATCCCTTTGTAAACAACCCTCCTTTTTTCTCTTGCTGCTTTTAAGATTCTATATTTTTAATCCTCCACATTTTAATTATGGTGTGTCTTGGTGTGGTTCCATTTGGATCTAGCTTCTTTGGAACTTTCTGTGCTTCCTGGACTTCTATGACTATTTACCAAATTTGGGAAGTTTTCCTTCATTACTTTTACACACTAGTTTTCAACTTCTTCCTCTTCCTCCTCTTCTTCTGGCACTCCTGTGTTTCAGATGTCAGCATGCTAAAGTCATCCCAGAAGTTCCTAAGCCTCTCCTCATGTTTTTCAATTCTTGTTTCCACTTTCTGTGCTGATTGACTATTTCTTTCCTATATTCCAAATTGTTGATTTGAACCCCATTTTCCTTCCTTTCACCATTGGTTTTATATGCATTTTCCTTTGTTTCACATGGCCTAGCCTTCACTTTTTCCCTTATGTGTTTACTGTATTTAAGTACATCTGTCAAGTTTGTGAGCATCTTTATTACCAGCATTTTAAATTGTGCATCTGTCAGGCTGCCTATTTCTTTGTCACTTAGTTTGACCACTGGGACCTTGATTTGTTCTCTTTCTGAGTCATATTTCCCTGTCTCCATATCTTGACACACTCCTGTGTGCCTGTTTGGCAGGTAGAGCTGTTGCACCTGTTATGTTGAAAGGGGTGGAGCCTTAGGCATTTGGCAGTGCTATGCAACACGTTCATCATGCTGTGGAGCTGTATGTGGGGGAGGGGCTGAGAGGGAACAATGCTGCTTGCTCAGTACTTGCCCCTTTTCTAGGCACCTCTCCCGCTTCCATATGGGACTAGCTCCTCTCTAGTTGTTCTGTCCGTGGTTCCCAGAGCATGTGGCTCTGTGGATGTTTTAGGACCATGGGGGACTCTAAACAAATGGACTCTGTTGAGAGACCAATAGTTCCTTCCTCTGCCCCAGCCCTCACTGGTTTTCACAGGTAGAAGCAGAGAGGCTTTATTTTTTCCCCCTGGTGCTGGAATCGTGAGCCGAGCATTCAATTTTTGGTCCGGTGCTGGGAGCATTTAATAGGTGTCCCTACTGTGGTACCCACCCACCCCTGCTGCTCTCCTACCACAGCCACTGCCCCGCCAACTCCAGCAGGCAATCTGCTCTCCAGACTGCTTCCTCTCTGTCCTGGATCGGCCCCTTCTACCTGGCTGGATAAGTATTTCTGCTTTCTATCTTTTGTTTGGTGGACTTCTGTGCAGTTTGATACTGTGTCACTTCTGATTGTTTCTACTTTTGAGGTAGATGTATTGTTTTTGGTTGTGGAGGGAGATGCAGTGTGTCTATCTAAGCCTGCATCTTGGATCTCCCCTTGGGATATCTTTATAAATAAAGATATTATTTTACTTCTATTGGATGACATTGTTTTGTACCCCATTTATCATTTTTATTAAATGTTCAAGTCATGTTGAAAAAAGCCTGATGACTTAACCCAGTGCTTATGAATAGGTCTCCCATGCTTACTGAAGTCACCACTATTCACTTTATGCTAAGGGACTCATGAATATTGTGTTTATGATGAATCAGTAAAAATAACTGTGCATGTGCAAAATAATTACAGATCAATGGTCAATAAGTGTAATAGGTTTGCTTCATTAACAAAGAATACTCTAACGTAATGCAAGACATTTTTTCAATGAAGATCCTATAAATCTCTTAGTAGAATGTAGCTAGATTGAAGCACCGAAGACTGGCTTGATTATAAATAAGGAGCATGCTCTTTAAATTAAATGCTGTATGGCTAAGCAAGCTGCATTCATTCAGCTTCCCAGACAGTCAGAGTTGGACTCAGAAGCCTCTAATTGCCTTGGGGACCTTCCTTTGGCATCTTGCCCAATAGTACACTTCGCAGTAGGAGCAGCTTTACATGCAGTGTTTTAAAGCATCTGGGTTGTTGTTCTAAATGCTACTGCTGACAGATTTACCATCTGCCTTTGAGAAAGACAGCAGTCTGGGGAACTTTGATACTAAGCATTCACATTATAGCCTTTGACAGTCAAAAGCCCTCATTAAATAAGAGACTAGAATATATCTTATCTGACTAAACCAAAAAAAAAAAAAGAGAGAGAGAGACCAACTTAATTTTGATTTTAATTCTCTACAAATAAAACATGAAAATTCATTGATGGTAGAGCATGTATTAGGTATTATGTACCAAGAGAAAGTATTTTACATTTTTTATTTATAACCTGCACAATCACACATATCTGTAGGTACTATTTTTATCTTCATTGTAAAAATAAGGAAACTAATACATAGAGAATAAAACATTTGCTCAAATTTCCTTGAGATAGTGGTAGAGCAAGAGTTTAAATTCAGGTAGTCAAAAATCAGTTTACCATAAGCTTCACCTCTACGGTACATATACTACATCTTCATTCATTTTCTCCAGAAAGTTGATGTTTTAGACTGCCTTGATATGGGTTTATTATTTAATTAATGTCAAGTGCATAGTATATTTCTATTCAAATAGATCATAATGTCAAGATATTTATAATAGATTACTGAGAGCGTGGTTATACCGAGGTCAAGGTTGCAGACTTGGTCCTTTCCTTCGTCATTATCTTCTCCAGAGGAAAATATTATTCAAGGAGAGATTATACCGCTAATCCTTAAAAAATGTGTGGCCAGATATGGATGACAAAAGTACAATTCCCCTTTAAAACAACCAGAGTTCTTGTCACAGTGATGTGAAAGGACTTTAAAAAATGGAAGTATGCATCTGTAGGATGGCACGTTTGATTAGCATAACTTAAACATTCTTGGCCTGATCTTTAAACACTCAGATGCTGATGATCTCAATGTCATTAATAAGGTATCTATGTTGGCTTTAAATGGTAGCTTAAATTCCCTAAACAGAAATGCATGAATACATTTAAAATTGAATTGCATTTTAAAAAATAGCTCTCTGTGGAACTTTTCCTTCTGTTCCTTACAAGGCAGGCACATTCCAGCTGCAAGTACTTGCAGTTGGAATGCTTATCGTGACCGATAGTTGCCCTGCTTTTTTCTCCCTTGGGGAAATCTACCAACCTGGTTGCAGACTGTCAGTGGGAAGATAGGTAGAATGATTTATAACCAGCCTGTGGCTGTTTACACTAAAGTAAATATAGCCAAATCACACTGGTGGAGAAAATAGAGTGGATGATATTGATTCATATTTTTTAGGACCATTACTAAACCCCACAAGCACAGTCAATAGTACGTCTATTACTCAGAATATGCAGTAAACTGATGAATATTGAAAACATGGATAGCATTAGAGGAACCTTAATATAGAGGGACTGCATCCTACAAATATCGTGTGCATGAGTCTTTTTATTTTTTAATTCTAGAGACTCTTTAAAACTAGATCAAAAAATAATTTTAACAGAACAATAAAATGAAGATTTTTTCTCCTGCCAACAATTACTTTACATTTTAAATTTCAGTGTGAGATTTTCTTTACGAAGTAAAATTAAAACAAAAAAAATAAAAATAAAACAAAAACTCTACCATGACAGAGTTGCCTATAGTGGTCCAGAAACTCAGGTCAGCAAACTGGTAGATGTGCTAAAACTTCAGGAATTTTTGGCCTAATGTTAAGCTGTTTAGATCAGTGGTCACAAACACAAGTATTTTCAATATTAAGAAGAGTAGCATAGCGGAGTGCAGGAAATTAGGGTGATATAATAGGGAGTCTAGGTAACAAAGGCATATTGAAGAGTCAGGCAGAGTTAGTACCCTGTGTCTCAGTATCTCTGCATCTCTATATGTATCAATATCTAGCTACTATCTATTTATTATCATCTATCAACCTAATTCTATGTAATTGTTCATGCCAATTCAGACTTACTCACAAGCCAAATTCTTTCAGAATCCAGGCAATTTGTAACCTCTGCACTAGAACAAATATAAAAGAAAAAAAAAAAAAAAAGCTGCACTATGACACATTCATACACACACAAAAAGTTACTTGCAATCCTCGAACATCGAAAGGAAGGGTCTTTTGCCTTGAGATGATGAAAAAACATAGACTCTGATCTATCATTTCACATAGTTCTCCTTTTCCCTTCCTCTTCCTTTTTACCTTCCTTGTCCTATACATATTCTATAATTTTCTGTTCTTCTCACAGACTCCAGCTGTACCCAAGTAGAGCTCTGGTTCATGAAGAAAAGCATATCACATTGCTAAGGGCAAGGAGGAAGAGGGAAAAAGGAGCAGCCATACCAGCAAGAGAATGTCCAGGCAATTTGAGTGTCCTACAGGGTAGGTAGGGGGGAACTTTACCCTCTAGGGGGTGTTTAACAGAAGCTCCTATAAGACTGTCTAGTCAAGACACTTCTTGACCATTGACTGTCTTTGTTGCTTTAGTTGTGTCAAGCCATTTTAACTCTGACTTACATAGAATTATTTTTGTTAAAATAGCACAGTAAGTAGTATAAATTATATAAACATATTTATACACGCATACATATACTAAAATTCTAGTGTGGGCTCATTTTTATAATATAAATATATTGTTAAACTTTTATACATTTGGCTTTCAGATAAGAGTTTCAGGAACAGAACGTTTATAACACAGAGGATTTCCTAAAGTTACTCTTTTATTTATTTATTTATTTTGAACCCCCCCCCCCAAAGATTTTATTTATTCTCAGAGAGAGGGGAAGAGACAGAGACAGAGACAGAGAGGGAGAGAGACATCAATGTGGGTTGCCTTTCACCTGCCTCCAGCCAGGGACCCAGCTGGAGACCTGGCTTGCAACCTGGTTATGTGCCCTGGCTGGGAATCGAAGCCAAGCCAGGGGTGGGAAATGACCTTTGGGTTTGCAGGCAGGCACCTTATCCACTGTGCCACCAACCAGGGGTAAAGTTACTCTTTAAAAAAAGAGTGTTTTATGTTTTCCCCCACATGATTAAATTAAATCCTGTATATGTCTTTCAGCCCAGTTTATGTCATTTGACTCCACAGAATCATTCCATGTAATCCCAGCACAAGATTAATGGCTCTTCAATACCTGTAAAAAGCTATTTAAAAAAAAAGTTTTTTGTGTGGGCAAGTACTTTATAATGACTTATGACTATGTCTTATCTCTATTTGATGCCACCTTTTCAGATGTCTTAAGACATCCTTCTTCCCCTAGATGCATTGTGCTCTGTGCTGAAGCAAATACATGTATATTAAAAGAATAATTGGTTGTTGCAGTACTTTTAGAAATTTTAAAGATTAGTCAAGTTAGATCACCTACAGGATCATTTTCATAATAGTATGATGGTTGATTAGTTCTCATCAATGTTGAGTCATTGAATGCATGTGAGTTAACTCAGAAGTTTAAAAAGTAAACAAAGATTAGTCAGCTTATGCCCCTCAGTGATCCATAGCTATCTTGTTCTGGGACTGTTAACATTCCAAATGTCTAAGCACACTTTTATCTAATAATCACCTCTTAACACACTCCAACACAGAAATCATAGGAAGATATTTCCACTATTTTTTATCCCAATTCAAAACATAAGCTATATATATGCTACATTCCCTACCCTGCCTCTTTTTGTAGATATATGAATGAAACACATTTAAGGCTTGATGTCATCTTCACTGTCTTACAATTTATTGTTACATGTTGATGTAAGTGCTATTAGGTGAGGTGTACACCCAATTGAGGAGAAAAGGTGGCTGTTAATCACAAAAAGAGATAGTTGTCAGTCTCTTCTTTAAAATTCAAAATTAAAGCAAAGGTTAATACTATACCAGTTCTAGAAAAGTAATTACAATTTTAAGGAAAGGGCTATAATTATGATTTCTTAAGAAAGACCAGTGCAAATTCAACCAAGCATTTTCAACATCTGGAGCTTTGCATTTGTGACAAAAGGTGTTAATAAAAAAAAGAAATAAAGTGAACTAATTTCATCTGCCCTGTGGGAAGCACATTAAAGCCTTGTCTCATTTCTTTCTCTGGCAATTAATAGATTTGAAAAGAACACATTGTAATAAACCTCACTTGCTTTATTAAAATGGGCACCTAAAATTGAAACTCAAAACATTTTTAAAAATAGTGATGACTTTGCAATTCTGAAGCAATAGAAAGTTTATTATCACAGCTACTATTCCAGTTTGCATTTTTGCATCACATATTTAAAAATACCATGGCGACTTTCAAAGATACACAAAACAAAATAATATTAACACAGGGGAAGTAAATTAGGGAAAATGAAAAGGAGCATTGCTGTATGATTGAAACTTTTCATGACTACTGTCAATAATGTGAAGAAAAATTGGGATGTTGTTGATTTTTGCTGAGACATGGCAAGTCCTGTCATATTTTCCTTTATTTAATCACAGTATATAACCACAATATATTGCTAAACAATGGTTTTCAGTATCACAGAGGAGAAAAGTGGTTACCAGGAGATATTAGGGTATCAGTTGTACATTTCACACAAACAGTAAATTGCAAACTAGGAATTAAATCCATGGCTCTTTTTTCCTAACTTTTTAAAAAATAAATAGTGAATGTCAACAGAACTATCTAATGCAATAATGTGATATCAGAAGTATTATGGAAGATTCAAATGTGTATTACAATAAGACAAAGAGGTTGATAAATAGCTATTTTTCAAATCTTTGTACCTGTCTTGTATTTCTATAAAGAGCAAAATAATAAGAAATATGGTAGAAATTTTTTAAATATTTTTTGGAAAGTGAGGATCTTTACTATTTTTATCCTTTACCTGAATTTGCTTAAGAAATTTTCCTGAAACATTATTATTTCTAGTTGTCAATAGTAATCAATAGGACTACACCTGAATGGAAAGGATACCACAGATTCTTTCAGCAACATGATTCTATGGTATATTATTATGTATTACAATATCAATACAATTAAAACAATATTAAAAAATATAGCATCATTGTATATAAAATATTTTGTCAACATTCTTGTTTTGAAGCCTTTACCTTTGCTACTTAACTAAATTTTAATCATACCTATGAAGCTAAATTTTTTAAAAATCTCGTAGTTATTTCATTAAGCTTGCTCTATAGGAAGGAAAATAATTATTAATTGATCAATTAAGTTATTTAGTGAACACCAGGAAAAATCACCCCTTTAAAGTCTGGAGATATTCACAAACCAAAGATCAATAAATTTCACCTGTATGCTATATACATTATACTGAGAAATACAAGTAACATAAGAAAATGAGCTACTGTACAAATAATTCAAAATTAAATTGTGTTAGGAAATGGAGAGTGAGGGTTCAGAAAATCTGCGCAGCTTTACTGAGGAGACACCGTAATGTTTAGGGAAGCCTAAATGGTATGGAACAAGCAATGTAACTGGGGGAAATACTAACAAACTTATAATCTTCAAATTCTTCATAGGAAAATGATGTAACAAGGCAGAAATAATGAGAAAAATTATTGGCATATTGTGTCAAAGTAAGCTAGATGCCTACCTATACACAATGTAGATTTATGTAACTTCTTTGCAACTAGGTGAGTGGGGCCATATGACAGAATCCTGGACAGTGGCACCAAGGCAGAACTGCCAGTTCCAAAGCCTTTCCAATAAACCATTATTTGGAATTTTCCTTACATTTTTTTTTGAAAGGTAAGGAAAATTTAGAGCTGTGTATTGACACAAACCCAAGAGATACAAAAGCTGGGATCCCTTAATCTCCACATGGAAAATAATTGATCTAGCTGGACAATACACCTCAAACTCTTATGAGTGAGAAAACGCCTCTGATTCTCCCATACCACTGAGATTTGGAGGTTTATCTACTGTGGTAGTTAGTATTACCCGAAGGAGAAATAGCCCAATTGCTGGCATTATTAGAGTTAAAATAAATGACTTATATCTAGTACTCTGTCATTGTTGAAATAGAAAAAAAAATAAATGAGAAATTAAAAATATTGCAGTACTTAACATTGTGTCAGAAGTTAAGTGTCACAGACAAAAATAAATGATTAAGATAGAGTCATTCTTCCTGCGATGCTTATAGGTCACAGAGAAAATCGTTTGGTGTCCATTAGTGTTGTCCAGATGAACTGATCACTCTCTGGCACATGCACAGGGTGCCTGTGATAAATTGGCAATAACGTTGCATCTCCTTATTTCACATGTTTCTTATTAATTTTGAAAAACTAGATTCCTAAGTTTATGATTTAACATCATTGTTTTATATATAAAGTATTAAATTCTGAAAGCAACCATCATGTCCTAGGAATACGATTTTAGAGCAACCATAATTTCTGGACTATGTGCAGGGCCAAGTGCTAAGGAAATTGCAGACTTCAATAATGTCCCTTTACGTACAGTTCACAAAGTGAAGAAGGTGTATGATGCTGATCCTGATGTTGCCACACCTACAAGGAAAATGCATAAAGTATGAAAGGATCACACAAGTCCAGATATTGTACACAGAATCCAGGAGATCATCAATGAAGATTAATGAAGACCCAAGAAAGTCAATGTGCTTCATAGCAAGAGAACTGCAGATGTTGGATGCAATGGTTTGCAAGATTATTGCTGAAGATACCAGATACAGATTGGATGTTCTTAGCAGAGGCCAGTTTATGACACAGCAGACAAAGGAAAGGCCCTTTGAAAAAGCAAGGAAACTGCTCACAAAAGGGAAATATCCCAAAGAAAAAAAATCCCTCTGATTTCCTTCTCCAAGGAAAAGAATTTTCAGCAGGACCAAATAGTCAACAGAAGAAACAACAGGTGACTCTGTGAGAATCTAATGAAGTCCCAATTGTCTTGAAATGAAAATTCCTGCTACAGTGATGTTAGGTGTTATCAGCAATGAAGGAGATATCATGACCTCGCATTTGTTTCCACAAGACTTGAAGGTGACTGCTGATGTTAACCTTGATGTTTCGAGAGAAGTAGTTGTACCATGGGTGAAGCAAGTTGCAAATGGATGTCATTTGAGCTTCCAACAAGATGGTGAACCAGCACATAACACCAAAGAGGTATAAGAATTTCTCAGTGTCAGTGTTCCTGAGTTCTGGTAAAAGGAAATCTGGCTGTCTGTTTCACCAGCTGCAAATCCTTTTGACTATTATGTATACAGCATTTGTGAGAGAGAAGTTAATAAATAACCTCATTCCAATAAAGAGGCTGTTAAAGCTAAGACTGAAAAGATCATGATGTCCATGGATAAAGAAAAGTTAATGAAAGTGTGCTCAAGATTCTGAAGTTGAATTGAGTGTATTACTGTGTTTAATTGTTCAAATGGAGATGTTTTTGAACAATTAAAAAATAATGACTATGTTTGTGTATTTGTATATAAGAATAAATTTATTTCAAAATATAACACTTCTGTGGTACCGTTTATTTTACTAAAATTTTGCCAATTTATTGCGTGCACCCTGTATATCTGTTACAGGAAACCTGACAATACACAAAACTCCCCTTACTATAAATAACTGTCATTTGAATGTTTTAACTATTTTCATTTGGTGTTATTCTTATCAGTACATTTGCTTTTACAAATGTGATATTCTCAGAATGCAGACTTAGGAAAGCAGTTGTAAATAAACTATTCTAGGCAAGAAACAGGCAAGGTATAAATAACTAGATAGATATTTTGATTTGCATTTATTCACTTGTTTGATTTGTGGCAGTTGTTTGTGGGTCTTAATTTGTACGCATCTATTTTCCTAGACCTCACTTGGTGAGAACCAAGTTTGGACCTGATTAGTTTCATCAAGGTAAATACCCTGTGAAACACAACCTGCCCAGATAACAGGCCTTTATTCATTACAAAGCTTCCCCACATCATGGTTTTCAAACAGCAGCATTAATTATAATATTTGGCCTTTTACCACATCATTCTTTGGAATGAATGGTGAAGGGATTAGCCAAAGAACATTTAGGCTTAATCCAGACATAGGCAACAGTGTAGTGATGGCCTGAGAGCAGGAGGGTGGGGGACTGGGTGGAGGTGGGCAAAGCTTTGGGGGCGAGGAAGGATGATGACATCTGTAATAGTGTCAGAAATAAAAATAAAGTAAAAAATAAAATCCTCAATGCAAAGGAAAAAGAGATCATTTCATGCAAGTTGAAGAAATTTGGCTTTTATCTGGAAAGCAAGTGGGAAACCTGAAGCTGACGTTCTCCCTTCCTCTGCTGCCTCCTCGCGTGACACTGTCTCTTTTGCTGTGTGCGCTTCAACCACAATGACCTTTTTTCAGTTCCTCAAGCTTTCCAGCCTCTTTTAGGCTAGAGGTCTTTCCTAATTCTATTATTCCTGCACTTATCTCCAACCAATTCTGCAAATCTCAACCCTAATGTTATTTCTTTTGCACAGTATTCCCTGACCACCAGGTCTCCCATCAGCTATTATATTTTAATTTTTGTCTATAGCTGTTAAATATATTTGTGGTTGAACAAACTAATGAATGATGTACATTTATGAATGCAAAGTAGAATATGAGGAAAATATATGACTAGAAAAATACATTTCACAAGCTCAAGAGACAAAGAAGTATTTTACCAAAATTAGAAGGCTTGACTGAAATGATAGAAGAGGGAATGAATTAAAAGGAAAGGATGGATATGAAAGATACCATAAAGAATACTGTATCAAGATTTAACAGCTTTGGAAAGTAAGAAAATTAAAACTTGTGACAGAAGGAGAGATATCTTCTTAAAGGGATATTATTTTGAGAGTGCAAAGAATTATTTTAGTTTAAGACACATTGAGTTTGAGGTGGTATACATGTTGGCTATAAGTAATTTGAATACACAAAATGCACTGTTAGGTAAAGAATTAGAATTAATGAATCAAAATACTTATCAATATCTTTTACTTTTTCAGGATGTAAGGAATTCAAATCATGTCATTTCAAGCGACACTGCTATTGAGTGACATCATGTATGTGATTCAGCAGGCAAACAGGCACCTTATAATTGAAAAGCTCCCTAGAGTTCTGTTTCATGACTGCCATCACACACACATATCCTGAATCAGAAATATATTTTCAACTAATAAAAATATTGAACCCCCACACACATACACACCACAATATAACTTTCAGCAACTGAGGTAAATTTTTCTAAATGCTAAATATTAAGCAAATTTGATTTTGATACTTAATAACTGAAGTGGCCTAATGAACACATAGCTATATTATGTTGCATTGCAGCAAGCACTTATCTTTATCTATGAAATCAATATTCTGTGCTTCACGCAACATTCTCCCTTTAACACCTACTTTGAGATCCTACTTGCTTTTTTAATAATATAGAAATGTTATAATTTTCTGAAAGTTCCTAAAATTATATTTATTCAGGTAAAAAAAAATAATTTACATGGACTTCATATCAGTTTTTAAATGTATTGATGTGAACAGTGGAAAAGGGAGGATGGTATATCATATCTCTGTGACATTTCCCAGAATTATGGTCAGTGGGAAACTTTTGACTTCACTATCTTAAATTTATCACCTGTAAGATGGATAAAATCATGCCTGCTTCAAATATTAAATTATTTCATGCAAGGTAACTGGAGAATAGTATAATAGGAGAATTGCTATCATTATTCTGTTACTTTTAAAATTGATTCCTACTTTAAACATATGCTACCCATTACAAGGAGTTTTCTTCATCACTTTTCCCACTTTTTATTTCATCTTTTTTATATGTCTCCTTTACAATTATTTTTCAAAAGTCATTTTAAAGAAAAGGAGGAATGGAAAAACCCAATATGAAAGTTTGTCAAAGTTCAAAAAAGCAACCACTTTTTTTCTCCTTCATAAGCTTCATAGCAATAGTGACAGCTAAAGTATTACGTCCTTCATTATTTAAGAAATCCTTTACAAGCTTATTTATTCTTCAAAATATGAAGGGTATCTTCATAATGCTTCACAGTGTAGTTAACCACAGATGTATTAACACAAAAATGAAGTGCTAATTGCATAGACCGTATAAGAGGTACTCTAGCTTACCAAACAAACTTCCATGTGCCTTTCCTCCACTGAACAAAACCTTGCTTTTATCTGGATTTCTACTCTACGCAGAATTAACTTGACTCAGGTGAAGTCAGTCAGTCCTAGGGGTGAGCTTTGAATGGCTCTAGCCAATTGAACATGGCCAAAGAAGCCACAGGTTTAATAGTGGCGTAGGACCAGAGCCACCCAGCAAGGTTAAGGATGCTTGATTGGCATGCTGAGATTAGAACATTCTCTCTCTTTTGCTTCTACTAAAAGGTTTTCTTTTCTTTCTTTCTTTTTTTTTGTTAAATAAATGAAAGTGAGACTTAACACAGCTACAGTTATTTTATCACCTACATGAGGATGAAGTCAATACACAGAGGAAAGCAGTGTCAATAGAATCATAAGAAGTAGAATCAGAATCTGAAATCCTTCCCTCTGGACTTCACATTATGCAAAACAATAAAATTTCTCATTTTAAAGCCAATTAGGGTTGGGTTTTTATTACATACTTACGCACAAAACCATCCAAAATTGTAAAGGTTAGGGTTTGAACATTTTAATGGGGTGAGAAAATTGAAGGTTGGAGTAAGCAACGTGACATGTCAGGTCCCACAGATAGATGGATTGTTGCAGAATTAGAACTTGTCCTCATCTCCCCACTTCCCACTGTTATCTTCTTTCTTACAGTAAATGCCTTGCAATAAAGCTCATAACAACAACAAAGCATAACATTAGAATTTCAGTGTTATCATATTTTTCCACCATGCTAAGAAATGATGAAAATCCTTAGTCATTCAAAGAAAATATGTTTTCTGTTGCAATCTTTATGGACTTAATTACATGCTTAACACTTCACAATTTATACCTTAAGTCTAAACGGTTCAACTGAACTCATTGCCAACATACTAACACATACTGTTTACTTTATATGGTGCATTACTGGGACTAGTAAGAGTAACTGAATCATCTTTATAAAGAGCAGGTAAGGACTGGGAGTGTATGAGGTTGCTTATATGATAGAGTCCTTGGAGATGTATCCTGGCATGCTACATCATTAATTCCTCCTTAATTACCTTCAAAGACCTGAAAGTTAAAACATGCCTTTGGCTAGTTTCTTTGATTGACAATTTAAAAAATTGTTAGTCTACTAGTTCCAGTGATGATTTTGATACCCTTCCTGACTATATTAGTTATGGCTATATAATGCTACCCAATACATACTATCTTTTAAAAAACAAAAACATTTAGCCCTGGCTGATGGCACAGTGGATAGGTGCCAGCCTGCAAACCCAAAGGTCACTGGTTCGATTCCACAGCCAGAGCATGTAATGAGGTTACAAGCCAGGTCTCCAGCCAGGTCCATAGCTGGAAGCAGGTGAAAGGCTACCATACATTGATGTCTCTTTCCCTCTCTGCTTCTCTCCCTTCTCTTCTCTCTAAAAATAATAAATAAAGTCTTTAAATAAATTAATTAATTAAATAAAAACAAAAAAAAAGATAAAATAAGTAATATTAAAATATAAATAATGCAACAAAGAAAAATGAATAAAATCAAACAAGAAACAATAAACAGAAAACAAAAGAAAAAAAACAATAATAAAAGAAAAGAAAAAGAATGCTTGTTTTACTGTTTCATAAGTCTACATGTCAGCCACATGTGGTTCTGATGATTCTGTCTGGATCATCAGTGTTAGGCCTTCCTCATCCTCCTGCAGACAGTGAGAATGTCTTTTGGGTAACTCTCTCGAAGGGGGTAGTTTGATTTTTGCTCATGGTGGAGGCAAGATTCGAAGAAAGTGAACAGAAGAGCATAAATACCCTTGAGGTCTAGTCTCAGAATTGGAATAGTGATTGATTATTCATATATCTTAAATTTTCTCATTGTCCTAGCATTAACTTCTCAATTGTTTACAGGGTTTAGAATCATTAGCTCTTCATTGATCTTCCTTTCTTAAGATGAAAAGGCAGAGAACAATAGTATACAAACACCCCCTTCCCCACAAAATGACAAAACAACAATAACTCATTACTGTGCAGACAGAAATAGTATTTAAAGTTCCAGAATGTTTTAACATTTCTCTAAAATACATTGAGGAAAAAATTAAACAATTTCCAACTACTAGTTCCTTTCTCTTAAAAAGATTTTTAGCCTTATGTGCGTATATGAGAAAAGAAAGAAGGCAAAAAAAAAAAAAAAAAAAATTAAGTGATCCAAGCATTCATCTCAAGAATTTAAAAGAAAAAAACAAATCCCAGCAAATTTAAAAAAGAAAAAGGTGAGAGAAATATAATAATGATAAAGGCAGCTGTCAATTAAGCAGAATCAAACACACAAGAGAGGATGTAGTACTTCCTGGCAAGTCTGATCAATATTTTCCCTGAGAGAAGATTGACTTCCTTATGGCCTGAAACAATTCTGCAGGCAAATAATCCTCAGAGCACAAATGGATTGAGATGGTTACACACTACATTCCTTCTGGCAACTGGTCTATTTCTGGTTCACCTTCGTTCCTTGGGGCTCCCACCAGGAGCCTACAGTTTTTCCAGCGGCCTTTCTTTTGGACTTCTGACTTTTCTCCCCAGCCTTATAAGACCTCTAAAACTCTGCTTGGTTTATCTTTTCTGCTACTAAGTTACTTTGGAAGTCATCAATTGCTTAAGGGAGAAAAGTGGTCACAAGGTTGGTGTTAATCTCTCTTCTCTTTTAAGCCCAACATATTCTCGCTGAAGCTTTCAAAGATGCTTAAAAATATATTTTGTCTAGTTCATTAAATTATTCTCAGCATGAACATTAAACTCAAACAACCTGGCATATTATTATTGAGTGTGAGATCCCATCTAAGTAAATTTGGGTCACATAAATAAAAATAAAACTGGGATCCATCTTCAAAGGCATAAGGAATTAAGAACCCACTTGAGAACTTCCCCTATTGGAAGAATGATATTGCCCTGTTTTACAATATGGTAGCTCTTTATGGAGCCACAAATGTCATTGACATTGCTATCTTCTGATTCTGACCTTGCCTCCATCCCTACATTTCATTATTTCAGTGCCTTTCCTGCTTCTCTGAAATTATCCTAGTGTCTGCTCTTGTTCCACTCTAGCTATCACCAGTCTGCATACCATCCTGAAAATGGACTGTAATCAGTCCTGTACAACAGGTGAACTGTGGCCTTAGAGTTTTCTTGCCCCCAATGCATACACATATTTGTTTAATACAATGGTCTTTGGGTTTTTTGGTTTGTTTGTTTTTTTTTTTTTTTTTTTTTTTGAGAATCTCTAGCCTTGTTTCTTCCTTATATATAAAAGTAGGTAATTGATAGGATGAGGACCTACATTGGCTACCTTTTAGTACTCCCAGATAAGGCATCCTGGAAATTCTTTGTGACTCTGTAGAACTATGTGGTGACTGTTGATATAAGTTTTGGAGCTTAATTGAAATTCCCACACAACAGGAAAAATTGTTTCATTTGCTCTTATTAAGTTTGGCTTAAAATAATTTGATGAATTCGTTAATCTGAGACTTCAGGAAATAATGCAAAAGCTTGAAAAACATACTGAAAAATCTATATATGTGATATTTAGTAAATATAGTTATAGAAATTAAATGAACTACGTATTTATCATGCAGACCTGACCCTATTTGACTTCCAGTTTCTTCTTACGCTAAGATTTGGTGTTGCTTCTCCTTCTGGTCTGTTCTCCTGCCACACAGATGTTTCTCCTGAGATCACCCCCCTCAAAGCCTCTGCCTTCAATTCCTTCCCATAACAGGCTGTTTCCAAGAAATCTGGGCTGAATCTAAATGAACATGATTCATTTTCACACTTACAATTTGAATATTTGAGAAATAAATAGAACTCCCTTGGATGTACAATATTTTGGATGGAAAATAAAGGATCACAACTTGGGAAATAGTATGAACACATATTTTAATGATTTGAGTTGGTATATGGACACAGAAGAAAAAAAAGGTTAAGTAAAACTACATGAAAATTTATGCCTCTATCTCCAGATACTTGGTATTTCCCTTTATTTTTAAGCAAAACAAATTCATCAAAAAGTAACTAGCATACTTCATAGAACTGAAGGAAGAATTGTAGGCATCATGCCATTTTTGCTGTATTGAGACTTACCACTCTCAGGATGAACTCTGATGTCTCTTTGCTTTTTTTCAATTCTCTCCCTGTGATGGGAAAAAAAGTTCTGAGGTTACATCTGTACAGTGACCATAAAAACACAAGGTATCCTCATCCCCCTACATATGCATAAGCATGATACCCCAATCCTAATACACAGGTGCATTAAATCCAGTTAAGAATCCAGAGAAATTATTCCCCTAATTTCTTTTCTTAGATTATTATAACAACCCCCTGGACAAATACAGCAAGATAGTTTATGGATTATGAGTCCCCTAATTTTAGTCACATGCCAGATTCTATTACCAGAAGGAGGGAAAAGTGCCCTATGGACAAAGGCTGTAAGTATCACAGAAATACATCACAAAAGTACATATTGGTTAAAATCACTTGAATAACTGCTTCAGTTGTCTGTATTTGCTTTCTTCTGGGTCAGAAGTATAAAAATTATATATTTTTATATATATATGTGTGTGTGTGTGTGTGTATGCGTGTATATATATATATATATATATGCACATGCACAAAAGCACGCAACTGAATTTCAGAAAGTGTTATCAAAATTGCCAATGCTTTAACTTTATTCATATATTTAGTTATTTTGCAATTCAAAATGAGACCTTACCTTTTTATATTTACCAAAATAAACTATGGGTTTATAGAGTTTTAACAATTTGGGGTTACACGGCTTGTTCTTTTGAAGAAACAAATTCTTAAATTGCCAGGAATATGGTAGGCATGTAATAAAAATTAGTTGAATTAAATTTTTGGCACAAGGAGTGTGTGATAAAGGATAGAAATGAAATATATTTGCCTTTCATTAAACAGTTATGTAAATAAATAAATTATATTCCTTTGAACCATCTTCATCTTATAAATATTTTCTTTAATAGTTTAAAAATATGTGATAAGTGATCTCTTTCATTTTTGCTTATTCAAAAACAAGATGGCAAACTTAATTTATATGCCTAGCATCTCATTGTGGAATGGGAAATAAAGAAGATACTTTCTTTGTCTTTTAGGGAACTACATTTAAGAAAGAGAAACAAGAAACAATTTCAAAATAAAGAAAACAAATAGTTTTTGCTACAGTAGTCAAAGAAGTCTTGTTTCTTTTTATTTTCTAAAATTAAATTTTAAACTCTACTAAACATGACTTTTGTCTTTACCTTCTAAGAAGTAATGTTTTTTATATAGAGGATTTTGAATGCATAAAGTCTAAAATAACCCCATAAAGATATATTCAATAATTTAATTTCTTTTTTCAAATGAGGAAACAAGGTTCAAAATTTTCATATATTATGTTTCAGAGTTGTTTTTCATCTAAAATACAGAAAGTAAATTTAATGTTTTTAAATATTTTTTATCATTTTATTTCATATTCTATTTTCATTTGTGTTTATATAAACCTTGGTCAAAATAATTATTTATGGAGTTCATTTATTCTACACATGCACATGTACAATGATGAGAAATCTTAATTATTGATTTTTCTAGTGTGGATTCTATTTCTAAGCCAGTGCTGTTTGTATTCCTTCTTTGATATAAAACTTTGCTAATATTTAATATTTAAATAATTAAATGCGAGGGAACAAATATAAACTTTTTCTTTACTTAACATCCAACATGGTAATTAACGAAAGTCATAAATTAGAACAAACATGGGCAAATGTATACATACTCATACACATACACTTTTTTAGGTTTGCAGGCTGGCGCCTTATCCACTGTGCCACCAGCCAGAGCTCACATACACTTTTTTAAAGTTAAATTCATTGGGGTGACATTGGTTTACATACATTTTATATATAAATATAAATTTTCCTTATCTAATTATTTTGGACCATATGTCCTTTCAATTAGTTTAGTTTGAGAAAATTGTTGTTAAATGATGTCAGAATAATGAAGTATGAAGAAGGTTTATGTAGCCCTGGCTGGTGGCTCAGTGGATTGGTGCCAGCCTGCAAACTCAAGGGTGGCTGGTTTGATTCCCATTTAGGGCACATAACCAGGTTGTAAGCTGGGTCTCCAGACCGGTTCCCAGCTGGAGGCAGGTGAAAAGTATCCATACATTGATGTTTCTCTTTCTTTCTTCCTCCCTCCCTGCTCTTCTCTCTAAAAATAATGAATTAAAAAAAACATTAAAAAAATATTTATGTAAATAATAATGTAAAAGAAACCACTATATGTTCTTTCAAATTATATTCTTTCAAAATATATCCTTTGGATATATTCCAAAAACTGGGATTGCTGGGTCAAAAAGCAGCTCAATTAAACATTTTTGAGGTGTCTCCATACTGCTTTCCACAGTGGCTGCACCAGTCTGCATTCCCACAAAGACTTCAAAAGGGTTCCCTTTCTTTGCATTCTCCCCAACACTTGTTTGTTGATTTGTTAATGCTGGCCATTCTGACAGGTGTGAGATGGTATCTCATTGTGGTTTTAATGTGTGTCTTTCTGATAGCTAGTGATGTTGAGTTTTTATATGTGTATAGGCCATTTGTATGTCCTTGGAGAATTGTCTATTCAGATCCTTTGTGTATTTTTAATTGGATTATTTTTCTACTGGTGAGTCTTACAACCTCTTTATGTATTTTGGAGATTAAACCCTGTCTGATGTATCATTGGTGAATTTAAGTAGAGGTAAGAGCAAACCAAAATATTTTGTCCTAGTTTAAGAGATTTAGATAGTTCCAGGATCAAACTAAAAAACCTGGGGACTAGAATCTTGAAACCACTTAAGGCTTCAGAATATGTTCATTGAAGCATTACTTATAATTGCCGAGATGTGGAAGCAGCCCAAGTGTCCCTTAATAGATGAGTGGATAGAACAAATATAAGATATTTCTATAATGGAATACTAGTGTGCCATGAAAAAGAAGAAAATTGTGCCTTTTGCAACAGCATGGATGGACCTGGAGAACATTATGCTAAGTGAAATAAGCCAGTCAGAGAAAGATAAATATCCTATGATTTCACTCATATGTGGACTCTAATGAACAAACTGAACAAGCAAAATAGGGACAAAGTCATAGAGAGCAGGATGACAGCTAAGGGGTGGGAAGGAAAGCGGGTGGAGGGATTGAGCAAAAAGGGAAAAGGATTCATGGACATGGACAACAGTGTGGTGATTTCAAGGGGAAGGCAGCTAATAGAGGACTAAATGGTAATGGAAAAAATATAATTAAGAAAAGTAAAGGAACAAAAAAATGCTTAGAGATTCGACAATGGCACAAAGTTATGTCTCCTAAGTGACTGTTTTAGTTTTTAATTTATTAGGAGACCATCCAATGAAGGAGGTAACTAGACAGAAGCATAATGTGTACCCTAGAATCTAAGAAAAAACCAGAGTCTTATATCAAATGCAAAGTGTACACAGAAATTTGTGATGAAGCAAAGAAGTAAGTCTAATGACAGAGGGAGTAAAAGGACAGATTACGGCAGAAATTTGATCCATGAATAAGAAAGTATTGTAATTTAGGCTAACCTCCCTCCACCATCATGTTGCATTGACTGTGAATGTCTGAGGGTCTCTTGGCTTTAGTTAACTCAGGTTTTAGTGGTAAGGATTCTATAAATTTCATAAATAGATAGATGTGGTTAAGGTAAAGAGTGTGCAGTCACAAATGAAAGCATGTATATGTTTTTAAAAAGGGTTCCTATAAACACCCTGACCTTGTAAGGGTATGGAAAGCTCCTGACAAAACCTTGTTGTAAAATCAATTGGAGAAATAGTCTTTTTGAATTTGAATAAAACGCAAGAGAAAAGTCAGTATGTTCCACTTATATGATAGTCATACTGAGGTGGTTTTGATGTGGCATTTTGTGGCTTTTGAAAATACAGTCAAATAACTGTGCACTGACAAATGTTGTATAAATAGCTCAATCTATCACAGTTAAACATCTATTTAAAGGGAAAAAAGATCTTGAACAACCCGCACCCTGATTTAATGCTCATGACAGCTCTTAGAACCTGTTAACATTGCCATTTTATCGTTGCTTTCCTCAGGGTTGGTGTATTATATTAGCTATGTGTTGTGGCCTGACGATGAAAGCTGTGATAGTTTTGGGGTCTCTTAAACCTTAAAGGATAAATCTAATCTTTATTGTCTTTTAAAAATTTCTAAAGCAAGTGGGGAAAAGCCATATGGTACTCCAAACCACAAGGGAAATTATATGTCTTTATATAAAGCATTCCCACTAGAAAAAAGGGTAACCCTTCTGTTTATCATTATATTTTATGAGGTAACTTCAATGAAATCATGGAAGTATTATCACATGAACTGCAATGGATAAATCTCTTTTTCCAGAGCCCTCAAAGGATAGGAAATTTGGGGTATGGCACAATTGAAGCTTATTTTCCACACTGCAAATGAGGTTCAAGATGTGGTGTGGGTGAGTGACAGAAGTTTTCTTGCCATCAAAGAAGATGGTCAACATTTTTAAAACTTTTTTGTGGGATATGAGGGTATATTTTACATGCCCAATTCAGAAATAAAGTGCACTTTTAATACAGTTTACTTTGATATTTTATGTGGGCAGAGTTTGGTTGAGTCAAATGTTCCAACGTACTAAGGAAGTACCAGTAAACATTCACAGAGGACTTCCTAAAATAATGTAGTGATGGTTTTTAGAGGAATATTGGTGAAGTCATAGCAAGGGTATTTCTATCAGACAAAAACCAGCAGGTCTGTCTATTCATTTCCTTTAGAAAATAAAGGATAAGAAAATCTTTTACCAGAGTGATTTTTTCATATATAACAAAAAATTATTTTTGCAATAATGTCTGTTTCTTTTTTCCATAGGATCTTTTATTCATTCAGCAAATATATGCTATGCAACAGACATTGCAATATTATTGTAACAGTAGTCAGCATATTTATTATGCCATTTAATAAAATAGGTGCTCCGTGCCAATCTATAGCCACAAGAACACTGTGAGGAGAGTGTTCACATTTCACAGTAGAGGTAGATGCAGCTTAGCTAGGTTTTGGAAGTGATTTTTTCAGGTTTATTATAGACCCAATATTTAAATCCAGGGTACCTGATTCCATAGTCCAAATTGTGATGGCTTCTCTACCCTTAAATAGTATGTCTCACAGGACAGACAATTATTCAGTCACCAAAAACATAGAACATTTGTAGATAATTCACAAGGAATAAAAGGAAAATGTTTTTGCAATTCATAAAGAAAGAACATAATATAAATCTATTAATTGAGGGTCACTTTAATAATAACCATTATTTCTAAAAATAATAAGCAGTATTCGATAACTCACTACATCAATACTACATATTAGTATACACAATATACAAAAATAAAATTTTGTATTCTTGAGGCTGTGCTAAAATGCACAACATAACATGACTTTTTTTTTTTTTTTTTGACTTGAGTAGAACTCGAATAAGTAATCACAGTACTTGAATGATTGGAGAACACAAATATTTAATTTTCTCACTTTTAAGCTAATAAAGCTTAAAATGTGAATGAAGGTCAACATTACATTTACCCAGTACCAATGTTGGTCAGTTTTAAATATGAAATAAAAATAAGTTCCTAGATTAAAAAAAAAAAAAAGCCATCTATCTAAAAGACTTAAACATAAGTCATGCCACCATAAAAGTCCTAGAGGAAAACATAGGCAGTAAAATTTCAGATGCCCCATCTGGCCTGTAATCCCAGCTACTCAGGATGCTGAGGCAGGAGGGTACCTTGAGTCCAGGAGTTCTGGCCTGTAGCACGCCAAGTTGATCAGGTGTCCACACTAAATTCGGTATCAATATGGTGACCCTCCGAGAGCGGGGAGCCACCAGATTGCCTAAGAAGGGGGGAAGGGGCCCAGGTCGGAAATTTCAGATATTCCACACAGCAATATTATCACCAATATTTCTTCTAGGGCAAAACAAATAAAGGAACAAATAAACAAATGGGACTACATCAAACTAAAAATTTTCTGCTCATGTAAAGAAAACATCAGCAAAATTAAAAGGGTAGCATCCAGATGGGAAAACATATTTGCCAACAATACCTTAGACAAGGATTTGATCTTCAAAATATATAAAGGGTTTGATCTTCCTCAACACCAGGAAGACAGACAACTCAGTTAAAAAAAATGGGCAAAGGACCTGAACAGGCTCTTCTACAAGGAGGACGTATAAAGAGCCCATTAGGCATATGAAAGAATGCTCAACATCATTAGCCACCAGAGAGATGCAAATTAAAACCACAATGAGATACCACCTCACACCTGTCAGAATGGCCATCATCAACAAATCAACAAACAACAAGTGTTGGTGAGGATGTGGGGAAAAGGAACCCCTGGTGCACTGCTGGTGGGAATACAGGCTGGTGCAGCCTCTATAAAAAACAGTATGGAATTTCCTCAGAAAACTAAACGTATTGCCTTTTGACCCAGCAATTCCACTGCTAGAACTATACCTGAAGAACCCTGAAACACCAATTCAGAAGAGTCTGTGCCGCCCCACCCTCTGTTCTTAGCAACACTATTCACAGTAGGTAAGTTCTGGAAACAGCCTAAGTGCCCAACAGTGGATGAACAGATCAAAAAACTATGATACATTTACACAATGGAGTACTATGTAGCAGAAAGAAAGAAGGAACTCCTACCTTTTGCTATAGTACTGTTGGAACTGTAGAGTATTATGCTTAGCAAAATAAGCTGGGCAACAAAAGGCAAATACCATATGATCTCACCCAATACTGGAAACTAATATACAAAACATAGGAGCAAAATAGAACCAGAGACATGGAAATAGGGAGCAGAAGGATGGTGACCAGAGGGGTGATGGAAAGGGAAGAAGGGAGGGAAAGAAGGGGAAGGGTTTAGTCGAGGAACTAGCATGAATCACCCAAGGACATAGACGATGAGGTGGGGAATGACTGTGAGAGAGGGGATGGGGTGGGTGGGGCAAGGGAGACCAATGGGGGGAAAAGTAAAACAATTGTAATGCAACCGCAATAAATTAAATTTAAAAATCACAAAGAAAACTATTTAATTTCAACTTAAAATGTTGTTGCCCTGGCTGGTGGCACATTGGATAAGGTGCTGGCCTGCAAACCCAAAGGTTGCTGATTCCATTCCCCAGCCAGGGCACATAACCAGGCTGCAAGCCAGGTCTCCAGCCAGGTCTGTAGCTGGAGGCAGGTGAAAGGCAACCATACATTGAAGTCTCTCTCCCTCTCTGCCTCTCTCCCTTCCCCTCTCTCTAAAAAGTAATGGATAAACTCTTTAAAAAAAATATGTCGCACAAGTGTAGGAATGAATGCCATATTATTATCAATTATTGCCAGCAGTATCCTTGAAAGGTCACATGTTTTTACCAAGGAAAAATATTTGCCTTTCTAAATTACCACCTACCCAGACACAAATAACATTGTTTCCTCATCTTTGTTTTTTTTAAGTAACTACTCTCTGTAGAAAACAATGTCTTCTATGGAACGATTCCATTACCTTATAAAAATTCTTTGTTTTTTGGAATTTAAACCTAAACAAATTTATTAAAAACTAGGGAAGGAACCCCCTTTTATATTTCCTAAGAAGTTATTATTACTATAAGGTGCCTCATTATTGTTGGTGGGAACACAAATTACTGCCTTTGAAAGACACATTAGCAATTTCTTACAAAATTAAACATTTTCTTGACAGGTGATTCAGCAGTTGTACTCCTTAGTGTTTACCCAAAGGAGATGAAAAATTATGCCCACAAAAATCCTTGCATATGGATGTTTATAGCTATTTCTTTCGTAATTGCTAAAACTTAGGAGCAACTAATAGGGAAATAAATAAACTTGTATATTCAAATAATAGAATATTCAGCAATTAAAATAAATTTTATATCAATTTGGAGGAAGCTCAAATGTATATTGCTAAGTGAAAGAAGATAATCCAATGGCTACATACATGTAAATCCAATAGTTTGCCTCTTCTGCTATTCTACAAAGGCAAAACTGTGAACACAACAGAAAGATCAGTGATTTTCGGGGGTTGGGAAAGGCAAGTGGGGGTGAATAGGTAGAACCCAGAGGGATTTTTAGGCTCTAAAACTGTTTGTATAATATTATGATGATGGATATATGTTATTGCGCATTTATTAAACTCAAAGAATGTATAACAAAGAATTTTAAGCTAAATTATGGACTTTAGTCAATAATAAAGTATCAATATTTGCTCAGAGATTTTAATAAATATATCCCATTGAGGCAAAATGCTAAGAGAAACTTAAGGATTGGTGAAGAGAGCTATATGGAGATGCTCTGTAATCTGCTTAATTTTTCTGTAAACCTAAAACTGCTGGAAAAAATAAAAGTCTGTTAAAAAATTGTAAAGGAAGAAACAAAGATTTGGTTTAAAAAATAGGCAGACAAAAATTTGACCATGGGTCAACTCAATTACATAAGATATGATTCAATAATAATATGCTCTGAATAGAATCTGTTAAGATTTAAATAACTTTCCCAAAACTTAAAAAAAAGAGAAAGAATATTTCCTTTGTTGTGTCTGTATAACCATATGATTAGTCAATAAATAAAACATGTATATAATATATACCTAATAAATGTCAGTTAAACACATTTAAATAATATTTATAATAGTTTAAAAGTATAAAGTAATTTATCATTTGACAATGCCCAGTATCACATTTATATAATGGTTATCTTAATGTGTGTGAAAATAAAGTTAACAAGCTACATTGACCAATTATAGGACAATATATTATCTGACTGTACTTCATGGAATTTCTATATTCAAACCATTAATTCAGTGACATTTTTAAAACATATACACATATATTTATATACAGACATATATATGCATATCTGTTTCTCTTTAAGCTTGACATAATTTATTGATTTTCTAATGTTGGAATATCTTTATATTTGTATTACTATGATAATATAATGAGTAATTACAAAAATAAAAGTTATTTCACATTAGTCCTGACTGGTGTGGTTCAGTTGGTTGGGTGTCATCCAACAAACCAAAAGGTAACTGTTTCAATTCCTGGTTAAGGGTCAGGGCACATGGGTTGTGGGTCTGGTCCCCATTTGGGAGTGTGCAAGAGGCAACTGATTGATGTTCCTCTCACTCATAGATGTTTCTCTCCCTCGCCTTCTTCCCATTTCCTGTGTCTAAAAGCAAATAAATAAAATATTTTTTTAAAGGGAGGGAGTTATTTAACATTTTAGTTTTAGTGTTGTGGCTTATTCCTCTCTGATTTTAGTACTACATTTATATTGGTCTCAAGACAAATTAGATAACTTCATGGCTTCTGTACTTATTTCAGTGTTTACTCCTTGAAAGTTTTATAGATTGTTATAAGCCTATCTAGAATTTTGTGATAGGTAGAATAATAGCTTCCCAAAAATGTCTTCATCCTAATTCCTATAACTCATGAATATGTGTTTTGTTTTACATGTCCAAAGAGACCTTGCTGGTGTGATTAATTTTAAGAACCTTGAGAGGAGATAGCATGCTGGATTATCCAGCTGCACTCAGCAATCAGGTAAGTCCTTTCAGGTGAGAAAGACAGAGTAGGTCAGAGATATATGGGTGTGATTCAACCCACCTTTTGTGTTTTATAAGACAAAGGTAGGTATACTAATATTGCAACTATAACATTAAGTAAAAGAAGCAAGATGCAAAAGAACATTTACAGTGTTACATTTATTCAATGTTCAAGCAGCCAAATCTAAAATAATATATATTTAGGAACATATATATAGATGTTAAAGAATACAGTGATTGCTGGTACTATTTGCTTACACTGTCCTGATTTTTGGTAAGAGCGGACAGAGTAGCTCAATATGATAGCCTATCTTCCAAATGCCCCTCCATGATCCTGTTTCTGCTATTGACATCCTTGAGTCGTTCCTTTCCGTAATCAACAGAGCTGAAGTGTGTTATCCAGAGTGTTGGAAAGTCATGGTGCGCATCTTTAGGATCTAGATCCTTAAAGGCATTGACATTTCTACCTGGTACTCTTGGATGAAGCTAGTTGCCATGCAGTGTGGACAAACAGTCCAGTGGGGAGAAGCTAAGACTTCCTATCAATAGCCAGCACCATCTTGTTAACCATATGAATGAGATACTTTTTTCTTTAAACAAGATCATCTGGTCTTAAGCCCTTACAGTGCTTAGTCCTGACTAACACCTGACCAAGTTTCATGAGAAAGTAACCAAAACAATTCAGTCAAATTACTCCCAAATTCCTGATCCAGCAAATTGTAAGAAGTAAAACACATATATTAAGCCACTATGTTTTGAGAAGATTTGTTAAGTAGTAACTAAAATATTAACCATCACCTTAGCACCATCAGTGCAAATGTCAACACAATGAGAAACACATGTAACATTCATTATTGGAGATTTAGTGGACTGGAGCCAACGGATGCCGCTGGGTACCAATTCACCCGAACTGGTTTTCCAGGGAAAACAAGGGCACTCAGGAAACTTGCCAAAGTCATGTTCACAATGCTATCAAATCATCAGGTGACTGGAAGGTTAGGACTAAGAATTCGCTTCATAAGAGCATATGTGACATTCCTACAGCCTACAAAAAAGACAGTCTGTTTTAAGCTCCAGGGCTTGGAGCTTAAAGGTCAGGCTCCGCCCACAGGTTCCAAAAAATAAATAAATAAATACTGAGGAAGACTTTGGAAAGGGGCTAGAAGTTCCATGGGATGTAAACATAGCCATTCGCCAGAGAATAATTGTTAGGGAAATCGAGTTACACACGATCAAGAGCATAAAAATGATTTATTTAAGTTTACACAGCTAATACATAAGAGATTTTCAATCTGAGGTCTTTCTGTGTCCAATGCCTGTGCCCTTAAACATGAAATTAGCCACAAAAAGACTTTACTTCGTTATTCAAATATATATGTATGGATAAGCACTGTTCTGGAATATATTTGTGCAATTGTGCACTGGTTTCTTTTTGAAGATTTTGCTTTTAGGTGAGGCTTAAGTAAAATAGGGAAGCAAGATGGAATTTTCACTCCCAAAATATTTTCTCAGCAATTACTTCAGCATCTCCACCCCTTCTACACACAATGGCCTTCATCTTCACAGCTTTTCTTTGTGTCACTTTTCTTTGTGACACTGAAGAGTCACCTGAGAGCCATCTTTGAAGACTGTGTATTTGCTCTTCCTTCTCTGACAAAGGAACTAGCAAGTACAACCTCATCTCACATAAAAAACGATGAGGCTATTTGGAGTCTCCATCACAGCAACTTGAGCTACAAACTTGGCAATCAAATTCAAGGTAGGAGCCCTGGCTATTGATAACAGAGATACATTTTGTAAAATTTTGGGACTTAAAATATGGATTTTAATGTAAAATCAGCTATGGGTATTTTACATTCCATTCTGGATGATAGCATAATTTTACCTGTAAAATACTATTGAAGATAATTTGGAATCAAACGTGCTTTATTTGTTCAAATAAGATCAAGATTTGAAAGAGTTAAGCCATCTTTTCCAATATAGTAACTTGCCTTCATTTTAGTTTAGTTTAGTTTTTTAAGAGATTTTATCCATTATTTTTAGAGAGAAGGGAGGGAAGGGAGGAAGAAAGGAGAGAAACATCACTGTGTGATTGCCTTTCACCTGCCTGCAGCTGGGGACCTGGCTGGAGATCTGGCTTGCATCCTGGGTATGTGCCCTGGCTGGGAATCGAACAAGTGACCCTTGGGTTCTCAGGCCAGGGCCAATTCACTTCACCACACCAGCCAGGGCTGCCTTCATTTATTTATTAATAGTTATTTCTTTTTGTTATCACTTTGATAATGTATCTCAAAGTAAATATCTCTGTATTAGCTGATCTGGCTACTAATATCTTAATTCTCAGAACTTTAAAATATTTGTAATTATGTAAGCCAACTTATCAAAATGCTCTAAAAATATAAGATTCTCTATATGATAGGTTGTGTTTTGTGTTTTTCACTTAAAAGTGAAAAGCCCCAAAAGGGCATTGAGTTTTTAAACCAATGAACTTTATTATAATTTGTCTTATACTGAATTCCAAGCAGAACATGCTGACTGGAAGGCAAAGAATGACTGTCATTGAAATACAGGATTCATCAGGTTATACTGTCAACTTAGTAATGAAAATGCTTTCCTATAGGCTTCTCAATTAACAGGCTGTCATCACATATTAAAACTGACAAGTCATTGATGAATTAGGTTGCTTTTAATATTATCCAAAGTAACAGCTTCAAAAAATAAAGAGTACAGAACTCATCAGTTAAATATATCATTTCTTGACTTTATAATCACTTAAGAAAAAAATGTATTTAGATAAAATTGTAGGCTTCTAAGTAGATACAGAAAAAAATTATACATTAAAGTCTTTAAAGGTTTAAACATTAATAAATGTGAAATTGAACACATATATGTATTGAAGAATAGATACACTGGTGAAAGAGTAGAAATAAAATATAAAGCTTAATTTAAAAGCAAATTAACTTTGTTCTTTACAATACATTTCTAAAAGTTACAAAAATATAAAATATCATTGGGTACATTAAAAATGTAATAATTTAATTTATTTAGCTGATGTAAAAGAAAATATGATGAAAGAAAGTCAAAGGTAGACTAAAAAATTACAACTGTCCTGGACATTTTCTTCACCAGTTTGATATTATAGCTCATGATTCCTGAAGCTTATGTCCACTTTCTTCACTTACTCTCTTAAAAAAATGGAACATCTCTTCCAATACCCTGTTAAAAATAAATTTGTAAGTCCTGGCTGGTGTGGCTTAGTGTATTAAGCACTGGCCTGCGAACTCAAGTGTCACTGGTTTGATTCCCAGTCAGGGCACATACCCAGGTTGCAAGCCAGGTCTCCAGCCAGGTCCCCAGATGGAGGCAGGTGAAAGGCAACCATATGTACATTGATGTTTCTCTCCCTCTCTGCCTCCCTCCCTCCCTCCCCTCTCTCTAAAAATAATGAATAAAATGTATTTTTAAAATGTGTACATAGTAAGTTGTTTATAACATGCATGTTTAAAAATGCCTACTGTAGCACCCTAGCTGGTAGCTCAGTGGATAGGCACTGGCCTGTGAACCCAAGAGTTGCTGGTTCAATTCCCAGTCAGGGCACATAACCAGGTTGCAAGCCAGGTCTCCAGCCAGGTCCCCAGCTGGAGGCAGGTGAAAGGCAACCATACATTGATGTTTCTCTCCCTTTCTTCCTCCCTTGCCACCCTTCTCTTTAAAAATAATGAATAAAAGCTTTTTTGAATGCCTATTTTATCATTACACTTGGCAAAGAATAAATTGAAATTGAAATAATTTTCCTGAGAATTCTGAAGGAATAGCTCTATTATCTACTAGCACTCACCATTGTTGGTAACTGATGCCCTTCTGATTTCTGACATTCTGTTTATGATTTTATTTTTCCCCAAATGAAGGAGTTTATGATTCTCATCTTTACACTTCTTGATCTGTATTTTCAGGTTGAGTGCACTGGTGTAGATTTTGTATTTCTTTTTGTGTGTATGTGTATACATGCATATGTGGTTCTTTTTAGTCTGGAGATATTGCCCTTTTGTTGTGGGAATAGTTTTTCTATTTTGATAATTTTTCCCCTTCAAATTTGAACTCTTATTTAAAAATCCTAATATTTAGATATTAACCCTGCCAAATGATATTCTATAGTTCTTTTTCTACTATTTAAAAAAATAGGATTTATCTTAATATAACTTAAATACAGCCAAACTCACTGTTCTGTGAACAGATCTATGAGTTTTTCATTTGCATGAATTTGGGAAATCACCATTATAAACAAAATTTGGAATAATTATATCACCTGGAAAAGATCCCTCCCACATTAGCCCTTGTACTCATCTATTTCCACCCAAGACCCTGGCAACCAATAATCTATTTTCTGTCTCTAAAGATTTGCCTATTCTGAACATTTACTATAAATAAAATCATACACTAGTTCATTGTCTTCTATGCCCAGCTTATTAGAAAATGCTTTTATAAGTCATCAACATTGTTACATTTTCTGAAGTTCATACCTATGTTGTCTGAATAGAATTTCCTTGTATGGATATACAAAAATGTTTTATTCATTAGCCAGTTGATAGCAATTTTGATTGTTTTCAGTTTGAGGAACCTATAAACAAAGCTTCTACAAATATTCTTATAGATGCTTCCGGCAGACATATGTTTTTATTTTTCATGGGTTAATGACTAGGGGTGGAATTACTAGTCATATGATAAGTTTATATTTAACTTTATAAGAAACCACCAAATGATTTTACAAAATGTGGTTGTACAAATTTGCATCTTCCATGTCAGCATATGAGCATTCCTTATTCACTCCACATACTCCACATATTTGTCAGCATTTAGTATTTTCAGTTTTATCTTACTTTTAATTTTATTTCAGTTTAGTTTTATGTTTAGTCATTCCAGTGAGTGGGGTGCAACTCCACATTGTGCTTTTAATTTTTATTTACCTGATGATAGCAATGTTGAGCATCCTTCCATTCCCTTTGCTTATTTGCCATCCCTACATCTTCTTTGGTCTTCTTCCTACTCAAGAAGTTTGCTCCTTTAAAAATTAAATTGTTTATTTTCTTACTATTGAATTGTGAGATTATATGTTGTGCAATATATCTACCATATATGTAATTTGCAAAATTTTCTCCTATTTTAAGATTGGTATTCATGTTTTCTAACAATTATTTTGAAGTTTTTATATTTTGATGATATCCATATATATATATATGTGTATATATATATATATATATACACACACACACACACACACATATATATATACTTTTATACAGTTTTATGGTTTGGATCTTACCTAAGAATTATTTGCTTATTCCAAGTTCATACAAAATAGCCTCCTTTGTTCCCTGTAGAATATTTAGATTTTACATTTTGGTCTGTAATCCATTTCCAATTATCTGCTGATATTTTTAATTACAAGCTTTTGATAACATTGACTTTTTTTCACAATTGCCATTCTGTTCCTAGTTTCATGATTTCACTCTAAATATTGCTGTATTTGTGCCCTGCATTCCCATTTCTGGCACATAGCTCACAAAACCCCTGAATTTCCTAAGTAAGGAGAGTGGCAAAGTGTCTATTGTTATGTTAATGAGGTGGTCGGTCCTTGGACCCCGACCTAAGGATGGGGACTGTTTGCCATAGGAGACAACCTTGTGATTCTAAAGTAGAAACTTTTAGTCCCATATTCCAGACCCCCGAAGAAAGAGGAGCTGAAGATTAAATCAGTTTCCAATTGCCAGTGATTTAACCAATCATGCCTGTGTAATGAAGCTTACATAGAAACTCAGAAAAGGACAGGGTCAAGAGCACTTTCGACTGATGAATTTATGGAGATTTGAGGACAATCATAGGCTCAGGAAGAGCATGGAAGTTCTGTGCTCTTTTTTTAAAAACTTCATTCTATGCCCTATGTATCTTTTCTACCTGGTTGTTCCTGAATTATATTGTTTTATATTAAGCTAGTGATCTAGTAAGTAAAATGTTTCCATTACTTCTGTGAACCTCTCTAGCAAATTAATTAAAGTGTCATTGAAAATTCTGTGAAAGAAAAAATCACAGACCCAAAATTAGGTCACTCATGCAAAAAGCCCATGATTCCAAACCTAGATGTAATACCTGATCTCATTGTAGTTTCATTCTCTCCCAGAAACATAATTTTAATCAACCTGACTCTAGTATTTTGGTCAAACACCACTAAGTAATCTGTCACTTGGGCCCACTCCATCTCCTATAGAAAAAAAAAGGCAATCTTCATAATAAAAAGTTCTTCCCATGTTCTTCTCCCTCAAAAAAGATGTATTGACCTCAAAATCAAACTTGCTTTTATTTTGTTAATAGCTCACATGTCCATTCTTCTTCCAATTTATAAAACCTCTTGGAGTATGCTTCTAGTTGTTAGATCATTCATGAGTAGCTTAACAAAGCCAGTGAAATCTCCAAGTTTATTTGGTTGAATTTTGGTTTTTAATGCAAAATCTATAGCTGGTTAGTTGAAAGCACAGTGATACTATGGATTTTCAATTGGCATCTGAAGTGTGTGTAGGATGGATTGTATGACCAAGCGGGAAAGTCTTGTAGAAATGAGATGTTAATCTATAGGATCTAATGCTGCCTTGAGGTAGATAGTGTAAAACTGAGTCAAATTCTTGGACAATCTGATGGCTTTTAAAAATTGTTGGTATAGGGGAAATACCATCCACCTCCTCTTTGTCTGTCTCTCTGTCTCCCTCACACACACACACACACACACACACACACACTCATACATTAGAATTGGGCCCCAGAACCAAAAAAACCTGCATATTTTATATGTTGTTTTCACTTTTGTTCAATTAGAATTTGTTTTAAAATGAACTGATTTTTCCTTAAAAATTTTTTTATTATTACCACATATTGCTTTTGGGTGTATAGCTTAGTAGTTAAACAATGATTTATTTTACACAGTATTTCCATTGATATTTCTGGCACCATACATAGCTATTACAATATTATTGACTACATTTCCTGTGACTATTTTGTAGCCACCAATTTGTGCTTTTTAGTCTCTTCACATCTTTAAACCCAATGCCCAAACCCCCCTCCCTTCTGGTAACCACCAGTTCCCTCTATATATCTATGACTCTATTAATTTGGTTTATTCACTTACATTGTTCTTTAGATTCCACATATAAGTAAAATTATATGATATTTGTCTTTCTCCAAATAATGCATTTTACCGAGCATAATACCATCTAGGTTCACCCATGTTGTCAAAATGCTAAGATTATATTCTCTCTCTCTCTCTCTTTTTTTTTGGATGAGTAATATTCTAATTAGTATCACTGCTTTATTAGCCACTTGTCTCTTGATGGACATTTAGCTTGCTTCCATAGTTTGGCAATTATACATAATGCTGCGGAGAACACAGATGTACATATATTCTTTCAAACTAAAGTCTTGCTTTTTTCAGATAATCTCCAGGAGTGGAATCACTGGGTCTTAAGGCAGATCTATTTTGTAATCTTTGAGGACAATCCATACTGTTTTCCATAGTGCCTGTAACAATCTGCATTCCCACCAAGAGTGCATGAGAATTCTGCTGATATTCTTATAGGAACCCCTTTGTAGGTAACTCTCTTTTTTTCTTTTACTGCTTTTAAGATGTTCTCTTTATCTTTAACCTTTGGTGTTTTAATTATGATGTGTTTTGGTGTGGTCTCCTTTGGGTCTAGCTTGTTTGGGAGTCTCTGTGCTTCCTGGACTTGTATGTCTATTTCCTTCATCAAATTTGAGAAGTTGTCCTTTAGTATTTTTTCACGCAAGTTTTAAATTTCTTGCTTATCCTCTTCTTCTGGCATCCTTATGATTTGGATGTTGGCATGTTTAAAGTTGTCCCAGAGGTTCCCAAGCCCCTCCTCATTTTTTTTTAATTCTTGTTTCTTCATTCTGTTTTGGTTGACTGTTTATTTCTTCCTTATGTTCCAAATAATTGATTTGAACCCCAGTTTCCTTTCCTTCACCATTTGTTTGTGTGTATTTTCCTTCATTTCACTTGGTTTAGTCTTCACTTCTTCTCTTCTGTGTTTGCCAGATGTAAGCATGTCTGTCAAGTCTGTGAGCATCTTTATCACCTGCCTTTTGAACTTTGGATGTGATAGGTTAGCTAGCTCCCTGTCTGTTAGGTAGGTTATTTCCTTGTCGCTTAGCTCTCCCACAGGAACCTTGATCTGTTCCCTCTTTTAGGCAATAATTCTCTGTCTCCTCAACTTGACACGCTCCTGTGTTTGCCTCTATGTCTTAACGCTGTTGCATTATAAGGGGCAGAGCCTTAGGTATTTGTTAGTGAAGGGGGACCCATTTCACCAGACTGTGGCACCATATAAGAAAGGAGGGCCTGAGAGGGATAATACTGCTTGCTCAACATTTGCCCCTTCTCTCGCTTCCCATAAGGGACTGGCTCCTCTCCAGCTGTTGTCCTACTTGTGGTTCACAGAGTGGGTGGGTCTGTGGATGTTCTAGAACCACGGAGGTCTCTAACCAAATGGACTCTGCTAGAAACTGGCACTTTCTTCCTCTGCCCCACACCCCACTGGTTTTCCCAGTCAGAAGCAATGGGACTTTATTTTCCCTTACAGTGCTGAAACTGTGAGCAGCATGGTCTGGTCTGGTCTCAGGAATGCTCCCCTGGTGTCCCTCCCAACTTTTGTTAATGTGTGACTGCACTTTCCACCTGCTGGCCACAGCTGCTGTCCAGCTCCTGAGCTGCCAAACTGAATCCTTTCTATGCCAGCTCCACCCATCCACCTATCCAAATGGGTATTTCTTTTATATATCATTGTTTGTTGGAGTTCCATGCAGCTAAATTATCTGGAACTTCTGATTGTCTCTAGTTTTGCGGTGGTTGTATTCATTTTTAGTTGTGGAGGGAGATGCAGCATGTCTACCTACACCTCCATCTTGGCTGGAAGCCCAACACTATTTATTTAATAGAATGTTTTTACTTCATCGTATGCCAAATATTGATTGACCATATAAACATGGGTTTATTTTAGGCTTTCTTTCTGTTCTATTGATTTGTATGTCTGTTTTTATAGGATTACCATGCCATTTTGATTGTTATGGTCTTATAGTATAGTTTTTTATCAGGTATTGTGATACCCCCAACTTTGTTATTCTTTCTCAACATTGCTGAGGTTATTCAGGGTTTTATATAAATTTAAGGCTGATTTGGTTTAGTTCTGCAAAACATGCCATTGGTATTAAGACAGGGATTGTGTTGATTCTATAGATTTCTTTGGGTAGCATGGACATTTTAGTCATGTTAATTTTTCCTATTTATGAACATGGTATATGCTTTCACTTATTTCTATCTTCCTTGATTTCTTTCTTCAGTGCCTTACAGTTTTCTAAGTACAGGTTTTTTACTCTCTTGGTTAAATATATTCCAACGTATTTCTTTTCTTTTCCTTTCTTTTCTCTTTTCTTTTCTTTTCTCTCTTTCTTTCTTTCTTTTTCTTTTTTGTTGCAATTGTAAATGAAATTATTTTTTGTTTCTTTTTCTGATATTTAATTTGTATATAAAAATGCAACTGATTTCAGAATTTTAATTTTGTATCTTGCAACTTTTCTGAATTCATTTATTAGTTCTACTATTGTGTGTGTGTGTGTGTGTGTGTGTGTGTGTAATCCTTAGGGTTCTCTATATTCAGTGTCATGTCATCTGCAAATAATGAGAGCTTTACTTCTTCCTTTTCAATTTATATGCCTTTTATTTCTTCTTATCTGATAGCTGTGCCTAGAAATTCTAGTACTAGATTGAATAAGAGGTGAAAATGGACATCTGTCTTGTTCCTGAGCTTATGGGAAATGTTTTTCTCAATTGAGTAAAAAGATAGCTGTGGATTTGTCATACATGACCTTTATTTTGTTGAGGTATGTTCCCTCTATTCCCACTTTGCTGATAGTTTTTAATCATAAATGGGTGCTACATTTTCTCAAATGCTTTCAGCATCTATTAATAGGATAATGTGATTTCTATCCTTCATTTTGTTTATGTGGTGAATCAAATTTATTGATTTGCAAATAATGTACCAACCCTGTGTCCCAGGAATAAATCCTGGTATATGATCTTTTTAATGTATGGCTGAATCCAATTTGCTAATATTTGCTATGGAATTTTCATCTATGTTTATCAGGGATATTGAACTATCATTTTCTTTCTTTGTAGTGTATTTATTCGTCTTTGGAATCAGGATAAAGCTGGCCATATAAAATGAGCTTAGGAATATTTTCTTCTTTTGAATTTTTTTGAATATTTTGAGAAGCATAATTGTTAGTACTTCTTTGAATGTTTGGTAAAATTTATCTGTAAATTTATTCTGTCCAGGATTTCTGTTTGCTGGGTTTTCTTTCTTTCTTTTTTTTAAATTGTTGATTTGATTTCATTAATTGTAATCAACCTGCTACTCCTGATTCTTCTTAATTCAGTTTTGGAACATTTTATCTTTGCAAGAATTTACCCATTTTGTCCAGATTGCGCAAAGTGTTGGCATGTAGTTGTTTGAAATATTTTTATAATCCTTTGTATTTTTGTGGTAACAGTTGCTATTTCTCCGCCATCATTTTAGCTTTTATTTATTCGGTTCCTCTCATCTTTTCTTTATGAGTTACAGGTTTGTCAATTTTTAAAAATCTTTTCAAAGAATCAACTCTTTATTTCATCAAATTTTAGTATTTTTTTAGTTTCTACGGCATTTATTTGTGCTGCAATCTTTATTATTTCCTTCCCCTACTCATTTGGGCTTCATTTCCAATATCTTTTGCTATAAAATTAGATTGTCATTGACATGACATTTCTTTGGACTTGTTTAAAAATAACAATTATGGTTATTTTTAAATTATTTTTCATTTTGCTGAAAAATCCTACTCTGAACTAGAAAAGAGCAGTTTACATGACTGACTTGAAATTTTATATAGTGATTTTATTGCCTTTTATAAGTAGTGAATCCCATTTTCAAAAGAAAATTATTTCAAATTAATCTAAATTTTAATTAGGCTATCCTACAAACAAACTTTAATAGATGTATAAAGATCACCATAAATCATGATTTTTCTCTGAATATTAAATAGAATGCTACTAATTTTTTTAATTTAAAACTGAAAAGTTAATGTTCCTTCATAATTTATGAAGCTATAAAATCTACCTAAATAAAACCATCTTTTTTCTTTGCTCAGTTACTTGTTGAACTCCATAGTAATTTTAAATTCACTTTAAAAAAGGAAGAAGGGTTGGAAAAGCTCTCCCTTTGCTTTTGTGATCTCAAGTAACTGTTTAGAATACTTAAAAGGAAAAATTTTGGAGTTATTCAGGAAAGCTTTTCCAAAATACTGATAAAAATATGCTTGAGGATCTTGTAGACTGATTACTGCTTTCCAATCCAAAAGAGAGGACTAATTTGGACAACTATTTCTAAACAGATGTCAATTTCAGCAGGCTATGCATGTCACAGCCTCCAGTGGCCCACATTCTTTAGCACAGCACTGATCAATGATGACCATTTTTATAATTAATAATGCTTGTTAGAGCCACCATAATTTCTTGAACACCTAATTTGTACCAAGCACAAGGCTAAGACCTTGACATACATTACTTTATATAATCATAGTGACTACTCACAAGGTGGGTGTTGGTTTTGTACCCCTTTTAGTCCAGTTGAGCATAGGTTTCTCCAGTTAAATGACAAAACTGAGATTCAAATCCCAGTTTATCAGAACTTCACCATCACCAGACATAACCTCAAGTAGGTAGGAAAACTGTAAATTTCAACTGGACAACTGTGCATAACAAGACATTGTTCATCTCTATTGTCATAAGGATGTGAATACAGTTAAGTTATTGATAATGAAACTATATCCAAGATGACCATGTAGGTAAAAGTAAACTGCAGAACTCCATGAAAGGTTTTCCAGTATTTTGTGTACAAAGGATAAAAAAGAACATATAGGTGGGCTTCTGTATGCATTAAAAAATCTCTAGAGACAGCATTAGCCAAATTGATGAAGTTTCAGATATTGCACCTGTCTGCAGGCTCTGTACAAGGAGGGTTTAGAAAAGGGACAATGGCCTCTGTTCACCTTGATGCCAGACACTTCAATTTCTCCCTATACACCACTGGTGCCTTTCAAGCTGCTACCCCAGTGCTAGAGCTCAGAGGGAGTGAGTCTAAGCAGAACACATAAACCCTCCTCTCCTGGCAAACCTCAATTATATGTAATACAGTATTATCAAATACTATACTAGTTATCATTGATAGTGAATTCTAAGATAGTGGAGGAGTCAGTAGAGCTACACCAATCTCCTCCCAGGACTAATCTGGAATTACAATTTAACTGAGGAAAAATCATCCAGAATAACCAACAGCACACTAGCTGGAGAGAAGCCTTATGACCGTAGATAGAACAGAAGAGGGCACTTCATCACAACATGACTGGCTGACTGGGCCCAGACTATGGAATGATCTGATGTTAACAGAGGTGGATCCAGAAAGTAAAGAAAATGCACCTCTACATGAGAGAAGGTCACACCACAAAGACAAGAACTCTAAAAAGCCCAATCTAAAAAGCAAACGCAAACAAGAAGAGACACGTGAACATGGGGAGAAAATGAAACAGTCCATCACTGAAAGGAAATGAGGAATCCCCAGAACAACTGCTAAATGAAATAGAGGCAAGCAAACTATCATATACAGAATGCAAAATAATGAGCTCAGCCAGCTCAATGAAAACTACAAACAACTCCAGAGGAACTACAAAGAACTCCAGGCAAGCTACAAGGAACTTAATGAGAACTACACAAGCGTTAAAAAGGACACAAACTATCAATGAGAGCCAAGAGGAAATGAAAAATACAATTTCAGAATTGAAGAATACAGTAGAAGGACTCAACAGAAGGCTAGAGGAAGCAGAGGATCAATCAGCAAGCTGAAGGACAACATAAAAAATTATTCCAAGACAGTGCAACAGAATGAAAAAAGACTGAAAAAGGATGAAGAGGATTTTAAGAGAGCTGTAGGACAACATGAAATGCAATAATATCCATATCATAGGGATACCAGAAGGAGAAGAGAAACAAGGGATAGAAAACCCGTTTGAAAAAGTAACAACAGAAAACTTTCCTAACTTGATGAGTGAAAACATCACTCAAGTTCAGGAAGCACAGAGGGTCCTAATGAAGATGAATCCAAACAGGCCAGTTCCAAGATACATCATTATTAAAATGGCAAATTTCAAAGACAAGGAAAGAATCATAAAAGCATCAAGAGATAAATAGCTAATAACATACAAGAGGGCTCTGATCAGGTTATTGAATTATTTCTCAGCAGAAACACAATAAGCCAGAAGGGAATGGCAAAAAATATCCCAAGTAATGAAAAGCAAAGGCCTGCAACCAAGAATACCCTACCCAGCAAGGCTCTCATTAAAAATGGAAGGTGAAATAAGGAGCTTCCCAGACAAAAGAAGTCTAAAATAATACATCTCCACCAAAGCACCATTTCAAGAGATGCTAAAGGGTCTACTTTAAGAAAATGGAGAAAGAGAGAGATACAGACAAGAACACAGGTACAAAAGGGGAAAATGTCAATGAATTGACAGATATTATTATTATCTGTCAATAATAACCTTGACTATAAGTGTATTAAATGCATCAATCAAAAGACATAGGGTCACTGAATGGATAAGAAAACATGATCCATATATATGCTGTCTACAAGAGACCCACCTCAGAACAAAGATTGACACAAACTGAAAGTGAAAGAAAGGAAAAATATATTTCAGGCAAATGGACATTAGAAAAAGGCTGGGGTAGCAATATTTATTTCAGACAAAGTAGATTTCATAATAAAGGACATAAAAAGACAAAGAAGGACATTTCATAATACTAAAGGGAACATTCCATCAAGAAGACATAACCCTTGTAAACATATATGCACCCAAAATAGGAGCACCCAAATATATAAGGAAAATCTTGGAGGACTTCCAGAAGGATATCAATAGCAACAAAGTAATAGTAGGGGATTTTAATACCATATTACCAACAATGGGCAGATCTTCCAACCAAAGTACACCAGGAATATTGTGGCATTGAACAACACTCTAGAGGAAATGGACTTAACTGATACATACAGAACTTTTCACCCCAAAGAAGCAAAATACACATTCTTTTCAAATGCACATAGAACATTCTCAAATATAGACCACATAGTAGCACACAAGACAAGCCGCCACAAATACAAGAAAATTGAAATCATACCAAGCATCTTCTCAGATCACAATGGTTTGAAAGTAGAAACCAACCTCAAAGAAAAAAAACCAAAAACATTCTAATTCATGGAAATGGAATAACATGCTACTAAGTAATGAATGGTCATGGAGACTGAAAAACATGCTACTAAGTAAAGAATGGGTTAACAATGAGACCGAAGAAGAAATCAAAAAGTTTCTGGAAACAAATAAATATGAATACACAACAGCCCAAAACCTATGGGACATGGTGATGGACAGTCCTCAGAGGACAGTTCATAGCAATATAGGCCTATCTGAAAAGGTTAGAAGAAGCTCATACAAACAACCTAACCATAAAGCTACAAGAACTAGAGGAGGAACAAAAAACAGCCCAGAGCAAGCAGAAGGAAGGAAATAATCAAGATCAGAGCAGAATTAAATTACATAGACTCTAAAACTACTAAGAATCAATAAATCTAGAAGCTGATTCTTTGAAAAAATAAACAAAATTGACAAGCCTTTAACCAGACTCATCAGGATAAAAAGAGAGAGGACCCAAATAAAATCAGAAATGACAAAGAAATCACAACCAGTAACACAGAAATACAAAGAATAGTAAGAAATTACTATAAAGAACTATCTGACAAGAAGTTTGATAACCTGGGTGAAATGGACAAGTTTCTGGAAATGTGTAATCTACCAAAACTGAGTCCAGAAGAAGCAGAAAGCCTGAATAGAACAATGACAGCTAGTGACATTAAAGCAGTAATCAAAAATTACCAAAACACAAGAGTCCCAGACCAGATGGCTACACAGGTGAATTTTACCAAAGATTTAGGGAAGAACTAACTTCTATCCCTCTCAACCTATTCCAAAAAATACAAGAAGAGGGAAGACTCCCAAACTCTTTCTATGAGGCCAATATTATTCTAATCCCAAAACCAGGTCAGGGCACAACTAAGAAAGAAAACTATAGGCCAATATCTCTGATGAACATAGATGCTAAGATTCTCAACAAAACATTGGCCAACCGGATCCAGCAGTACATTCAAAAGATCATACACCATGATCAAGTGGGTTTCATCCCAGGGGTGCGAGGATGGTACTGCATTCGTAAATCAATAAATGTAGTACACCACATAAACAAAATGAAATACAAAAACTATATGATCATATCAATAGATGTTGAAAAAGCATTTGATAAAGTACAGCAACCATTTATGATAAAAACACTCAGCAAGATGAGAGTAGAGGGAGCATACCTCAATGTAATAAAGGCCATATATGAGAAACCTGTAGCCAACATCATTATCAATGGGCAAAAAATAAAATCTTTCCCCCTAAGATCAAGAACAAGACAAGGCTGTCCACTCTCCACTGCTGTTCAACATCATTTTGGAAGTTCTTGTCATAGTGTTCAGACAAGTAAAAGGAATCAAATGCATCCAAATTGTAAAGGAGAAAATAAAACTGTCATTATTTGCATATGACATGATGGTGTACATACAAAAACTGATAGACTACTCCAGAAACCTACTAGATCTAATAAGCAAATGTAGCAAAATAGCTGTATATAAAGTCAATATTTATAAATCAAAGGCCTTTTTGTATTCCAACAATGAAATATCAGAGATAGAAGCTAGAAAAGAAACCCCACTTACTATAACAACAAGAAAAATAAAGTACTTAGGAATAAACTTAACCAAGGAAACTCAGAAAACCACAGAACACTGAAGAAAAAAATTAAGGAAGATACAAATAAATGGAAGCTATACCATGTTTATGGATGGGAAGAATTAACATCATTAAAATGTTCATACTACCCAAAGCAATCTATAAATTCAATAAAATCCCAATTAAAATACCAATGACATATTTCACAGATATAGAAAAAAATACTTCAAAAATTTATATGGAGCCAATAACAACTATGAATAGCCACAGCAATCTTGAGAAAGAAGAACAAAGTAGGAGGAATCACAATACTGGGTATCAAACTATACTACAAGGCTACTGTAATTAAAACAATCTGGTAGTGGCATAAGACATCTAGATCAATGGAGCAGAATAAAGAGCCCAGAAATAAACCCAGGACTCTATGGTCAATTAATATTTGACAAAGGGGGAAGGAACATAAAGTGGAATGAGAACAGCTTCTTCAACATGTGGTGTTGGGAAAACTGGACAGAGACATGCAAAAAAATACATCATACATCAGAATAAACTCAAGATGGATAAAGGACTTACACATAAGCTGTGTCACCATAAAATTCCTAGAGGAAAACATAGAAAGTAATATTTCAGATATCCTGTGCAACATATTTTCACCAATACTTCTCCAAGGGCAAAGGAAATAAAGAAACAAATAAATAAACGGAACTGCATCAAACTGAAAAGCTTCTGTTCAGCAAAAAATAATCAGCAAAAATAAAAAGTAACCAATTTATGGGACAACATATTTGCCAATACAACCTCAGACAAGGGTTTGATCTACAAAATATATGAAGAACTTATACAACTCAATACCAGGAAGATAGACAGCCCAATGAAAAATGGGCAAACTACCTGAACAGATACTTCTCCAAGGACATACAAAGGGCCCATAGCATATGAAAGAATGCTCAACATCATTAGCCATCAGAGAGATGCAAATTAAAACCACAATGAGATACTACCTCACACCTGTCAGAATGGCCATCATTAACAAATCAACAAACAACAAGTGCTGGCAAGGATGTGGAGAAAAGATAACCCTGGTGCATTTTTTGGTGGGATGCAGACTTGTCCAACCACTATGGAAAACAGTATGGAATTTCCTCAAAAAACTAAAAATGGAACTGCCTTTTAATCCAGCAATTCCACTGCCAGGATTGTACACAAAGAATCCTGAAATACCAGTTCAGAAGAACTTATGCACCCCTTTTTTCATAGTAGCATTATTTATAATAGCCAAGTGCTAGAAACAGCCTAAGTGCCCATCAGTGAATGAATGGATCAAAAGACTTTGGTACATTTATACAATGGAGTACTCCACAGTGGAAAGAAAGAAAAAAACTCCTTTTGGGACAATATGGATGGAACTGGTGAGTATTATGCTTAGTGATATAAGCCAGTCAGTAAAAGATAAATACCATTTGATCTCACCCAATACAGGAGACTAATGAACAAAGCAAACAAACAAACAAGTGAAACAGAGCCAGAGACATTAATACAAGGAACAGATTTTCAGTAGGAATGGGGGAGGGGGAGAAAGATGCAAAGAAGGGAAGCAGTTTAGTCAAGGAACTAGTGTGGGTGACCCATGGACATGGACAACATGTGGAATTGACTGTGAGAGGGAGGATGGAGAGGGTGGGTCAGGGAGAGCAGTGGAGGAAAATGGAATAAATGTAATACAACAACAAAGAAATTAAAAATATATAGTTATCATTAAAAAAAAACCTCTAGGAGTTACTAGACAGACTAGTAACATCAGTTTCTCCCAAACAGGGGAACAAGAAGATACACCTTACCTATGTCCTTTTGTCTTTTGAATTTTAAACTATAAAAATGTATACATTAAATAAATATATGATTATTTTTAATTTTTAAGAAAAATGTGGGAGATTAAAAATAAGGACCATAATTACTAGAAATTCAAAATTCCCCTATAGGCCAGCCATAGACTGATCACTTCATCTAAACATTATCTCATTCAATACTCACAACTACAGTATATATTTCAGTTTCTCTTTTTACAGAACACAAAAAATTGAAAATAATTGAGTCAGTTTTCTAGGATCAAACAAACTAGTGAGTGGGAGAAAATAAAATTGAATCTGGATTTATCTATGATATTCACGTTCTTCCTACCACCTAATTTATTGGATTACGACTTTGTTCCAATGCATGATTATTATGAACATATTTGCTAAATTTGGTCAGTATTCTGAACAACATTTGCTTATGTTAAAAATAAATTGACTAATTGTCATATATTATATATTGAATCAATTGAATGAATCTGCCAAAAGACTTGACCAAGATGGGTGGTCATGTTTTCCCAAAGGGAAAGCAACTGGTTGAAAGGTGAAATCAAAATATAATTAAGATTTGCTGTGATCCGCTTAACATGAAATGTGTTATTGCTTCTCTTTTTAGATTAACATGAGAGTTTTGTATTAAAAAATAACTTCACCTGTGAACCCTAAGGTTGCTGGTTCAATTCCTAGTCAGGGTACATACCCAGGTTGCAAGCCAGGTCTCCAGCCAGGTCCCCAGCTGGAGACAGGTGAAAGGCAACCATACATTGATGTTTCTCTTTCCTCCTCCCTCCCTGCCCTTCTCTCTAAAAATAATTAATAAAAATCTTAAAAAATAAATTAACTTCAAAATGTTTAATCCTCAATTTATTCTGATTTCCAAGTTTGCTTGCTGCACTGAATAGTTTATGTTCTACATTGGGGGTACACTTCTCTTTGCAATAAATATATTTTATTAATCTTCAAATGACATTTATTTTACTCTTAACATCTTCTATTTCTTTAGAAAAAGTTATTCTTTATTAAGTATAGTTTAAAAAGAAAAATTCTAACAATTTTTTCCAAAACATAATTAAGACATTATTAATAAATTTTGGTCCATCATTATAAATGTCCTTTCTATGGGAAAACAAAAGCTTTGGCTTATGAAGACTTCATGCAAGTAATATATTAGAACAGAGAAATTATGAAATTAAGGCAAGAAGGAATAGAGCTGAGGGAATGAAAAACTTTTTAAATGTGCCTTGTTAGATGATGAATTTTTTTCTGTTTCTGTCTCTCTCCAATTTTTGTCTGTATCTCTATACCTTTTTCTATCTCTTTATCTTCATCTTTCTTTCTCCTAGTGCTACTCTTATTTTGGGGGCTTTTAAGAAGACAAAGAATGTAGACTGCTTTTGTCAAAGGACATTTAGATATCTTACATTAGTTCCTCAAAAGTAGAACCAAAAGTCAGAAAAACTGATGGAAATAAAAGGAGTAGCTTCTTTCAAATTCGGCGAATGTTAGTTATAGAAGCAAAGTTTACTATGTTCCTTAAGTATTAGTTCTTTGATGGAGAGTCTTTCACAGCTATGGCATTTTTTTTTTTTTTTTCCTTAGGAAAGAAACAACTTAGAAACTATGATATAATAACATTCAATACAACTTTCCTTTTAAATGTTAGGCAGACTATAAACAGGCAAGAAAATATTTTTTTAAAAGAGCAGTGATTTCTAATACCTTTCAAACATTCATTTGATGTTAAAATTTAAATTGATTACTTTGTTTAGTATTCTCAAACTTCTTTCAATCTCTACTTTTAATTTTAGACTTTTGTTTTTTCTTATTTACTACTTATGTATCTGATTAACATTAAACAAACACTTCCTTAAACATTTCAATGGAATTTAGACCTAGTTGAAAAACATTTTATCAAAAATTTTAGGCTAATTCAAAATATCTGATTAGATATTCTTCATTATTCCTAAAAATTCTTTTAGAAGTATATTTTCAACTATTAAAGTAATGCAATGTAGTGGGATCAACAATTCAGAAGTCATTTCAACTTAATCCTTCCTTTCTTACTATCTAATTTTGTGATTCAGTATTAGTTTTTAAGTGAGAATTAGAATAAGAAGTATAAAAGGCCCAATAAAATGTTAAATATTTAGCCAACATTAGGCCATTAGCATTCGTGTTTCTCGGAATGGTTTTCACCTGTATTCACTTTTATTTAAAATTACTTTTTAAATGCAAAGTAATTTTAAAAACTTCCTAAAATTTGTAAAAATATTATACATAAAGGTAAACCTTTGGATTATTATGCTCTGTCACAGTCCACTTTGGTCTCTTCCTGATGGTAACCATATTGCATATCAGTATATGCAGTATATATACACTATATCAGAGCATGTATATGCATTTTTATATATGGATAAAAAGATAAAGAACATTTTTTTAGGTTTCCACATTCATATCATTCTATACCTTTTACTAATATTTAATTTTTACTTTTACTCAAAAATATATTTTGGAGCAATTGTTCTTTAAATAGATAAAGATTCTTCTGTATGCCATAATATGATTTCTCTGTTGATGGTCATTCACATTTTAAAGCTATATTCTGGTGTATTTTTGCATGTTTTCCCGTCAGTTACATATGTAAGACGAAATGGCTGTTTGTAGAAATTGTGCCCTTTCAAATTTAATAGATCATGCCCAACTGTAAGAAAATGGATGTATTTCACTCATGAACATTTGTTGTTCTTCCATCTTTTTCAGCATTTGATATTTTCAAGTCTAATTTTTTCCCAGTTTGTTGGGCTCATCATTGTGATGAAACTTGATTGTTTATCTCATTACATGAGAGGTTGACTGTTTATTCATTGGTTTATTGATTATTGCAAATTTATTCTTTTGCATTATGTATTATCCCCCCTTTTAAGTTTTTTGATTTTTTGCTTTTTTAGCTATAAAGTTAAAAATGGGAATTCTTTATATATTTGTGATACTAGTATTTTGGTCATAATATATACTACAGATATCAGTGCTTGCCCTTTAGCTTGTTTCTTCACTATTTAATGTTATCTTGGGATGAATGTAATTTATTGATTTTGATGTTAATATAGCAACAATTTTCTTTTATGCCAATACATTTTGTTTTTATTTCAGAGATTTTTTTCCTTAAACCAAAATCATTAAAATATTCTCCTGGTATCATAACTGTGAGGCACGCAATTTGGCTATATTGTCATCCCTAATCTACATAACCAAGTGATTTGTTGAAGGAAACAGGTTTTTATTAACAGGGTTCCAATTTGGGGGTGCTGAGAGCATGCATGCTCTGAGCCCCTCGCTCCAAGGAGACCCCGAACATCCCCTTGATCTCATGAGTACCCCTGTTGAGTGGGGAGCAAGGGCCAGGGACCCAGATCCCAAGTGCCAACGCCAGAGACAAGAGCCAACACCAGAGCCAAGAGCCAGCACCAGGCTCCAAACCAGAGAGAACGACCTGCTTCCCCGGCTGCCCCAAAATCCCACACGCTGAGGAAGCAGGTGGGTTTCCAGCTTTTTAACCAATGTCCAAGTTTGTCTTTGCCCCTCTTTCTAGGCATGGGAAGAAGTCTGCAGTGACCCTGGGCAGGACGTCCAGCCACCGCAGCTCACCACGTGCTGTGTAGCCAGTGTCTCCTCAGTGGCCAGTGCCACAAGCTAGTAGCCTCAAGATATGGATATTAAGCCCCAGCTCTGGTTTAATTTCCTGGATCTCTCTGCCTCTCCCCCTGCCAACTGCATTGTGTTTATACTGGCCTCTTGCCCCCAGCAATTCTGCGTTTTCTGGCAGCCCATTTCTTCTCGGAAGGCAGGCTGCTTTTGCCTGCCACCTTGATGCCCTTCTCCTCTGTCTTTCCTGCCAAGAAGCGGGGACAGTCTCTGTGCTGGTTTTGGGGGCGATGATTCCCTGGCCAAATTGGGGTCCCCCCTGTTCTCCAGGGATCTCAGGTCTGACCTACCCCATTACAGTATTTCCTACAAGCTTTATTATTTTGTTTTTCACATTTAGGCATGTAATCTTAGAACTGGATTTTTAGAATTAGGAGTATAGTTTCACAATTTTCCCCATTATGTTGATATCCGTTTGTACCAGTGTCAATATTCAGTTTTTAATGTATTTAATTTTTGTGCTATCTGCTATTTCCTCCTGCCTCAGAAAGTAACCATGGATGCTAGTATCTTGTATAGCATATTCTTCAGTTATAGTTTTTAAAAAAGGTTTAACTCATTATTTAAAGTGAAAAGTAGGGAGGGAGGAAGAAAGGAAGAGAAACATCAACGTATGGTTGCCTTTCACCTGCCTCCAGCTGGGGACCTGGCTATAGACATGGCTTGCAACCTAGGTATGTGCCCTTGATTAGGAATGGAACCAGCAACCTTTGGGTTTGCAGGCCGGTGCCAATCTACTGAGCCACACCAGCCAGTGCTTTATAATTTTAATGCTTATAAAAGCAAATATAAATATAGGTTCTTCCTTAAAGCTATATTTACGTAAAATATAGCATATTATACTAACTGCTCTGCAAGCTGTTTCTTATCTAATATCTCAAAGTTTTTTTCCAAATTACTATTAAACATTGTTTTCATTATTTAAATGACTATATATTATTCTGTTATATCAGCATAATTAATGGAAAATGTTTTCTTAACTACTTTGCAGTCTGTCATAGTCACACATTGAGAAAAGTGTGGAATTATTTTATCTCTGTATGTTAAATTAGTTTAATTTTTAATCCTTGCAAGGACCTTTTATTACTTAATTAGCTCTTTAATGCCTGTGCCATCTGTGATTGTGATCACTTTTTTACTCCTGATGTTTATTTTTTTATACTTAATTAAGTTTGCCAGATTTATGGCAAATTGATATTCTTTATAGAAGCTATTTTTGCTGTTTATTTATCTTCTTTATTTTGTTTCATTAACTTCCACAGTTTGGTTCTTACTTTCTTTCTTCTACATGTTCATTTATTTTATGATTGCTTTCCAACTTTAAGGTGGTCAATTTGCTTTTTACTTTTCAGACTGATTCTCTTCCAATGTTAATTTTATTTATTTATTTTTTAAGATTTTATTTTATTATTTTTAGAAAGAGGGGAAGAGAGAGAGGCAGAGAGGGAGAGGGACATCAATGTATGGTTGCTTTTCACCTGCCTCCAGCTACAGACCTGACTGGAGACCTGGCTTGCAATCTAGTTATGTTGCCCTGGCTGGGAATCGAACCTGCGACCTTTGGGTTCACAGGCCAGCGCCTTATCCACTGTGCTACCAGCCAGGGCTTCCAATGTTAATTTTAAAGCCACAACTTTCCTGTTGAATAGTTTTAGATGCAATCCACAAGATAAATGTAGTCATTGAATGAATTTTAAAATTTAATATATTATTGTGTTTTCTTCTTTGACCTATGGGTTACTAGATGTATAAATTTTCAAACATACATTGACACTTGTAGTTAAATTTTATTATATATTTCTAACTTGCACTGTGGTTTGCAAACATTTTATGTATTCTTTCAGAATCCTTTGAAGTTTTCTGAAATTTATTTTATAGGCTAGCATACGATCTATTTTCATGTGTTTTATGTGTATTTGGAGAAAATGAAAATTTCAGTTGTTGAGGGTAGGATTCTCAATGTGTTCTTTAGGCCTTATTTTAATCAAGTTAATCAAACCTTCTATAGCATTCCTAAGATTGAGCAAAAAGGAAAAAGGACTCATGGACATGGACAACAGTGCAGTGATTACTGGGGTGAGGGGAAATAAGGGAACTAAATGGTAATGGAAAAAATATAATAAAGATTAAATTAAAAAATAATAAACTGGCCCCATCAGCACACAAAACAACTATAGCATAACTCAAGTTTTTTTTCTTCTGTTATTATGAAGTGTTTTTTTCTTTTATTACTGAGCAAGATTACCATTTAATTATTGCTATGTATATATTTCCTTATATTCCTCTAAGTTTTTGATTGTTTAAAAGGTTATGTTATTTGAGGCAGATGAAATTAAATTTGATTTATCTTTCTGGAAAATTAAACATTCATCATTATAACATGTTTCTCTTTATTTCTAATTGTTTTTAAATTGGAATTGCTTTAATAAAACAAGCATAATACATACAGAAAATGAATATGTTGTAAGTAGACAGCTTGATGAGTGATCACAAAGTGAGCACACCCTTGTAACTCTTACTCAGATCTGGTAAAGAGAATCACCAGCCTGTGGAAGCTCCCTTCCTAACAGTCATGGTAATCTTCTATCATAGATTGGTTTTGCTGTTTTGTTTTTGTTTTTTAGCTATACACACACACACACACACACACACACACACACATATATACACGTATGTATATGGATTCTTTTGTGTTTAAGCTTCTTTGTTCATTATTATATTTGTGATATTCTTCTTTTGATGGAATTTAACTTGTTCACAGTTTTTTGGCTATCATTAATAATACTGCCATGAATATTGTAATGCATGACTTTTGTTGCCTATACATACACATTTTTGTTGGGCATTTACTTATAAGAGGACTTGCTGGGCTTCTCTCTCTCTTCTTTTACTTTGCCTTAAATATTAAGTTGTCTTTAAAATATCTGCAAAAATATATCCTCTGTCTATCTTTGAACTTTGTGTAAGTTTTCTATATTGTAACGCTCAAGTTTTCTGTGCTCATTTTGTTAGGTTTGCCTCTACTAAACAACATTTAATTGGATTTAGTTTTTAGCAAAGTCTGACAACCTATTAATAACAAAACATTTTGGCTGCTTACATTTAATCTAATTACTTCTATATTTGGATTTAAATATAATATTTTATTTTGTATTTATACTGGTTTCTTGTACACTACTCTTTTTTTACTTTTTTCATTGAATTTATGTATTAATTTTTATCAATATAATGTTCTACTATGTATCCATTGACCTAAATACAAAGCAAACATTTTGTAAGGATACAAAATTATCAACAGTGGTTAACCAGGGGAATTGAACTAGGTTGAAAGATAAAGAGGAACTTCAATATTTATTGTATATATTATGTTTGGTGTGATTTTTTAAAAATGGGTATACATTTTCATATTGACTCTTTGAAACCAAAATAATTCTGCTAACATAAGGTTCCAAAAATGCATACAAAAACATGTACAAATTATTTTTTCTTCTAATACTTGAGAATCTGTTCAATTTTTCCACATTACCCACTTAATCTTAGGTCTAAGAGCATAACTGTAACTTGAATAGCAAAATCACTCACAGAAAAATAATAGAAAATTTACAGTATGCTTCTCAGCTTAGTGTTGAGTATTTTCTGCCTAAAGTGACTTTCCTGGTTTCTGGCTCAGGGTCTCAGAACTGCCCTGGCCTTGACATGACCCTTTGTCTCCGTTAAGTAAATAATGAGCTCATAATAAATGTGTTATGGGAAAAGAGTAGTTAAAAGATCACTAAAGAAAAAAATTGGGTGGGGGGTGTTGCTGTCAAGCCTTGGAACTAATGTGGACTTCAGTTTCTTCACCTGCAAATAAAATCAGTGAACAAGTGGATGATTTTAGGCCCCCTACTGGTCATAGGAACTAGCAGTGGAAACATTTTAAAAACAGGCAGTATGGTCCTCCTTTCAAGTTCTGACTCTTCCTAGTTATGTGATTAGGACAGTTACCTGATTTCTCTAGGATGTATTTCTCTTGAACAAAACCTGGGTTATTTTGAGAAGTAAACAGTAAAGCACTTAGGAAGACCTAAGTTCTTTCCTATAGCAGAGAGCAATTATTATTCACTTTCATATTTCTAGCAGATAGTAGACATATGATACTTAGTTTTACTTCTTACTTATATCCTTGAATTGTATTAAGGAAGATACAAATTAGTGCTTTGGAACATTGATGTAATATTTCATGATCTAACCTGGAACATATGCATGCTTTCCTCCCCCACATTAATAAAATATAACATATTAATATATAGAATATCTTTCTACCAAGATGTGAATCCTTAGACACCCATGACTCTATATTAAGAATTTTAAAGAGTTTATACTTTTTATAACTGTCATCTTATTTTTTTAAAAAACTTTATAAACTATATAAAGTTTACTGACAAAGGTAATTTGAAGAATCAGGAGGAAAACACAAGCAGAAGATTAAATATAAAATTACTTGACTAAAAATATCTTACTGCCATCTTCTCAGCTATTTTACCTGTGTCATTTCTTACTTTGCATTGTAATGTCACAGTCGCAATAAATTTTACTGTTAAGTGGTCAATATCAGATTTGAAGGTCACTTTGGTAATTGGAAGTGAGAGCCTCCCAAAGTGAAGGCAATTGGAAAGCACAATATTTTACTTTCACGAGTACAATGATTTAGTTTTTTGACCTCTAGTGGTTGTGTGATATATCATAGAACATTTCACTTCTGATATATGCATGTGAAATCTTGACAAGAATTAAAGGCAGAGTGCAGATTTAAACTGCTGTTATTCCTCTGCTTAATCACTAAAGTTACTTTGAAGTACTTTAGAGAGAAGGGAAAATGTAAAAAAAAGAAAAAAGAAAAAAGGAGGTGGGGAAGGGAAGGGAAATGAAATAAAATCAGAAAGAGAGAAGGAAGGAGAAAGGGAAGGAAGGATGGAAAAAAGAAGTCGATTTGCTTATTTTTCTTTCTGCACAAATGGCATCCTAAAGAAAAAAATGTTTTGAAAGACCTTTAATGTAAACATGGACAGCTGTTTTAGACATTGTAACATGTGCACAATTGAAGGACACATCATGAAAAAAAATCAGACTGAAATGTCAATTTTATAGCTCCAAAAGAGAGGTCCCAAAGTTTAAAAGTTAAAAGTAAGTTAACTCCTTGCTTATTCGAACATTAAACTGTCAGCATGGAAGTAAGTTTAAAACTTATGATGGTTGAAAATGTGGTGCTAAATGAAGTCTGAAGACCTATTAACCTTCCTGAGATGCAAACCAGGAACTATTGCGTTTGCTTTCAGTCTGTATTCAAGGACTTTTTAGTGGTGTGCAAGCTATTAAGAGGCAAACAATAAAGCTGAATAGTATCTCTTTTTTTCTTAAATGTAATGATGTTAGTTGCTTTCAGTATTCATTTAGGAATTACATGCATATAGAAGATTGGAATACTTACTTGAAATAATTGCCTCAAAATTTATACTAGTAATGCGGAACTAGTAATCCTTTAACAATTGAACAGTAATTGATTTTTCCTTTGCTTACAGGTTTATAATGATTTAAAGAGAACACATTTTAAAGGATACATGTAGGTGGCAAATACTTAAGCTAAGCATTTTCAACAAATTATTCATTGTGTTAATTTTGAAAAATGATTTCCTTAAAAAGTAGTTAGACTTAATAAATAAAATATAGAGTAAAAATTAAAAGTTAATTACTTTCGTTAGGAATATGATCATCTTTGGCAGTTTAAACATATTAATCAATATTGTTATGTCAAAAAGCGTACTTTTAAAAACATTCACTAAGACATTTGTCAACTATTTTTAAATAACAGATCAGCTAGATATATTTGGTTCACACACAAAAAAAAATGGAAATAGGCCCTGGCTGGTGTGGTTCAGTTGATTGGAGCATTGTCTTATACACCAAAGGGATAGGGGTTTGACTCCTGGTCAAGGCACGTACCTAAATTTCAGGTTCATTCCCCAGCCAGGACACGTGTAGGAGGCAAGTAATCAATATTTCTCTCTCACAATGATGTTTCTTTCTCTCTCTTCCTTTCTCTCTCTAAAAATCAATAAACATATTTTTAAAATTTTTAAATGGAAATGAACTAAATTTAAATTTACATTAATTAAAATAAATGGTGAAATAAGCCTAACCTTTACTGAGAAAATATTATGAAAATATAATTTTTCTAACCTTCCCATTCATGGGCTTTTAAATTCAAGTGACAAAGACAGTAACTTTTTGTTCCACAAAACACTGTAATATATATATATATATATATATATATATATATATATATATACACATTTTGAAAAGAGTACAAAATAAATATGTATATTTTTAAAAAGATTACACCAAAATATTTGGTTACCAGAATGTTTATTCTTATTCTAGTGGGAGGTCTTAAAAGCAATAGTATTAGCTGCTATAGGATAAAAGAAGAGAAAACTATGACTTGTTCCTTATTGAGTTTCAAATCAACCTATGAAGAGATGATGGAAACAAGGAAAAGATAATAAAAAATTTTATAGCATTTGGTGGATAAATGTAATATAGCAAATACATGCTAGAAAGTATGAGAAGGGAAAGAATCAGTGATGTGATCTAAATTGAATTTTGGAGACTAAATGAGATTGGATGTCTCCTCCAGGACAGATGAGGAATTGACTGGTGATTTATCTGGTTCTGGAGGATATTACCAAGTACTGAAATGTGGAAAGACATTCAGGACATTTGAGCTTTGATCTTTTATCAACCCCTTTGTTATTTCACATGAGCAGGTAAAGTAAGAGGCAGCAACACTGCCCACAATCTGCTTGTTCCTGTATCCTTTCTGAGGAGCTCCAACATTCAGAACAGTGATAATGATCAAAGTTCTGTTCTTAGATATCTGCGTTCCACCCAGAGTTTACACAGAACTATGGATGTCATTATGCTGTTTTGCTGCAGTTATGGAAATTGGAGTATGCATGACTGCCTCCCTATTCAAAATGTGGTACATTGACCAGCTGCAGGAGCATCATTTGGGAGTTTGTCAAAGACAGATATCTCAGCCCCTCCTCGCACCTGCTGAACTAGAATATGCATTTTAATATGATTTGCAGCTGTAGGAACATCAAAGTTTGTATTGTATAAGATTACTGGATAATGCAGATTGTCGGTCGTGAGAAATGGGGATTTGCTATGGCAGTTACTTTCAAATTTTAATGTTTCTAATTGATAAATTATCAAAATAACTGACTCCGTTTTAATCTATCAGAAATTAGAGGATACTATCCTTCTGATCCACTAGAAGAACATATGCAATACTAATTTTAAGTTAATACTGCATATTAATTATGACAGAGAGGCTGATGCACGTCTGGCTCCATAAATTTTAAGCAGATATTGTGGCACCACGCCTGTCAGCCCCATCACTCATCCCACTCAGGCATGATCCGGGCCAGATAGTCAGAGTGCGAGATCCCGAAGCTCCAGGCGAGGGGCTTCCAGTGCTGTGGTCCCAGAGACCTTGCTGGCCTCCTCCTCCACGCAGGGACCGCATTCCCAAACCTCGGACCACAGACCTTCAATCCTGGGCCGGGACCCTCATTGCCCCATATCTGACCCTTGTCCCTGGATTCCATAAATATTGCATGCTTAAGTTAAAGTTGCATACTCACCTTCACTGTTGTCCTCAATCAGCGGCATACTCATCATATTCTAATCACAGAATTTAATAGTGGATTACATTTCTCTTTAACTCAGTACTTTTGGAGCATACAGCTTTTGCTTCAACAATTGACCAGTTTACATCTGTTATTATCTCTAACCATGCCCAAGTAACAACAAATATAATTTGTTTATTATTTCCTTTATGCTATCACTCTTCATTGTTCTTCATACTTCTTGTAAACTCACTTTGAGTACATGTTAGATATTATTGAGAACCTGAAATATTCATTGAACTGGTTGAATTAATAAAAAATCTTTAGATTGGATTAATTATGTGCAGAGATGATGACTTGTCTTTATCTGATTTGTAGACATTTTATTAATATTGAATGTAAATTCAAGATATATTAATGCTAATGAATTCATGGACCAGAAGATTTATTAACAGGAAAAAGGGCATAAGCTCAGCTATTCAAAGTACAGAAATAAAAATGACAGAGTCCAAGGTTAGAGGCAAGAATGTAAATATGGAAGAAAAACTTTATATTAATCAACTAAAATGGAGATAATTATATTTTAATAAGGTAAGAACAGAAAAGTAGCCATTGGGATACCAGGCAAGTCTATAAACCTACCAAAGTCTTCTTAAGAAAGATTTCTTTTCATAGTTTATTTTTCTCAGCATGAAAAGTAGCACAATGAACTAGAACAAAATCCAGTGTTTTTTATCTTGTATTACTATAACATGACAGGATTTTAAGCAAAGACTGTTGAGATTTCTATAGCTTGTAATAATAGTCTTTTATTCTCACAAACTATTCTTTCCTTACATTTGCTTCAGGCGAATAGCTTTCTTTCAGTTGTTTGAAGAAGGCAAGCTCCCTGTGACTACCTAACCTTTGCCTTGTACTTTCTTATTTCCCTCTACAAAGACTGCCTAACCATTTTCACTGCATAACTCCTGCTCAGCCTTCAGATTTCAGCTTCACCATCACTGAGAGTCTAGTCAAGCTTCTTCTCTTACTGAGCCTTGCTTTGTTGAGTTTCCTGCCTCGTATTTTTTTATGGGAACTAAACAATATCCTTTTAAGCATGGACAGAGACTAAAACATAAAAAGTGCTAACTAAATTTTAATGATGCTTTTAAAAAAATTAACTTAATGATTGATGTTAGTGAGGAAGGGAGAAATAGAGAACCATCAATTTGTTATTCCACTTACTCACTTTATGCTTTCATTGGTTGATCTTCTGTGCCCTGACCAGGCATTGAACCTGCAGCCTTGGTGCATCAGGAGAAAGCTCTAATCAACTGAGCTACCTGGCCAGGGCTTAAAATTTTATTATTTTAAACATTGCTTAGCTTATGTGGATTAGGTAGCAGTTTGCTGTGTTTTAACAGATGCCTAAGCATGATATTGCAGCTCTTCCTGAAAGGAGACTGCCTTCCCAAGGCCATAATTCAAATTCATTTCAAATTTCTTACCATGGTATTGTTAAATATTTTTCACTTCCTTAGATCAGGCAGATCTAGGTAATTTATTGACTTTTGCTTCTCAATATATTTTTTAAAATTTTTAGTATTTCTGAGACTCTGGAGCTTTTAGTATTTATCTAAGCTATATCCTCTCTACTTTTTAGTTTGATGATTTATTCTCCTCCTCCTCCTCTTCTACCTCGGCTTCATCCTCTCCTTCCTCTTTCTTCTTCCTATTTTTTCTTCTTCTTCACCTTCATACGTTGCAACAACAATGGAAGGGAGTAGTCCCAGTGGTTTCTGGTTAGGGAATAAATTTTAGGTTAAGTATGAATTATATACAAAAAGTAGATCATCTATGACACAGAAATATTGAAGTCATAACTTTCTTATACAATACCATTAAATATTTCCTTTGGTTATTTCAACATCGTATTTTACTATTTTCCTGTTTTGAACCATAACCTTGGAAAACTTTTTTTTTTTTAAGATTGTATTTATTATTTTTAGAGAGAGGGAAGGAAGAGAGGCAGAGAGGGAGATAGAATTCAATATATGGTTGCCTTTCACCTGCCTCCAGCTACAAATCTGGCTGGAGACCTGGATTGCAACCTGGTTATGTGTGCCCTGGCTGGGAATCGAACCAGTGACCTTTGGGTTCACAGGCTGGAAAACTTGGAAAACTTTTACATTATTAGAAACAATAGTTGTTTAAAGTCTCTTCAAACCATATAATAGTCATTGTTAGCACAATATTCTTAATTTTACAAAATTAAAATATATGATTGAGAGATAATTAGACTAGCTTTTTTGTAGAAAATTATAAAACCTGATATTTTAAAAGCAACATTCTATGTTTAGAAGAACTGATTTATAGTCTCAATCAGATGTGAGATTATTCAGTTATCACAATTAATAATAGTCCTATTTATTATTGTTATTCTATTACAGTTGTCCCAATTTTTCCCTCTTTGCCCCCCTCTGCCCAGCCTACCCCTGGCTTCCACAGTCAGTTCCTACACTGTTGTCCATGTCCATGGGCCATTCATACCTGTTCTTTGACTCATTCCTTCCCCTTTATTCCAATATTATCCCCTGCCCCCTGCCCTCTGGTCACTGTCAGTCTGTTTCCCAGAGCCCATTTTTAAATTTTAAGAAATTGGCTTCACCTTTTTCCCCAGCCAAGCACCTGAGATTTGTTGGTTAGATAAATGCAATCCTTTCTGGTTTAATAACTAAATTAAAAGTGATAACAGTTGTAGATATGCTGTATGCTTGAATGTGAGCTGTACCTAATACTATGCCATTCATTATATTTACCATGTCATTTGCAACACTTTTCACATCAGCAGAATTAACACGTTTTCTTGTTCTGATTGGCTCATTGCCCCATTTTTCATCTTATTTCAATATCTAGATTTTATCAGGATGTGGGGGCAGCTAACATGAAGACAGCACATATCTTTGGACTTTGATTATCCCTGGGGTTTAGTTAAAACTGTAACAGTCAATACTTACATACGTAACCTGGCCAAAAGGTAATCATGGAAACTGGTCAGGAAACTTTTAGGAAAGAGTTGATGAAGTTAACTTGTCCCAAGATTCCTGGTGATAATAAAGCAATGGCCTAATAGATAACCCCACTTAGCTCTTTCTGGTTAATGGGCTTTTAATGAACTAATTTTCCTTTGAAGTATGTACCTGTGTAACTGCATGTAGCAGCTAGGATAAAAACTCAACCCGGAGGTGTCAAGTCAAAAACAACTTCTCTACAAGTTTCTTCCCTTGCTACTCCCCATTTTTCCTGTTCCCCATTTTCCTTTTCCCAATAAACTCATGGCTTAATTCCACAGCAGTCTCTGGGTGTGGTTTCTCCAAGCAAGGCTGCCCTGACAGATATAAAAAGGAATTTTTAGCTAAGTTTTCTAATGATGACACATACTTGAGTTAGCCATTTATTTTAGACTCTTCCCTAAGTGAATGCTACATCTATTACAAAGTTAATGTCTACCATCCTGAGTTGGAGTTTAAAACTCTTACTATGATTTGAAAAGGAATTGTTGACAATGCTTTCTGTAATTTCTACAAAAAAAAAGAGTTCAGCTGGAATTTTCCTGTGATAGAGAGCAGGGAAATGCCATCAGAGTCACTGTTGTTAGCTTTTCAGCTTTTTATGTGATAAAATACATATTTAAACATTGCTTCCAATCTCCCACACAACTCAGAGTATTATGTGAATCAGATCTATGCCTTAATATTCCAACTTTCCTCTCAGCTTTTCACTTACATGGAACAAGATTTTGCTACTGGAATATTATACGTAAGTACAGAAAACTGTCACTACCTCTGGAGTCTGTAAGTGTTAAAGCACTCTAAGTGTTCGATTTCACAGAAGGAAGTTCATCCACAGGGAAGGAGCCCATGTATGTCCCACAGTTGCACAAAGCCATAAAAGTTGAGAGAAGAGTTTATTATTTTGATATATAAATATCCTATGACTTTCTCTGAAGAAATCACATACTTAGGTGTGCATGACCCATTCTTATAGCCAAATACTCTTTAGAACAGACTGCATCATTTTAGCACTTATTCTATTAACACAATTCTTTGTTTTCTCAGTAGAAAAGAGGTCTGTGTACCTATAAATATCAGCTTATCTTGTTTGAGTTAAACATTCTGGAGAGCTTTTTATTGTACTTTTAAATTTTAACTTTTTCAGGGAAACAAGAATGAAAGCTAGGGGTAAGAACACTGAAGAACCAAATGGCAGGAGAGCGAAGTAATAAAATTAACTTGAGCAGGACATTCATTTATGAAAAAATAAAGGTGATTAAGCTGCTTTATGTGAGGGAACTAGGCTTTCAACAGTGCTTGTTTTCACCCAAGCCCCCTAGCACATATAGAAACACATAATGAATAAGAAAAAGAAGATCTTTAAAATTTCTGCTATAATGTCAGTTTCTAATTATCAATAATGAAATTCTTTTCTCTTTACCAGTAGCTCTATGAACTGCACTATGTCATAGATGAAGTGGAAAATACAACACAATATTAATAGTCCCTTATTTTACCTCCTAGACCCATCCCCATACAGAAAAGAAAAGCTTATTCTGTCTTTTCTTAAATTGTTTTTCTTAAAAAGAACTTGAGTGATCAATTCATCTCTGGAATGTTACATTTAAAAAATGGTGCAATCTTCTTTAAAAACTTTCTTTGGAAGTTCGTTTTTTTGTTTTTGTTTTTTTCTTTTATAAAGATTTTATTTCTTTATTGTTAGAGAGAGGGGAAAGGAGGAAGAAAGGGAGAGGAACATCAACGTATGGTTGCCTTTCACCTGCCTCCAGCTACAGACCTGGCTGGAGACCTGGCTTGCAACCTGGTTATGTGCCCTGGCTGGGAATTGAACCAGCAACCTTTAGGTTCACAGGCTGGGACCAGCCAGGGCCTCTTTGGAAATTCTTTTAAAAACCCACTAAGTCTATACAAGTCTTTATTTCCATTGCAGATTGGGGCTGCTTTACTTATTTCACCTGGTACACTTCTACCTGTAGAAGATACTGTTCAGCTGTCCATTGTCACCTTTTCCCTTTTAGTAGTGGGCTCTCCCCTTCACATAGTTCCCAGGGTTCCTGGGTTTGAAATGGGTGTATGTCCCAGCCTCCCCTGAAGTCAGGAGCATCTATGTAACTGAGTTCTTGCCAAGGGATGTAAATAAGAAATGTGTACAGTTTCTAGGTATTTTCAACTTAAAGACAAGTAACTGACTCCACTTTTCCCTCTTCTTCTGGCCGGAGACCCGCCACTACAGGTGCAAGCTTTGATAGAGATGAAAGTGATTGTTTTGTGCAGAGCTGGGTGGCCCAGAAGCAGAGTCATCAGCCAGAGCCTCCGTGTCTGCATTTAAGTGAGAGAGACACAAACTTCTAGTTTCTTTATCCTACGTGCATTTTTAGGCCTTTTCTTCCAGCAGCTTACTCTAGATCCCAACTTACCCACACCAAAGTGTAAGCTTAGTCAAAGTAAACTGTACTCTTTGGGAATACATACTATCCTGTTGAGAGTAATAAGCAATAAACAATATATCCCTCTAAGAGCACAGTGCATATACACTGAGCAGGGTGTGAGATCTTTCATAGCATTCTGTAGCCATTCCTTTGCACTTTTTTCCATCATTGTAAATCTGTTAGCCTTCATAGCAGCAGTCCTCCAAGTGCAGTTACCCAAACCAGCAGCCTTACCTGCGAACTTGTTAAAAATTCAGCACAGATGTATTGAATCAGAAATAGCCAGTAGGGCCCAGATAACTGCAGGTCAACAACTGCCCTCCAGGTGATTCTGGTACATGATAAAGCCTGGAAAAAAAGATGCATCAACAAGCCTGTGGAAGAAGTCAAGTCAGTAGTTATGTGTGTAAGGAATGTGTTGAAATTTTATTGATTTAAAAACAGTAATCTCAATGTGTGTTTTAAAAGAGCCTAACTTGATTGATTTTGATTTCTGACACTCAATATATTCTTATTTAATTCTATAAGGATTATGATTTTAAAAATGATCAACTATTGCAGATGGTATAATACTTCATTTTTTTAGGATAGACTAGGTAACACTACTTAAATACTATCATCATTGTCATTCATGTATTAGGTCAAGATTTTCTCTTCTGTTTTATGTATAAGCAGTCCTGTTTAAATTTTATTAGTTTCCTATATTTTAAAATACATAGTAATTTATATTTATATACTTTCATATTTATGTAATTGCCCTTGCATTGCTATATAATGTTTAGAAATGATAACACACTTGGTTAGTATTTTATGTACACACATCTTTATAATTAGTAACTAATTTGAGTCTCCTTAAAATCTGTCTTCAAACAAAAACAAGCCGGAAGTTGAGAAAAATTGTAAGATTTACCTAAAAGTACACACCTAGTAAATGGAACAACCTGGGTATTAATCCAAAACTAAATATTTCACTTGCAAGGAAATAATAATAAGATACAAGTTCAGTCTCAAAAGCGATGCTGTCCTTATAATTAGTGTTGCAAAGAAGCAGATATTTGAAAGGAGAGGACAGCTGGGGCTGCTCCATCTGGTATTGAATTGCTCACAAACAAGCTGCAAGCCAGCTGAATGGCCTTGGGCAATTAACTTCAGTCAATTTATACAGCCAGAAAAGGAGAGGGTTCTGGAAACAACACGGAGCGTGAGGGAGAGCTAAGTTCAGTAAGTGCATTTATGTAATATGGTAGGCTAGTTTATTGGCGTTCTCTATGGCAGACATCAGTCAACACTTAGTTGCTTTTCCTTTACATTAACTGAGGAGAAGATTATGTCTTTGGATGTAACTCAGTTTCAAGACTGAAATCAAGGTAAGAGCAAACTTGTCTCTTTTCCTGGTTAAATTAGTATTAATAAAAACCAAATATATGAGGCAGCAGAATACCAAATCATTATAAAAATGTAGGACATTTTGCATTTTGTAGTATTTTAAAGGAATATCGAGCTTCCTGCTGCGTTTGATTTTGGCCCTAAACTTCCTACTGCAAAAGTCCACTGTGTCCTGCTCCTGGGAACAGGTAGGGGCCACTGAGCCAGAGATTTTAATCTGCCTTAAAACATTTCAAAATTCTATCAAAATTATTTTAAATATATTTCAGTAGAAAAGTGAAATTACTGTTGTAAACATAATTGGAATCAACCTTCAAGTGCACTTGCCCATTCGTAGATCAAAATAAAAATGCTGTTTTACTTGGGTTGGGCCTATGGTTATTTTCCATCAGTCTGCAAGTGTAATGTAGTCCATCTGATGGGAGCATTTCTCTCCTTACACCCTAGTGGATTTGCACATGTGACCTTCACTACCCAGCCTTCAGTTTAGCAGCAAATTGATCATCTGATTTTGTAGGTTGCTCTTCCCTTGGTTCATTCATATGCACAATTGGCATTGTATGTTTTTATTTCTGTCTCCTATTTATATTGTTACCAGCGAGTCCCATAGTGACTCAGTTAAATCAGGTTTGCTACTTACCGATGTCACCACTATGAAAGTGTCCCAAGAATGTATTTCTCTCATCCATGCACCTACAAGTTCATTATTTCCTATGATTGCTGAGTTCACAAGATAAAAAAAGAGGTGATAGTTTGCTCCTATCTTAGCCATTAATTACAAGAGTAGCATTCCCACTGAAGACAAACAGATCTGGTTTCATCGTCTAGTATGTGTAGAAAAGTGAAAGATGATATTAACGTAATTGGTATTTACATTTTTTTAAAGGCCTTCTTCCATTTACCCAGATACCTTCAAAGTCTGCCTTTGATGGGGAGTTTGGGTCCCTGCAATGATGGCTTGTAAAGAGTTTGCTAAATAACGTAAAGGGCTCTTTTCAAAAAGTTAAGAAGGTAGACAGAAAGGAGATTGCCAAGATACAGTGAGGGGAAGCTGGAGCCCATGGAGAATATAGGCCAGTGAGAAATTCATTTTGGTGTAGCAAAAGGACCTATTAGGATGCAGAAATGTAATATCTGGTGTTAATTTATTCATTCTGGTACAATTTAAACTCCTTTGCTTCAACCTCAAATGGGGAATGGCAAACATTCTTTGTATGAGCAACTTGGGGAACATTAAAGGAAAGAGCTTCTATTTCAGTTATTCTCAGTCACCTGTACCTGGAGGAGTAACATCATCAGTATCACCTGGTAACTTGTTAGAAATGCAAATTACGAGGTCCTAACCCATTTCAATGGTGAAATGAAAACTGTGGGTCAAATTTTTTATGGAGCCTTCCAAATGATATTGATGCAAGCTAACATATGAGAATCTATTTCATATCTAGGTTTATGTGGAACAGGGAGAAGGGAACAGTTAGAGGAAATGAGATACTGTGGAGATTAAGAAATTAACGGAGTAGGTTTTTGATATTGAATTGATTAGGATATACATAAGCAAAGGAAGAATTATCTGGTTCTTGAGAAAGACATAATGTATCATGATTTATGGTGGATAGTTTAAATCTGTATAGCCAAATTTTAGGTAAATTTTAAGAGGTTGACACTAGCTTATACTTGGGTTATTCATTTTTTTAAAGATTTTATTTATTATTTTCAGAGAGAGGGGAAGAGAGAGAGGCAGAGAGGGAGAGAGACATCAATGTATGGTTGCCTTTCACCTGCCTCCAGCTACAGACCTGGCTGGAGACCTGGCTTGCAACCTGGTTATGTGCCTTGGCTGGGAATCGAACCAGCGACCTTTGGGTTTGCACGCTGGTGCCTTATCCACTGTGCCACGAGCTACGGCCCTGGATTATACATTTTAAATATAAAATTGCAGACAGGCAATGCTAACTTCTTTTATTTGGCATACAGCATTGGAAAACTTGCTTTAGCCCTAGAAAAGATTTTATAAATTAGAGATATTTGGCAGTCTATCAGTTCTTACATTGTCTACAGTAACAAGCTGGCAACATCTTTTGAAAAAATTTGAAGTTTCTTTCAATGTCTTCCTGACATTCTGCGAACAAGAGGCGTTCATGAATTATGTATGTAGACCAAACAATCTTTTAAAATGTAGTATGTGTTTTCCCTTTAATATTTCACCTCTCTGTTTATAGGTATAGAACAAAATAATTATTTCTACTGAAATACTCTTCTCCAATGCTGTTAGAATAAAAGAAAGCTCAATTTATGTAGAAAAGGACAAAAAAGGTGACTTTTAAACTATTTTATGAAGTGTGCAAAGGAGGTAAAGGTGGTTTTGGAAAATGTGTCCGTAGGTTAAAAATTCTAAGTTCTTTGGCATGTAAACTACAGCCACAGTACACTCTCTGCTTTGATTTCTTTACAGTAGCCCCAGGAATGTAGGACACTCCATGGAAAAATCAGCATGAAGAATTACTATTTTTTAATTGGAACACTTTAAAAATTTGTGTGTAATTCTAGTATGGGGCCATGCTAATCTCTTTACTGTTCTAGTTTTAGTCTATGTGCTGCTGTAGCAAGCACATGGGGATGATTTAAATATTTTTTCTCTCAAACTTTATTGTTTCCTGACCCACACCTAACTATAAACAGCATTTTAAAAATTAGATCATTTTTACTAAATCTTTCCAAAGTAATCAACTTATTTGTTACCATCAAAGTGAAATGTTTTTCATTTCCGCTTAAGTAGTATTTAGTTGTATTATATAATTAAAATATAAAATGCCAAGTGCATCTTGTGAAATAGTTTGGGGGACACACAGCAGTGCATCGTTTGCATCAAGTGCAGCCGATTGGCATGTACAGGCCGCAGAGCCACTTCCAAGCGTGAAGGGGGTCAGGAGTTCTAGAGAGTCAGGAAAAGAAACGAAAACTGGTTCTCCTCTACTGACATTTCCACGGTTTCAAACACTGAGTGAATGTTATTACTTCCCTGTTTTGAGTATTCCTAAGTATTTAGATCAGTGATTTTCAACTTCATTCATCTCCTGATGCTTGTAAGCTAATTACTAAAGTTCTGCGGCACACCAAAAAAAAAAATTATTTTTTCCCGATTGAACAACAACAGAAGTATAATTTTGATTCATTTTGAACAACAACAGAAGTATAATTTTGATTCATTCACACCAGACAGCTATTGTGTTGGCTATTGCCATTTTTTAAAATTTGAAAATCTAAGGGAAAACAGGTCGGTGTCCTTGACTACATAGTCAGTTATTGCATGTTTTAAAAGTTATTACAGTATACCTGTTGAAAATAGCTAATTTAGATGAATCAGGTTTTTGAAAAATGTGTTTTATTATAATTCTAAATTGTAAATTCCTTTGAAATCACAATGAGTGGTTGCCATACGTATGGAAAAGTAGTTGTTGGGATGAATTGCCAACCTTTTGAGAGATCTGTACTTGACGAGAGCTATGCTACTATTCAAAATGGGGCACAAGACTTGTCACGTAATCTTCTGACTAGACAGGAAGCCTTGAGGACAAGATCAGTATGTTGTTTGTGCTCATTTCATAAATGTCTATCCCCAAAAGTAGCAATGGAGGTGATGAATAAGCAAGAAAGAAATTTACTAATCATGTGGTAATCTTTTGTTCTTATTTTATTACTCTTATGCTATTTCATCTCTAGGCTATGTTACTTTTATTTTCCTACCTACCAGCTTCCTCTTAATGTAATACTTCTTTCTTTAAATTCAAATCACAAAATAGTCATTTCACTTTATTCTGTTGGCCTGACTAGAAATACAAGCAGAGGAATGCTATACCTTGGCTTGTGGAATAAGAATACAAAAATGACACTTTCTATGAATATCAACATGTAACACATCTTACACATGCTGTGCCTTGCTTTGTGGTCCATAATCTGGAAAGCAATTTTTATTCAGACACATTCTTGTTGGGAAAATAATGCATTTTATAAGGAAACTTCCAATGTTTATAGACTTAGAGAAAATTTAGAATAAAACAAATACATTTTTAATTAAAAGCATTTTTGTTTAACTTTAGCTTGAGCATTCAGCAACACTTGTAAAAGACATCAAATATGAATTTATAAAAAAATGCAAAATACATGGCTTTTGGATCGTAGACATACCTTTTTCTTTCTTCATTTGATGGAAAATGGTAAGATCCACAGGAAGATACCTGTTTAAATAGATCTTGTATTTAAATAGTCACCTTAAAATACTTAAAATTTCACAAATACAGTCACAAATTAAAACAATATTACCTTTTAGCTTTCAACCTTCACCCTCTGCCCTCTTCATATGATTATAAAATTGAGAAGTGGCATACATTTCCACATCATAAACCCTTCCGTAACCTTCTAAAATCTGGTTTATATTCTTAATCTTAAAATTCAATTGTTACACTCAATTTAAATAACATATATTGCATTTTATAAAATGTATTTTAAAAATTATATTAAAATATTTTGAGATTTTTTAAGATAAGATCATTATTGAATAAATGACCATACCAATTGAAAAATTAGGGTGCATATGTAAGCTAGTGGCCTAGAACTAGAAAGGCTCTGACTAAAGGCCTTATTAATATACATATCCTCTAGAAGGTAGCAGTCCAAGTGAGGGAGAACTAAAGAATCCAGATTTCTAATGGAAAAATGCAATATTGAAATTATTTGACTATTTTTCCCTCTCTATACTTCCTTTATCTGCTTCACTCTATATGGGCTTCAAGAGTCAAGGCTAGGTACAGCAACTGAATACAGACATAAAAATAAAATGGTAGTCCTGGGTGGTGGCACAGTGGATAAGGCACCAACGTGCGAATCCAAAGGTTACTGGTTCAATTCCCAGCCAGGGCACATAACCAGGTGGCAAGCCAGGTCTCCAGTCAGGTCTGTAGCTAGAGGCAGGTGAAAGGCAACCATATGTTGGTGTCTCTCTTTCTCTCTGCCTCCCTCCCTACCCCTCTCTCTAAAAATAATAAAACCCTTAAAAAAAACTTAAAAAATAAAATGATAGTTTCCTAGTTAAAAAAAATTAGAAAAATAGTGCAGTTAAAGGTACCAAAACAAAATTTTCCCCCTTAATAACCTGTCCTAATTTAAATTTTTAAAGTTTAAAAAAAAATATGGAACACTTCATGAATTTGTGTGTCATCCTTGCACAGAGGCCATGCTAATCTTCTCTACATCATCCCAGTTTTAGTACATGTGCTGCCAAAGTGGACACTGTCCTAATTTTTAAAACAAAAAAGATAGGTATGTAAATAACAAACTAAGCCTACAAATCACAACCCTGCCCCAGCACTGCCTCCCTGGAGACTTGGAATCTCAATAGGCTTTTCCACATTGTCCTCCCTCGTTTGGTTTGCATTGGTTTATCCTTCAGATGGCACTTTATAAACATTTTTTTTAAAGATTTTTTTATTTTCCGAGAGAAGGACAGTGAGAGAGGAAGAAAGGGAGAGAAACATCAATGTATTGTTGCCTTTGACCTACCTCCAGGTGGGGACCTAGCTTGCAACCGGGTTATGTGTCCTGGCTGGGGAATTGAACCAGCAGGTTGCACTTTAAAAAGTCACTTTCTCCCATAAGCATTTTTTTGTTTTTTTTTTCATTCAGACAATACATTACTGGTTAATTATATGATCATTGAATGTTCTGTACCCCACTGGACTGTAATCTTCACAAGGGTAGTACATATTGTTTGATTCTTTGCTTTCCTCCCAGGACTTGATCTAATAATGCCTTGAGATACGCCTTTAGATACATTTGTTACTCTTCATGAAGACACCGTCAATCAAGGGAGCAAATCGCTACCTCTACCACACTTGGACAGGCCTCTTTCCACTCTGGGCCAGTATTTGACACTGTAGAATGGAGAATTAAAAAAATAAAACACCAAAAACAAAACAAACAAAAAAACCTGTGATTTGAAATTGCTTGTTTTCTACTTTATGGAGTAGAAAGTAAAAATAAACATGAGGAAATAGTTGTGCACCTGACAATTTAATTTTTCTCTTGGCCTAAACAGAAAAATTGACCAGCAGCTCTACCATCTCTAAAAGACAAAGAGCAGATTACTGGTGTTGGAAGGTTATCCAAAGTGCTGAGAAGAGAGCAATGGCATGGCAGTGCCATCAGTTACTAGGGAGGTAAATGATTAGCATCAATAACTTCTGCAACCATTGCCCAGGAAAAGACTCTATTGGAATTTGCAGTTGGCTTTATAAGCAAAAGCCTAATGTCTTCAGCTGCAGATAAAGATGAGAGCAAATCAGACAGGACAAGTGTCAGAAATGTACAATTAAATTTGGGAGTTTTAAAAAAATGACTAGAATTTCTGGAATAAAATACTGAGGGTACAGAATTCTCCTTTTCTTATAAAAGTAGATAGAAATAATTTAAAAATGGATTACTTTAAAAATGGGATACTTGATTGATAATCAGCATTTTAAAAGGAGTTAACCATTTGAGGCTGAACCTATTACAATGAATATTACAACAAAACTTTTGTAACATTGTCACTATAGTTTGTCACAAAAGCTTGCAATGAATTTTATGTGTTTGAGATCCCACGATTTTTTTAAAAACTGTTTTTTTATACCCTTTATACTGTGATCACATGCATTGCCATGTTTTTCCATAGGACAAATACATTTTTAAGCATAAGATTTTAAATTTAGAGCATATAGGAATAAACTGCTTAAAACCTCCTCTTGTCTGTTATGACTAAAATACTAGAAAACAAAATGTCTTAATTTTTTTAAAGATTTTATTTATTATTTTTAGAGAGAGGGGAAGGGAGAGAGGCAGAGAGAGAGAGAAACATCAATGTATGGTTGCTTTTCACCTGCCTCCAGCCACAGACCTGACTGGAGACCTGGTTTGCAACCTGGTTATGTGCCCTGCCTGGGGAATCGAACCTGCAACCTTTGGGTTCGCAGGCCAGCACCTTGTAAAATGTCTTAATTTTTGATCCTACTCATTTATGATTAAAATGATCAGGCTAGCTGCACAAAAGAGATGATTTTTTCACACATCATTTCTCTTTAATATTTTTCTGTTTCTGCCTCTGCTTTGCTCTTAGGTATCTTAGAGCAACTTCAAATTGGGTATGCACTGCTATTGAGTGTTTCCTTAAATGTAGAACAGCTCTGGGACTGGACTAAAGAAATCTCTTCTTCAGAAGCATACACTTTCTTACCAAGTGATTAGGACAATAAGGAGAATTACTTCCTGAGGTCAGTTAAACAAAGAAAATTTGAGTAGCCTTTAGCTCTCATTTTATCAATAGCACAGGAATCATTTATGTTACACTGTACTTTTTAAAAATATTATTTTCAGAGAGCAGGACAGGGAAGGAGGCTGAGGGGGAGAGAAGCATCAATGTATGGTTGCCTTTCACCTGCTTCCAGCTACCAACCTAGCTGGAGATCTGGCTTGCAATCTGGTTATGTGCCCTGGCTGGGAATCAAACAAGCAACCTTTGGGTTCACAGGCAGGTGCCTTATCTACTATGCCACCAACCAGGGCTTATTTGTACCTTCTGATTCCTGGCATTTTCCTTAGTTTCTCTATTATCTACTATATAAATTATATTTATTTATTAGATACACAAGCTTGATCTTCCCTCTGTATTTGGACAAATTATCTAAAGTTATTTTATTCTATTTTATTTTACTTTTTTACCTGAATTTTAAAAAATTTTATTGTTGTTGTATTACATCCATCCCCTTTTTGCTCCCCTCTGTCCCCCTCCACACCCACCCATTCCCCTCAAAATCAATCCCACCTGTTGTCCATGTCCATGGTTCCTTTATACTAGGTTCTTGTCTAAGCTGCTCCCCTTTCTTGCCTCTTCCTCCCCCCTTCCCCCCAACCCCTTTCCTCCTGACCACTGAAGGCCTATTCATTGTATTCATATATTTGGTTCTGTTTTCCTTGTTGTTAGTTTTGCTCATTATTGTCCCGTAATGGGTGAGATCATATGATATTTGTTCTTCACTGACTGGCTTATTTCACTAAGCAGAATACTCTCCAGTTCCATCCATGTTGTTGCAAAGGGTACAAGTTCCTTCTTTCTTTCTGCTATAAAGAATTCCATTGTGTAAATGTACCAAAGTTTTTTGATCCAATCATCCACTGATGGGCACTTAGGCTGTTTCCAACACTTGGCTATTGTAAAAAGTGCCACTATGAACATAGGTGTACATAGGTTCTCATGCATTGGTGTTTCAGGATTCTTTGGATATAGTCCAAGTAGTGGAATTGCTGGATCAAAAGGCAGTTCCATTTTTAGTTTTTTAAGGAAACCCATACTGTTTTCCACAGTGGCTGCACCAGCCTACATTCCCACCAACAGTGTATGAGGGTTCCCTTTGCCCCGCATCCTCGCCAACACTTGTTTGTTGATTTGTTGATGATTGCCATTCTGACAGGTGTGAGGTGATATCTTATTGTGGTTTTAATTTTCATCTCTCTGATGACTAGTGATGTTGAGCATTCTTTCAAATGCCTCTGGGCCCTTTGTATATCTTCCTCAGTGAGTTGTCTGTTCAAGTCCTTTGCCCATTTTTAAATTGGGCTGTCTGTCTCCCTGGTGTTGAGTCGCATTATATATATATATATATATATATATATATATATATATATATATTTATATATTTTGGAGATCAGACCCTTGTCTGAGGTATCATTGGCAATTATGTTTTCCCATACAGTTGGTTCCCTTTGAATTTTGCTGATATTTTCTTTAGCTGAACAGAAACTTTTCAATTTGATATAGTCCCATTTGTTGATTCATTCTTTGATTTCCTTTGCCCTTGGTGAAGTATCAGTAAACATATTTTTGCGT